>CM071601.1:199813438-200178926 GCA_036435485.1 Saposhnikovia divaricata | reverse complement strand
AATGGAAACAAAAGAGTTAGGACTTGAAATTTCTAGGAGATTAGTTTCTTGAAATATAGAACTCACCATAAAAGTTTTAAGATCAACAAATGGTTGGAAGTTGGATTTTGGATTTGGAATTTCCAAATGGGCCGAATGGATGAACATTTGGAGAGAGTTTGATATTTTTGTTGGTTGCTTTTGCAATAATGCACAAAGTGAAGTGTTTTGCATAATATCTCATCCTTGGTTGCTTTAATAAAGTGATGAGGTGTTGGATGAGGAATTACCATGACAAGTGTTGAAAATGTGGTGGTTTTAGCCTAACTACATGGTTGCCTTGCTAAGTACTTAGTTGCATTCTCTAGGGTGCTAGTTCCTTGATTCTAGTTTGGTTACTAGATATTTTATACTAGTAGCTTGCACAAGACTCTTGCTTCCTCTGCTTGTTTCTGTGTCCGGTTATTGCCCGTTTCGATTGATCGTTCGTAGGAATATTTCACGGATTTCTAATTAGGGTTTACCGGGAATCCTTTTTAATATTAATACTTTCATTCTCCATCTTTCATTCTAACTTTCCAATTTATATTCCTTAAATCCATTCGTTAAATACTTAAGGCTATCAGTGTCCAGGGAACTCTCGGAGAAAATAAAAGTGCGGTTTTTCAGAATCCGACAGCTTTTACATACACTTATTTTCCCCCTGGATCACTAATACGAACTCGGAAATCCGTTCCGAATACTTCTATATAGTGTCGTCTCATATTATTATATACTCCCACCACAACACTATTCATTCTGTATTCTTTACTTGTTCTCTTAGGGTTGTATAATTGTCCGTATTCTCTTTCGATCGTTCCTTAACCTTTTTACGGAACTACTGGATTAATCGTTACCGATCTGGATGACATGAGAATATTCTCCTGCTTGAAATTGCCATATCTTATTCCCTTAGAAGATAGATTATTCTTACCTATGTTGTTACCCTTTAGCATTCTTTAAGACATAGAAATAATAAAGTCGAATTCCATTCATTCTTTCCAAATATCAATTATTACATTGTAGCCATAACCACTCCTCAGTGGTTTCCTACCTTCATTCTTAAATCAAATATAATAACATCCCAAAATATCAAATCCTCAAAGTTAATATCTCAATTCTTGGATTATAATAATATTTAATCCACTGTCCGGTCAAATATTATACCGAAAAGAATTTGGAATTTCTGAATTCCGATCGTCTCTGCATTCACTTATTTCCTCCGCGTATTACTAATATGACTTCGAAACATCCATATCACGTTCCGTACATAGGGTGGCGTGAAAAGTTTTCCAACTTACAAAATCACTATTCATCCACCAAAATACTATGCACGTACAGGAAACACTATGCACGTACGGGAAATACTATGCACGTACTCATTTCCCATCAAGGATCCATTAGCTCCTTTCTGGATGGTAGGTTATTCTTATCTAGGTCCTCAACCATCGAATTACTATATTCTGACAATATACCAATGCATCAGGATCATTGTCCAAAGCAATATCCATTCATTACAGTCATTGTTCTTTGAAACCACCATTCATTAGAGCTGGTGACCTTGTTGTCGGAATCATTGTTCCTCGTTTTATCCTTACTTAATAAAAAGTTTTAATTATATCCAAAATTTGGGGTTCTTACAGTCTCCCCTCCTTAAAAGGATTCCGTCCCGGAATCAGGTAGGAAGCAAAGAGTCGTTTGCCTGTCGTTCACTCTTTAGCTTCCCGGTCAATTAATAGTCGTTCTACCCTTCCTCAGCACATCTTCTAGTGCTACAATTCATACTGTATCCTTTTTCCATCAACGTTGCTACCTTTCGTACAACTCACTATACGGGTTATACTCTTACTCAGTCTTATCCTTATTGATACCTGCAGTAACATTGGTATCACTATCACCCTACGAATTCGGAGGTAACCTCGCTCGTACTGTGCATTTCCTGATCGCTTTAATCTTCGCAATCTCGATCAATATAGAGAAGTGGAAAGATTTATTGAGAGATCACTATGATCAATTGAACATTTGTTATATTGCATAGTTAGTACAGAAGGGGGGCCAACCTTTAGTACTTGACAAGCAATTAAATAAGTCATGGCATTCCACTTAGACTTCTATCACATAGACAGATAGTCACGTATCAGTACCTCCCCTCCTAAAAGGGTTGTTCTTCTCAATTCATAAAGAAGATGAATAAGAGAGAAGAAGAGAAAAGAGTTCTAAAGGATTATAGAAAGCTTTCATGATTGTAGAATATCATACTCAGAATTTACCTCTGAACTATAGAGGTTTATCAAAGAAGAAATTAATCATAATTATATCCAATACTATTTGATCGCAATCTCACGTGTCAACATATCTTGCTGCTTTGTCCATTATTCTATGGACAAATACTCCTGTTCAATCTTAGCGATACTCACATTCGGGAAATCCTTCAACCTTTCAGGTTAAATCTTAGATTTCTCACTTGACATCATTATTACTGACATCCCATATCATGTTACTAGCTTTTTCATGCTATAATATTGACACTATCAGGTTGTCATCCTGAGAATTCATTAGAAAACCCATTCATAACATTCCTTGCTTCTCGTTCCATAGTTGCTTTCCCAGCCTTTTCTTTATCAATCACATCCTTCTTATTATCTGATTCTTACTCGTTTCTATTATTTACTTTCACCTTCACCTCTTTATTGAGACACCTTTTTGCACTTGGTACCTCTTTATCGGTATTTCGTCACATTTATTCTATAATCATCACGTTATTCCAATTTAAACTTTCCGAAATGAATCTGGCCCGATCCCTTTACTTAGAGTCATATAATCTACTTCTGCCAACCTTGTTTCTCATCATTTGTTCTTTTCTATCCGTGGTTTTCCACAGGTTGTCTTTCGTAAGTCAGACCAGGTCGTATATCTACATGCTCGTACTCCTATCATCTGTTGACATCTGCATTTTACTGGCGTAGCCTGGCCACATGAAAACCCGTTATGACCGTGCTATAAGTTTTGGGGGTAAGGCTGGCTCGAATACCGCCGTCCGAACACTTATAAACTCTCAGGTGGCCCAATAAGTCTCGGGCTCAACCGCCCTTCCCTCCAAGTCTCATTAATTCTTTCTACGGGAATACGTTTAGCATCACGAATTATCAACCTCATATTCTCTATCTTGTTTGTGCAGAAGTACACTAACACAAACTTGCTTGTCATTCATCAACATGCCATTTAGCTTATCAATAGCAGCACTTTCTTTATCTTTACGTTGTCATCTCCTTTCTTAGAAGAATCACCATCGCTTGTTGTTTACGTAGTGCGTTAATAGTTAACCCTACGGGTTTCAAATCCCTTAGGGAGACAAAGTAATCATTATTCCTTATCCATAAGGAACACTTCCTGAACTTGATGTAGATATAACATGAAGCAGATAGAATTGCAGAAGAGTTTCGAGCGTCGCAGCTAGGTCCGGTTGATGAAACTATCACTTATGCATCTTCCAGAAAAGACTGGAAACTTAACGGTTTACTTCATCAATTTTGTACCATGGTCCTGGTTTGCCTCAAAACGGAACCTTCTAAGGTACGTAATATGCTTAAGACTCCATCAGGAATCGAATCTTTACTTAAACTATTATTACCTTCGATTCTTGCACAATCATCAAAAGGAATGTAACTTCCTCCACTCCAATATGACCTTCAAGGTCTTTCCAAATATCATTTTGTTTCTTTGGTATGAACATTTATAATTATTCCTTTATACTTAGACTGTCGGCCACCTCATTGGCCTTTCCTGATAATAATAATTTCTGGTAACCCTTGTTCTCTGGATATATTCCAATTCAAACATTTCTACCTCATTCCCATCACTGTTGGGTTAAAGCATTCTCCCTTAAGCTCTGCTGAAGGAGAAAATATAACTATTAGTCATTTCCATAAGTCATTGCTTCCACCTACCCGTGGGAACTTTATCACGTTTATTCCCAATCCTACTTAGGATACTTCTTTTCTTAGTTCTTTCTTTATCTTAGGATAATCTCAACCTTTATAGGTTCAACCCATACTTCCTCAGGGTTTCATACATGCCTCATCTGGCATTATTGTTACGATGTCATACATTCCTTACCAAACATTCATTTTTGAAGTTCGGAATATTACCTTTTTCCTTGTAAGGTTTCATAGGCCATCCTTATCATTCCTCCGGTATTTTCTGGGTACCGGGTATATCAAAATTTCATTGATCAATACTCTAATAACTCTATCTATGTTCTTTCCAGAACTCTTTTTAATAATCCTTACCGGTCATTGTTGCCTTAGCAAGTCCAGCTCATATCATCTGAAGTCATAATGTCGTTATTAGGGTTAATGCCACCCCTTGTGCATTCCCCAGGGTTTGTCTTAATTTATGGATATCCTATCCGTAATTCAACTGCCAAGGAATTCTTGTATCTTATAATTGGCAATCAGATCATGTATCCTTAATAAAGGTCTCTTTTCAATCATTCACCTTTGATAATCGATCGGTGGTTTAATGCCACCCTCTTCTTTCAGATAGTTGTCAGCCTATTTGGCCTCAGACAAAATTCCTACAGCATACTGTTCAATTTCTGACCTTTTCTATACCCTCTTCATATACCTTCATTGTTTACTTTTCTCCGTCATAATATATTCATGGTATTCATGATACCCTAACATCATACATCTCAAGTCACTATACTTCCATTTTACTCGAAATCTTGGACAACCATATACACATGAGTCACTTTAGTACGGGTGACCCCATCCCAAAAAGGTCTAGTGGATTCCCAATCAAAACATGAGTTGTTCGGCAGAAGATTCAAACGATCTCATTAATGTTTCCTTTATATCAGAAGCCCTTGCAGTCGGTGCTTTCTTAGAAGCAACCCTGCTTTGTCTTTTCATTGCTGGTCTAGTAACTTTATAATCCGTTGTGACTTGGCCTCAACTGGCCACACATAAAAATATATGATTTTAGGGGTTGGCTAATAGCATTACTTTTCTAGCAATTGCCGGCATAGTGCCTTTTTCTTTGATACCTTTCTACCTTTCCAAAACTTTACTCCATATAAGTCTTAATCAGCTACTCGGCACCGTCTCCGGTCACCTTTCCTCCACTTTTATCTTTTCAACTATTCTTATCAATCCTGCGTGCCACACAAGCTTACCATTCCTGGCATAACAGCCTTTTCATTTAAGTCAATCCTGGAATTTCTCAGTCCGGCTGGTTTCTTACTTACATTTCCCGTTTTCGTCCAATCTCACTTCATCATTTTATCACTACCGTCGATTGTAATGCTCAGGGTCCGTTTACTAACCCATTTTACAGCATCCTTACCCAAATCACAGGGTTTGCTCCAGTTTCTACTCTCTTCCATGACATTCTCTGATAATCAGAAAGAAAAGGTTTGCCAAAATTCACCGAATTCCTTTCCAGACTCAGGGAAATTTTGATCAATCTACCCACCTACTGGTAACATTAAGGAGACCAGTTTCGAAACCTGAAGAATAGTTCTATGAACCTCCAAGCAGGTGGAATCATAAGCAGTCATAGTTAACGAAATAATCATCATCGGATTGGAAGTTTACCCACTGGCGAGGAATCAATTATATCCATCCCTTAGAAGGGAATCAATAATTTCAAACTGAAACCTGTCACAACGTCCTGATATTCAATACTACCAAATGTCGGTCTACCTAACCCTTTATGCGAAGCGTCATTGGAAGCACAAAGTCTCCTTTTTCCATTAAGCAATGCCAGCTCTTGGTCATTACCAATTTCACCTTTTTGCTCCAGGAAGATTTTCTCACATTTTTCTCTTTAACTGCTGATCGTATTACTTGATCTATTATAATTCCGCATCGGAATAAACTTAAGGTACTACTATAATCCATTCAAAGAGAAGAAGGAATTTAATATTCCTCTGAATCACATGCATCTAACGTTTCTGGTTCATCATTTAACTGAGTTGAATTAACTCTATACTCAGTCTCTGGCAGTAGTCTCATTACGAGTTCATCTTGACTCACGGGTCTTATCTTCCGGTAAGTTCTGAGATCATTGTCTTGCTTACTACTTCCTTATATAATTTTACCCAATCATGCTGTCACTTCCCAATGTCTTTACTTTATACTGATTCATCCATGAACATTTCCCTGAATAAAACCACCTCATTAACCTCACTTTGGTTCCATAAATTACAACCTATGACATCTGCCTTCTCATGGCGAATTATTACTGACAATATTCATACTTATTCATTTATCAAATGATATGGCACTTACTGCCTCCTTCTCAACTATTCCTAGGGACTCTACTCCTCGCCCTAAATCGATGTCTTTGATAATTATACATCCCTCTAGCTCTTTTTTTGTTAAGATGAAAATCTCTAAGGATTCTCATCTTCTTCCGTATAAGATCTCAAGTAATTCTTCCAATCCTTCTTTCTTGCTGGTAATACATCTGGTAGTCCGGCTATGAATTCAACATGCATCATCAGATCTCTTAATAATATCTCGGTTCTTTATACTCACTTTTCTGAGCACCATATCTTAATCATCACAGTCATTCTGGCTGCGACCCTCATTACCCATGGGTAAGCTCCTTATCCTAACAGGATTTTCCTTATCCGCTGGAACCTCTTCCGGGTCTCCAGTAGGGTACTCCATCGAATTACCCGCTGATCTTCAGCATATAAAGCATCATCGCGCTGTTGCTCGTATGCCTCAAGGTCAGTCGCCTTACTCGTCGATACGATATCGGGCTAAGTTACTATCATTATACTTACGAGTTCCCATAAGGGTTTAATATGTCATCACTACATTAAGTAGTCCGACTATGAACTTGGCAAGAGTTCTTATTATCTTATTGAATTTATTGTTTTAACGTCACCTCATCTCTGGGGTTTATAACGTACGCTCTGATACCACTTCTGTAACACCCCCAGATCCGGGGTCCGGGATCCGGTGGTTACGGTTTCCAATTCTGTCCACAACAATTGAACTTTCCTTAACATAAAATAAATTACGTCTCTATAACCCAACACAACAATATAAAACACACCCGTTATAGTCCCAGAGATGAAATCAGAGTAACAATCAAATTTTTATTAATCACATTATGAGTTCTTACAATCCAAAAGAATTTCAATATAATACATACTCTTTGCCATCCATTTACATAAGTCATACTAGACCCTATTCTTGGTACTGAAAGAATAAATATACCCTACCAATAGCTTCTTCTTCAGCTCTGGTAGTCTCATCGTCCTCGCCCGCGTCGAGTGCGCCTTGTGCGAGTCATCTGGTCTAGCTGTTGTTGTGATATAATAATAAAGCAAGGGTGAGCAATAGCCCACCAACAATAATATATAACTGAACGATAATGTATAACAGTTCAAAAGTATCTTTCAAACCATATGCCATGCATTTACGGAAATGATGCCAGTATAATATGAACGATGAAGTTACAAGGTAACTTAAAGTAATTGTTTGTAGAAATATCTGCTACATCAAAGTAAGCAAGATATTCTTATTGTTATTAAGAAGAGGAACTTGCAAGAAAAGGTTGCAATTCCAGTTATGACCCTTTTCCAACTCTGCCAACAGTAATCATGTTGCAGGAAATAAATAAATTTGGATGATGAACCAATGATGGAGTATTCACCGCGCCCGCTGTTCCAATCTTGATGATCAGTCGAGATCGTACAGCTCAATTTAGATTTACTACCGGTAGAAGGAAGAACTGACGGCTTTACTTGTATACCGCCTTGCTAGCTCTCCCCGGCCAACGGTTGGGCCAAGGGGATGGACCGGCGCTACTCGGCCTCTTACACGACTCCTAGTTCAAATAGAATTCATGATTCTGAATGTAACGTTCGTCCCCCTTTCCCCAAGTATAAGACTTGTTGATAAGACTCCACAAAGTAGTCGTATCTAGTTGGAAAGGAAAATTTACCAATAACTCCCAAGCTATTACTTGGTAACGGATATCAACTTGTTCCAGTAATCTTACCCCTCGAAAGATGAGAAGGTAAGCAACGACTTAATAAGTCAACAGCACCCGAGTTGCGGGTGAAGGGAATACTTTATGACCGGGAAGTCGACAAGATAAATAACATTTTTCCAAGTAAGGTTCCCTTATTATTAAGGAGATAGACTCAAAGAAGAATGATGTCTGAGAACCTTTCTTGATATAAGATTAATAATAATATGACTTCGAAATATTTTCTGTAATAATCGAAGAAGATAACCTTATCGAGATTATTCTAAGTATGAAATAAATATTCAGAGAATATTTATTGAGTTAAAATATTTAAAGAATATTTGGGAATATGAAAGAATATCTTTAATCAGAGTATTTCTCAAAATAATCCCTGAAGAAATATCAGGGGAATATTTATTGAATAAATAAATATTTAAATGAATTTTCAAAACAATATTCATTAATTATTAAGACCTGAAAAGATTATTTAAGGTAATATTCATAATTAATTAGGAATTTAAACGAATATTCAAAAGTGATATTCATTTAATGAATAATATCCTAAATGAATATCAAGTAATATTCATTTAGTAATCCAAGCCTTAAGAAATATTCGAGATAATATTCGATAATTAAATCAAGCTTCAGATGAATATTAAAACAATATTCATCAAGTATTTAATATCTTAAATGAATATTCAAAAGTAATATTTATTTAATAAAGTAATATTCTAAAAGAATATCCAATTAATATTCATTTAATAGTCTCATCTTTAGAAGAATATTCGAAATAATAGTCGATAATCAATTCGACTCTGAATGAATATTGAGAAATATTATTCGTTGAATAGTTACGTTCAAATAATTATTTGAAGTAAGGATCGTTAAAATAATTAGTCTCGAACGAATATTCAAATAATATTCGTCGCCCAAATAATATAAAATATTTACTTAAATATTTTCCTCCGAGGTAATCTCGATATATCAAGGAATATTGACTCCCGGTCTATATTTGATTAATGAGAGGTATACGCCCTTCTATGAGGGTCTTACAATAACCGGCTTATAACTGATATATAACTATCTAGCTTATAAGCCAACAATAACATTTAGGGAACAAGTATATCAATTCAACTTGAAAGTAGGCATGCATGCAATGGCATATGTATATCAGCAATCATATATATATATTTATTCAATCACAACAACAGCCTAAAAGAAGGGAATTGAAACTTGCCTGATAGTCGAGTACGGTAAGGGGTAGTGGTAGCGGGTCCCGGTTCAGCTTGGTGATCTATAAATAGCCAAGGCATTCGGGGTTAATCACTCAACATATTAAAAGTTAAGTTATTCTTAAATCGAAACACGTTCTCAAGTTATCTCGTTATACCCCTTTTAGTGGATTACTTATTCTCACTGATCCGACCCGACATTCGTTCGTTAATACGACATGTCACTGCACTTATACTTGGGACATACTTAAGTCATATGAGTTCTAAGGTTGATCGTTACGAACCAATATTATACTCCGAGTTTTATCGCCCGTTTTCTAAGTGTTTTACCGAAGTTATAAAAGAGTCGTCTTTTAGGGGTTCGTTCGCGTTTAACCTCGACTCGAACATTTTTAATAAATCGAAAAATGATCCTTTTGACATACGGTTTTCTTTCACGCCTTCCTTTTTACCTCTAGTATTTATTTTCCAAGATTCGCCATGACGTTACATAGTTTACGAGGGTTCAATTACAGTTACGAACTTTCGTTTACGGATTCGAACTACTTTTAGTAATTTGGTCATAAATCCTAAACCGTAAGTCCGTTTCACGTGATCTTTATATCCAAACAAAGCTTAGAACATTACCTATCCTATCATGGCAGATAAGGTCTCTGGACAGTAGGGGTTCGACATGGAAAATGGCATACAAAACATGGTATTGCAAAATCGGGCATTATAACGGCTACGTTTACGCGTTTTCCAAAGTTTTTACACTTTATCACAATCTTACCAAGATCAAATCAACCACCCAAACACATGATAAACATCATGACTAGTCTAACAACAACTCATCTTAACCATTACATGGTTCATAAACCAAATCACAACCATAACAACTACTAATCATGGATCTAAGCATAACATAACATACTAATCACTAAATCATCCATAAAACTCATAAGATCTTAAAAGGACACCAAGGGTTTTCAAGTTTTATACCTTCCTTAGAGTGTTTACTAGCCTCACTAAGCTTTGCATGATCCTTAGGAGTGCTTAAGCTTGCTATATCAACCATGAAACAAGAAAAATCAAGATTAGTTTTCATGAAAACACTATTCACCCTCCATTTTAATGATTTTTTTGAAAATGGAAACAAAAGAGTTAGGACTTGAAATTTCTAGGAGATTAGTTTCTTGAAATATAGAACTCACCATAAAAGTTTCAAGATCAACAAATGGTTGGAAGTTGGATTTTGGATTTGGAATTTCCAAATGGGCCGAATGGATGAACATTTGGAGAGAGTTTGATATTTTTGTTGGTTGCTTTTGCAATAATGCACAAAGTGAAGTGTTTTGCATAATATCTCATCCTTGGTTGCTTTAATAAAGTGATGAGGTGTTGGATGAGGAATTACCATGACAAGTGTTGAAAATGTGGTGGTTTTAGCCTAACTACATGGTTGCCTTGCTAAGTACTTAGTTGCATTCTCTAGGGTGCTAGTTCCTTGATTCTAGTTTGGTTACTAGATATTTTATACTAGTAGCTTGCACAAGACTCTTGCTTCCTCTGCTTGTTTCTGTGTCCGGTTATTGCCCGTTTCGATTGATCGTTCGTAGGAATATTTCACGGATTTCTAATTAGGGTTTACCGGGAATCCTTTTTAATATTAATACTTTCATTCTCCATCTTTCATTCTAACTTTCCAATTTATATTCCTTAAATCCATTCGTTAAATACTTAAGGCTATCAGTGTCCAGGGAACTCTCGGAGAAAATAAAAGTGCGGTTTTTCAGAATCCGACAGCTTTTACATACACTTATTTTCCCCCTGGATCACTAATACGAACTCGGAAATCCGTTCCGAATACTTCTATATAGTGTCGTCTCATATTATTATATACTCCCACCACAACACTATTCATTCTGTATTCTTTACTTGTTCTCTTAGGGTTGTATAATTGTCCGTATTCTCTTTCGATCGTTCCTTAACCTTTTTACGGAACTACTGGATTAATCGTTACCGATCTGGATGACATGAGAATAGTCTCCTGCTTGAAATTGCCATATCTTATTCCCTTAGAAGATAGATTATTCTTACCTATGTTGTTACCCTTTAGCATTCTTTAAGACATAGAAATAATAAAGTCGAATTCCATTCATTCTTTCCAAATATCAATTATTACATTGTAGCCATAACCACTCCTCAGTGGTTTCCTACCTTCATTCTTAAATCAAATATAATAACATCCCAAAATATCAAATCCTCAAAGTTAATATCTCAATTCTTGGATTATAATAATATTTAATCCACTGTCCGGTCAAATATTATACCGAAAAGAATTTGGAATTTCTGAATTCCGATCGTCTCTGCATTCACTTATTTCCTCCGCGTATTACTAATATGACTTCGAAACATCCATATCACGTTCCGTACATAGGGTGGCGTGAAAAGTTTTCCAACTTACAAAATCACTATTCATCCACCAAAATACTATGCACGTACAGGAAACACTATGCACGTACGGGAAATACTATGCACGTACTCATTTCCCTTCAAGGATCCATTAGCTCCTTTCTGGATGGTAGGTTATTCTTATCTAGGTCCTCAACCATCGAATTACTATATTCTGACAATATACCAATGCATCAGGATCATTGTCCAAAGCAATATCCATTCATTACAGTCATTGTTCTTTGAAACCACCATTCATTAGAGCTGGTGACCTTGTTGTCGGAATCATTGTTCCTCGTTTTATCCTTACTTAATAAAAAGTTTTAATTATATCCAAAATTTGGGGTTCTTACATAAAAACCATACTTTGGTCAAGTTGTTTTATTATATGATATCTATATGTACTTGCTGGGCATTCATTGGCTCACTCTTGCTATTTTTAAAAATTACAAAACAGTGACAATCAGAGCTGACATTAGTACAGCAAATCAGAATTAAGGAAAGGGGAGGACCATTGATTCAGCATGTTAACCTTAAAGCATCTGAGGAGATTACAGGTTGGAAAGGTGTTGTTTTATTATCTAGTTCTTTGGAGTTGTAACAGTATTTTAGAGATTCTGGGAAGTGAACTTGAGATGTAATATCTTTTGGAATTATCGAGTGCTTGTTCTAAGTCTATAACCCGTGTAGTAAAAGATGGTGTTTATTATGAGTATTGTTGTATATTATATTGTGAGCAGGTAAGCGAATATTCCGCAAGAGATGTGACGACCTGGATTCCTGTAGGGGATTTAAGGGCGTTACAGTAATGGTATCAGAGCAGTAGGTTATAAATCTTAGAACGAGTGTAGGAGGAGTTAGGACTATATGAAAGGGAGTTTAGAAGCCAAGAAATCGATAGGTATATATATAATAGGAGTTGCAAGGTGGAGGCAGGATGGCCATTAGCTGTAAAATCAATTAGGACGAGAGAAATGTGTATCCAGGATTTATTTATTGGGTGAAATGTGAGTATATAGAGGTAAGTATACATAAATATACATATATCTATAACTGCAGATATATATGCGTATATATGTGTATATGTACAGATATGTACTGTTTGTTTTCATAAATAAATATTTCATGGATATGCAAATTTAGTAGACTAAACCATATTGGGATAAGTTGAATTGAGTGAGGTTGTGACTTTTGAGGAAGTGTAGAAGAGATAAATATAGATGGAAACAAAACAAGAAGAGTATGATGGTTTTATGTATGGATTTGGAGGAGGAGGAAGGAGCTGGAAGATTTCGACAGGGATTGAAACAATAGATTGGAAATAATGATGCAAGATTTAGAGTGAATTAATTCAGAAGGGTAGAGATGAGAGGAAAGAGGTATATTTAATGAGAGAAAATGATATGAGGAGTTGTGAGGAATAATTCAGATTTATTATTAAGGATATGAGGTAATTTGAGGATAGAGTGAGGATAAGAATAAACGAAGGAAGTAGGAGCCGGTATGAAAATAGACGGTATAGTATAAGAGTTTATAATTAAGATATTGGAAGCATAAAGCTGGTAAAAGTGCCGAGAAGCTATTAGCAACCTTAGTTATTGCCTACGTTGATTCCGAGGACGGAATCCTTTTAAGGAGGGAAGACTGTAATATCCGTAAATTTTTCGAATAATTTTTTTCGAATCTACTCGATATTTTTATTTAAAAATATTTTAGAAACGATTCACTAGTATATATTTTTAATTAGTACGCTTTATAAATTTTTTTAAAATTTATATATTCGTATTATATTTAAATATTAGTGTTTATTAAAAATTTGAGAAAAATAGTATTTTTAAATTTTGAGTCGTATTTATTTTAAGAAACGAAATTAGAACTTCGTTTTAATTAGACGGGGAAAAACGATATCTTTTCACCAAATATTTCATTAAATATAGACATAATCATTATTTTTATTTTTAATTATTCAACAATTATTTTGTCTCCCATTTTTATTATTTAATTGTCCACTTGAAAACTATAATTAGGGGCACTAAAAATCCCACTTTATATTGTCTCCCATTTTTAATTATTTTTGTTTATTTTATAAAACAAAATAGTTAAATTCAGTTTTGTATTTAATTGAGACCCGTTTGATGAGAAGTCTGATACACTATTTTGAACACAAAACAGAACAGAGAGCTTCTACTATCTCATTTACAAACAAAAACTTGGACATCACATATTACACAAACACCATACGAAATCCACAGGTAGTTAATTCCATTATTTCCGTTTTTATTTACGAATCGTTCCTTTGTGCGTGTTTGTTCAGTCCCGTATGTCTCGGTTGGTTTTGTTGTGGGTTGTGTTGATTGGTTGTGTTTGATTGGTTTTTGATGTTGGTGTTGATCGGAGAGGCGGGGAGAGATGGATGGTGGCGAGAGAGAAACGTGAGATGGGGAGAGAGATTGCAGGGGGATCGAAGAGAACGAAGGCGGAGGGAGGAAGAGAGAGTGAGGTTCGGAGAGAGAAGAGGAGAAGGTGGGAGAGATTGTTTGAGTGAGAGAGATGGAGAGATTTGTTGTGTTGTTGGCCGAGAGAGATTGGGAGAGACGGTGAGGGGCGAGGGAGAGACAGAGATGAGGGAGATTGAGAGAGATAAGAGAGGGAGGCAGGAGAGAGATTAAGAGGGAGAGAGATTGACGACGGAGAAGAGAGAACGGGGAGAGTGGACGGAGATGAGATCGAGAGAGAGAGAGAGAGAGAGAGAGAGAGAGGGGGGGATGACGGCGAGAGGGAGAGATGAAGGAGAGAGAGATGCGGGATTGGAGGAGAGATTGCAGGGGAGGGGGAGAGAGGACCACGGTGGGGCCCACAGAGGGGTGGCGTGGGGTCCACCATGGTGGAGGTGGGGCCCACGGGTAATTTCCTGTTAAAATGATATTACTAGAATAATAACGTATCAATTTATGATTTTATGTTTTAATTGGTTTTTAAATAAAAGGTTGTGTAATTCAAAATTAGTTGTATTAATTGATTTTAAAACTAGTGATTTAATAGTATATAATTAGTGAATGATTTATATTGTTATTAAAAATATTTTGTGACATAATTAAAGATTTATGGTTTCGATAATAAAAAGAGGGTTTAAATTATTATTTTGGAATAAATTATAGTTAGATTATTATTTAAAAATATTATATGATTATTTACCCTAAATTAGAGATTTATTGATTTATTTATAAAAAGAGGATTAAAAAGGAATATTTATTATTTAATAATTCTGAATTAGTTTATTAATCGGATAAGACCAGTTTTATTTAGAGACTAAAGAGGGATTAATATTATTTAATTACGAGATTTTTAAAGGGGAAATTAGTTAGTGAGATTATTATTAATATTTATGGATTTAAATTGAATAAAGAATAGATTCTTGAATAATTTTGGTTGTGAGTTTTATATTATTAAATTAGGGATTTTCCGAGGATTTAGAAGGATTAATTAGAAGTGTTTTTTTTAGCAATCATTTAGAATATTTTGTGAATAATTGGTTGTAATTTAGAGATTTATTGATTCGTTGATAAAAGAGGTATTTAAAATGATGAGGGTATTAAAGTGGAATAGTTATTATGGTTTTAAATTGAGTAAATAGAATTAATTGTGTCTTGAGGAATTATTTATTTAATTTAAGGATTAATTATTGTTTCGAGGATTTATTTATTTAAATTAAGGATTAATTGTTGTCTCGAGGATTAATTGGTTAATTATGCTTCTTTCTCGTGGAGTTAGATAATTGTTTGAGGGTTATTTATTGATTAAGTTTTTATAGGATGTCAATGGTATTATTTTAGAGGATTGGTATTTAGCACTTTCGGATTATTTTGAAGGACCAGATCGGATCAGATTATTTTAGAAGTTAAAAATCGGATTATTAGTAATTATTATTTGTGAGATTTAAAAATGGAAAAGGTTTCACGTAAAAATGTTGAGTTTGGAATTATTCTGGGAACCATTTTAGGGTAGGATTTAGGATGAGTTAGGAGACTCGTTTGGAAAAACTTGAAGAAAGAAAGTTGTAGATATGCAAGGGTATTATATATCGGTGAGTAGAAGTTGATTGAAAGGTGATCAGAAGTTGAGTTAATAATAGCCGAACTGGGTCCGAGAAGGTGAAATACCGGAGAACCAGAAACGTGGAGCAGGTTGGAGTATCGTACCGCAGAGCACAGGCAAGTTTACTAATTCGTACTCCATTGTTCGGGGTATTTATATTTTTAAGTATGCTGATTAAATTTTCAATTTACTAAATCAAGTATTCTTTCGAGTGATTTATACCAAATTTTTATTCATGCAATTTACATTCATACATATTATTGTTGAGCTGTTATCCAGCCATATTATATCATGAGGTGTTCAAATTTATTTCATGAGTTGGTCCACATTGTCGGGACGTTTATTGAGATACTTTATTCGAGTTTATATTTGATAGTGGGGTATATATATATAAAGTAAGTTATGTATACTGATATGGATCACCTCATTTCGATTCCATATTCAGGACAGTTTTTCATAATATTTCCTTTAATCGTTCGAGAGGGAAACTATATTATTGGTGTCTAATGTTCATTGCTTTTGAAGGCAAAAGTGACCGGAGTAACGCACCGGCCCAACTGAGTAGTATTAAGGGTGTGTTCGAGACTTTGGCTCATCCTTCTATCAATAGAAAACGAGTAGTGATAATGGATTGATCATCCATTTCTTGAGTAGGCGTTATGAGCAGAAATCCAATCATTGACATCCTATCGGTTAACCGATGCCTGTGTGGTTCTGTTAACTAGGGTGTTGATCTGAGCAGTTGCTATATTATATTATCAATGGAGTAGTTTTGAGAAGTTACTGTTTTATTTTCGAGTAGTATTTTGAGAAGTTATTGATTTATCTTCGAGTAGTATTTTGAGAAGTTATTGAGACATATTTATTATTTCATACGAGTAGTACTTTGAGAAGTTATGAGATATATTTATTCTTTCATATGAATAGTATTTTGAGAAGTTATTGAGATATGTTTGTTCTTTCATATGGGTAATATGTCGAGGTTTATAAAAATTTCCGAGTTGATCTCTTTTCAAAATAAGTATATTATAGAGTGGTAAAAACCATACTTTGGTCAAGTTGTTTTATTATATGATATCTATATGTACTTGATGGGCATTCTTTGGCTCACTCTTGCTATTTTTAAAAATTATAAAACAGTGACAATCAGAGCTGACATTAGTACAGCAAATTAGAATTAAGGAAAGGGGAGGACCATTGATTCAGCATGTTAACCTTAAAGCATCTGAGGAGATTACAGGTTGGAAAGGTGTTGTTTTATTATCTAGTTCTTTGGAGTTGTAACAGTATTTTAGAGATTCTGGGAAGTGAACTTGAGATGTAATATCTTTTGGAATTATTGAGTGCTTGTTCTAAGTCTATAACCCGTGTAGTAAAAGATGGTGTTTATTATGAGTATTGTTGTATATTATATTGTGAGCAGGTAATCGAATATTCCGCAAGAGATGTGACGACCTGGATTCCTGTAGGGGATTTGGGGGCGTTACAACGGGCTCATAAAACAAATAAAAACTAGCCCAGTTATCCAACCCAAAGAGCCCATACTCAGGTATACACAACACGAAAACGGGTATTGCCCTTTCTATCACATTTCCAACACAAATGGCCCAAAATATCACAACTCAAAAAATTGGCCCCAAATATCACTCCAAGACACAGTATAATATAACTTTTTAATTTTTTTAGCATAAACGCTACTTTGTGTAGTGTTACCCCAAAACACAACTTAATCTTTGGTCTTCCCCCCAAAACACAACTTAATCTTTGGTCTTCCCCCCCAAAACACAACTTAAACTAGCGTTTTCCCCAAAACATAGTTTAATCTAGCGTCTTTCCCCCACCAAAACACAACTTAATGTAGCGTTTTTTTAAAAAAAATTAAAAAAGAAAATAAAACGCTACACGAAGTAGCGTTTTTTGTTGAAAAATTAAACACTACACGATACTGTGTCTTGAAATGATATTTATGACCAAGTTTTTGAGTTGTGATATTTGGGACCAATTGTGTTGGAAATGTGACGAAACGGCGTCGTAGCCACTCCGATTTCCCTCTCAAAGTATTTACAGCATTTTTTTTTTGCTAAAGAGTAAAGACTAAGTTTCCCTCCCTCTCAATGTCTCCGATCACATTTGAAATGGCACTCGCTTCTCGTCTCCTCTCCAGATCTGCTCGACAGGTATAAACTCTCTCTCTCTCTCTCTCTCGCTCGCTCGCTCTGTTCATTTCTATAAATCTTCGATTTAAACTGTTCATTTCTGTTTCTCTCTCTCTCTCTCTCTCTCTCTCTCTCTCTCTCTCTCTCTCTCTCTCTCCCTGTTCATTACTTATCTATAAATCTTCGATTTACCTGTTCATTTCTGTTAATTTATCAATTGTTATGCTATGTAATCAGTGTATTATATATAATATAATACGTTTGTTTATTTAATATCTAATTCCATTTCCAATTTGTTAAGTGTTTTTATTTTATGAAATAATGATTTGTGTATTTACGTAAGTGTTTGTGATTCACACTCAAAAAATAGTTGTAAATAAAGAGGAAAACACATTGTAGATCTTAGCTCTGTCGTAGGTGTGTATGTTTCTGGATTTAATTATATTTACGAGATACAGTTTTTGGATTAGTGAACCGACAACTGAGCTCGGCTTACAGGATTAGATAATTTAGAAACGAAGATGTTGAACATGTTAGCGATTTGAATGCATGAAGAGCAAATGGTTGGCTAGCATTGTAGTGGCTATACTGAGAAGTGCTTTATAAGAGAGAGCGAATAGATTAAATAACCGATATTTACGTCATACAAGGTATTTATTTACATTATCTTATAGAGATGACATTGTTTGTGATTTATGGTTGTAGAGTCATACAAGAAATTACTAATTGTAAATGTATGCAACGCTTTATATTTGTTATTACTTATTACTTATTACTGAATTGTGTTTGGGTAAAGTTTTGGTACAGGTTAAAACAATTTTTAAGTGGTTTGAATGTGATGTGTATTTGTCCAATGTTTCTTATGGATTTAAGGAATTTATGAAGCCAAAAGAACACAAGGCTATTTTAGTCTGACTAAAAACTTGATCTATTCACTCTTGTGAAGCCTTTTGTTTTCTTACTTGTCCAAAACAAGGCAAGCATCGGTTAGTCTTCCTCCTTTAGTTGGAAGTAAATTTAAACAAAGCAGTTGATTTGTTTACTAGTTTTATACTTTGTTTGGTCTGTTATCTGTTATACAACTGTAATCTCCCCTTGTTTTCTCTAGATAAATTAACATTTTTGCCTAGCATTTCTGGTGAAAGTAACTTCTCCTCATGCTATACTTGCATCATCTCCCCCTGCAATGACCATCTATAGAACACCCATTTCCTTGTGATAATACATATCCGCAACAAGCAACGCAATCATCATTTACCAAGTTTTCGTGACTAATACTGTTATAAGTCTTGATAGTACTTTCACTTGTCTTTAACAATAGGAGTTACCTTTGCAATGCTGGTGAAGGTGTAGTTGCTCGTATGCTCTGTAGAATCTTAAATTGATTTACAGCAATTTAGTGCCCGTTTAGCATGATATCTTTGTTGTATCTCTTTTATTTGCTTCTTTACTCATTGCACATGAATTGCTTTTTGCAGGAGAGGTCTTACTGATGAACTTGGTGCAGAAGCTATGATGGCCGCTTATGAAGGTTGACAAAGAAGGAATGACTATGCTACATGCTGAGTTTGAAAAGATCAACAAGAAGTAAGTGCGCATTGCCTTGGCCATGTTATCTGGTAGTAGAGCTCCGTACATGCTGTTGACTCGTTTTGGCCCTCAGGTGCACAGTCTAAAACGGATGATTAATTGACAGCAAGTAAATAAACAAGTATTGAAATTTCATGTATATAAATAACAACACTTTCAACTAACCACAATATTATATTCCCTTGCGAACATATTAAAAAATGACTTAACCTGATATAAATAAAGAAGTAACCAAGTCTGGTAAAGTCGGGCACATGTTTCCGTGCAAAACATTGTTTTAATGTCATCTGGACCGAAGGATGTTGCTTTGTAACAGCTTGCTTAACTAGAAGAGAACCATGCATCCAAGATTTGCTTTGCGTTTTCTGAAGAAGAAAAAAGTTTATTTTATTGTGGAATCACACCGGAGCAACTTGTGAACTCCTTGGAACTTTTTAAAAGCATGTTATTAGTTCTATGCAAATGATGTTTGTAATTAATTCAATAATACTTATTGGCATATTGTGCATATTGATTTTTAAATAAATGAAAGTACAGTTTTATCTCAAGAGGATGTAATTATTGATCACATCATTTTAGTACCTGTCTATTTTAATAAATCAAATTTAAAAAAAAAAATGTAAGTCAGTCGTTTTATACATGGGGCAGCGACGTTTTATCTTGTGAATTTTCAGCTTGTTCTGGTTCGGGAGGAGGTGCTATCCGGCTTGCTCGATATGCTCGGATTGCATCCGCCAACTCGTCCCGAGTAAGATCTTGCATGTGTGCCGCGGCTAGAGGTACATCTGTATATTTGTATTGGTTGAGCTCAATGTCAATTCGGGCATCTCCAGGACCGATCCCTACCCTTCCCAAAGCTGGAGCTGTTTCTGCCGGAACCAAGGGCAAGTCGGGGACGGGATTCGGATCCTGGTCTCGATTATTGTTTCTTTGAGTAGATTTGCTTCCTCTCGGCATGATTTCAAACTCACAAAATATTTCACAAAATATTGATTGTAACAGAATGGGGCTAAGTTTCAAGTAAAGCGGTGTGTGTATGAGCTAAATGTTCAGATATAAACACAGGTAAACAGGTATAGACAGACAAGCAGGTGACTATGAGCACAGATCTGTATGTCGGCTATACTTATAGGCCAAAGATCGCAACTTTTACCAATATCTAGGCTATCAAAGCTAAATAATGTTGAACACGCATACACACGGCAAAGAAACGTGCAAAGGTGACATCTTTGGTGAAGGTTTTAGGGTTGTATTAGATCTTACTGATTTTAACTAGGACTCTTTTTCAAGAGCTTGTTGATGTAGTCGAGTCCAGTGGCACCGAGACCAAAGGACGGAGCCTGCCCTCCTTCTAGCGCCAATGATAACTCCAAGACCCGATCTAGTGCCTCCTCCGCCGTTCCCACGCCCGGTAAGAGGTGAAGCTGGTGGTTGGGCGTCTGCAAAACAACACCGGAGGGGGGTTTGAGCCCCGCGGCGCCTCCGGCGTGAGAGTAAGTGACGGCTTTGGAGAGTAAAGATAAGGACTAGAGTATCTAATTATGGAGGGTGTGTGTATATGAGTGTGTATGTAAAAGAGAATGTAACCCCTTCACCTTTTTCTCCTTGTCTTATTTATAGGCCAAGGATTAGGGTTTAGGGGTTGGTACCTGCAATCATGAGCGTCGGATCCTAGGTAGGTGGGACACTTGTCCTTCTCTGATAATTCCCACCTGTCCAGGTAATATCTGTGGCGGCGTGTGCCCTGGGCGCGTCAGCACGTGGTCTGATGGGGACATGATTGTGCCAATACTAGGATTCCCTTATCTGTCGCTGTCATGTAGGACCCTAGTCATGACTCGTGTCTCCCGTGCTCTTATGCTCCCTGTGGCTGGGTTGCCTACTAGACCGGTTCGGGCCCAGTCCGGGCTTCCTATGGGCCGGACTCCTGGTACCTTGGGCCGAGTCCAGTTGGGATTGGTTATGGCCCATCATTTGCCCCCCACTCCCTTATACGGATTTTCCGTATGGGGGAGTGAGAGTTCGGGAGTCGCAGTGGAGTTGTTTTCTTAGTTGACCGTTTGTGATAGAGAAAAAGTTTTTGGTTGAATGTTGCATCCTAATCCGAATTGTTTTTAGGTTGAGACAATTCGGATTGAAGTAGCTTGAAGAAAAAGTTTTTTGGTTGGATGTTGCCTCCTAATCCGAATTGTTTCTAGGTTGAGACAATTCGGATTGAAGTAGCTTGAAGAAAAAGTTTTTTTGGTTGGATGTTGCCTCCTAATCCGAATTGTTTCTAGGTTGAGACAATTCGGATTGAAGTAGCTTGAAGAAAAAGTTTTTTGGTTGGATGTTGCCTCCTAATCCGAATTGTTTCTAGGTTGAGACAATTCGGATTGAAGTAGCTTGTATGAAGAGGTAGTTCGGATTGGAGTGTACCGCGGTAATTCAAGCGAATTTGGGGGTTTTTTGATTTGTCAATTTCGAAGTCACCTTACTCCATTTTTCCTAAAAAGGCGTGCGACAGCTGCGTGTCATTAAAGCGGCTGTCTTTTCACCCTTTTTAATTATTCCCCAGCCTATCAGAACGTGCCGCGTGGGCCACTCTGCTGTTTCCTTTCAGAAATTATATATAACTCCTTTTGAGTTGCAATTGTACTTCCACTCTTATAAACCAAAACAAACGAAAAACCCCCTTTCTTCTCTAACATATCTTGTGTTCTCTTCACCGGAATCCATCGCCCCTGGTCCGCGTTCTCTATTATCTCGGAACTCCGTTTCGTCCTCTTGGGAAAGCTTTTATTTGTAAGTGTTCTTCTCTCTTCCTTTGTCTTTGCTATTTTCCTTTCTTTTGCATGTATTCATGACCCGTCTCTGTTTCGCTTGCAACTGTTCATCTTCCTGATTTTGTGTTCTTCATGTATTCCTTGGCTTCTTGTTGTTGAGTGCGAGTTCACAATGTCTTTCGCTGTCTACTCGATTTTGCTTGTCCCCCTTTTTGTAATTGGGGTTGTTTGTGTTTATGTTAGATCTGGGTTAAGGGGTTTTTTACTTGTTATTCTCTGCGTTCTTGGTTTTTGTACCTGTATGTGGGCTTGTATGTTTGTGTTTGGATCTTGGTAAGATGTGTTTTCCCTTTGTATCGCGTTTTTAGGTTTCATGTATGTGTGTAGTCCGGACTGTGATTTCTGTTTGCTGCGGGACGGTTCACTAGACCCGGACTAGGAGTATAATGTGATTTGGGCTATATATAGGTAGGGAATCACGCTAACCCGGACTAGATTGACTTGTTAGAGTAAATCCTTGCCCGGATTAGGTGTAATAAAATATTGTAGAACGGAAATTTGTAGATGAATTTGTAATAGGGTTAAAAGGAAAAGACTTAACTTTGGTAATTTCCTCAGGTTTTATGGTTCGTTACAAAAGCCGGGCAAGGAAATCGAAGCCTCCTTCGGATATTTTGGTTATTAGCTCCGACAGTAGCACCAGTAGCACTAGCTCTGTAAATCAACCTTCTCCACTATTAGATTTAGAGTGGTGCCTGATGGCCAGGAAGAGGAAGAGCGGCAAACCAGTGCTCTCCCAGCTCTGCATTAAAGATCGGGGTCCCGGGCAAGCTTGCATGACTCCCGATGGATTTTGGGTAGACAGCAAGTACTTCTTTGTTCGGAAGTATGAGGTGGAAGAGGCTCTTTTTTACAAAGACCTTAGCTTCCAATATAAACATAGGCAACCAAGTGGGGTGCCCGGCCCCTACGACAAAGCCCTCTTAGATGCTACCTTTTCTGGGACTGTGGTAAGTGAGGCCCCTTATCCTCTATTTCCAATCTATGCTGAATACTCTAAGTCCGATATGGACGATGCAATCCGGTCCGTGTTCCATCTTGGGCCTAAAATTGAGTGGAGGTGGCCCCGTCATGGCGAGAGGATTTACCACAGACCGGGGGATGGGTACGTAGGAGTCTGGCTAGAGCATCTCCGATCTGGTTGGAATCCAGAGTGCCATATCTTTATTAAACACCTCTGTAAATATGAATACAAGATACCATTGATGCAATTGACTCCCAACGCCGTGAAATGGATATCATGGTTTTTGGCCGCTTGCAATCAGAGTGGGTTCTTTCCTAGCTTTAAGCTGTTCCACAACATTTTCACCCTTATCCATTCCAGCAAGAACCCCTTCTATGAGTTTAGGTTCCGGGGTGATGAGTGCGGCTATTCATCCGGGTCCGCCAAACCGGTCATCCACCAATCTTCTTTGAAGGGTTGGAACCGGGAATGGATCTTTTTAAAGGGTGTGGACCTTGAGTTTATGCCCCTCTTTGCTGAACGCGTGAAAACCATTCCCGCGAAAGAGATGTTCGAATTTGAGGGAGCCGCTTTCGATAAAATGCACCGGTTCTGTGAGTGTATCGGTTATCAGATGACCCGGGACACTTTCATGGATCACGAGAAAATGTACCATCTTGGATGTAAGTTGCTCCCTTTCATTATTTCCTACTATTTTTGTGTTGTGTATTGACTCTATTTCTTTTTCTTCCTTCAGGTTTACCTTTTTACGATCCCAGATTAACCGAGAGAATGTCTAAGAACGATGCTACAAGGGCTCTTGCCTCTAAGCTGAAGAAGATAACTGGTATCCACCAAACCAAAGTCCCCAGCAACCGAGTCCCCACCGATTCTGAGACCGGTACTGGTGGTTCTAATATTCCAAAGGAAGTGGGTGGCGAGTCTCTGGTCCAGGGTACGGTGGGCGGTCAATCTCCACCCGACCAAGCCCAAACTCATTCACCTCCTGCCAAAAGAGCGAAGCTATTCCAAACAGATGAGGACTTCGAACCTGGATCTCTTCAAGGTGTGAATGTTGGGGCTGCTCCTTCTGCAGGCACTGATGCCACCCCCCCAGAAGAGGCTGGGACTAGTAAGAAAAAGGGGTTCCAAGTTGGTAACTTTAGCATAAGGCAGATAGCTGAAATGGCTGGTTCTATTGCTGAGGAAAAAGACTGGAAAGTCATGGAGCGTCTTTCAAAGACCGAAATTTTGAAGAGGAACTTTGTCACTTGGGCTCAGGTAACTTGTTTTGCCCCTTGAATCATTTCTGCTTCCTGCTGTAAATTTTTGCTAACCTGTGATATGTTACTCAGTCCGGGATCATGCTTGCCGGAGCTGCGGCCAATGCCCATGTTGAGGAGGAAAAAATTAAAGAGTTGTCTGAGAAGCTGGATGCCGCAAAGAAAGAGTGCACCGAAAAGGATTCGAAGATTACTGATCTAGAGCGGTCTTTGACTGAAAGTTCCAAGAAAGATCTGAGGATCCGCGAGTTGGAGGGAAAGGTTTCTGATTTGGAGGGTGGGTTTAAGTCTGCTACAGATCGGGCTAACAAAGCTGAGATGGAGTCCGGGGAGTTGAGGAAGCGGGTGACCGAATTGGAGGCCGAACTGAGTGTTCGTAAGCCGGCGGAGGAAGTTATCACTGAATACAAGAACTCCGAAAGCTATACTGAGTCCGTCGCTGAATCTTTCGCGGAGAAACTCTACCGGTGTTGGCTTGTTTCGGAGAGGCTAATAAAAACTGATCCCGAGTCTTCTTGGGATAAGTTTACTGATCTCTATGTCGCCGCCGAAGAGGCTCATGACCGGGACGGCTCAGAACCCGAACCTTATGCTGGTCCTAATCCGATCATTCCTGCCATCCCTCCTACGGATCCAACTCCTGCAAATCCGTCTCTTGCCCTCGAGAATCCAGATGGTCGCACCGCTTGAACTTTCAATCTTTTGAACTCTTGCTCTGTAATTTTATCATTTGCTATTCCAAACTTATGTGTTGTAACTTTGAATTTTGCGCCTTATGTGCGCTCTGAATCCGTACGCTTTCCTTTCTAATTGCTCTTGTTTGCTTATTTCCTTCTGTGTATTTGTTTGTTATTGTTGTTACCCTCAGTCCGGATCATTATGCCCATGCGATGATCCGGATTAGAGTAACTGCCATCGGCTAAGTCCAAAGATTGAGGCTTTGGGTTACTTAGGAAATTTTGTAATGCGTCCCTTAAGTTCAAAGCCTAACCTCTTGAACTACCTAGGGAAATTTGCATGTGGCTCTTCTGCAGTCCGGAGTACTTCGAAGTGAGTAGATCCGGATTGTAATGAAGATTTTGAAACTTCTCTGAGTTGCTTATAGAAGTTTGAATATAGTTGGGCCCTCAGTCCGGGTCTTCTCCAATTGGTTGGATTCGAACTGTGGTGCGAAATTTGTACCTTCCTTAACTAATTCTTGACAGCATTTATCATGACGCTTCGTTACGCGTATTTTCAACGGTCAAACTTCTTGGTTCTCGCGTCGTCAACTGATATTAACTCCGCTCCAATTCCCAAGTATGACAGGGGATTTGAATCGCTTGGCCTCCCCTTTATTCCCATCTCTATAAATACTGGCCCTTGTAGTTTCCTTTTTCCATATTCTCCTCAGAAACACTTAAAGTCTTCCTCTGTTCTTCCTTTCTGCGTAATGGATCCCAAAAACTTGGTCTACGACTACGAAAACAACAAAGTTATCGTGGATGGTATGGTCTTCGACGGGCCAACCACCATGGCTGAAATTGGAGTAGTGATGAAAAGGATCGAGGAGGCGCTCGCACTTCGGAAGATGGTCACCGATGAGACTAAGGGGAAGGTTGGCAAGGGTGGGGAGGGTTCTGGCGGTCCTGGTCCTGCTTCTGGAGGGACGGCCGTTTAATTGTAACGATATTGTATCCCCCCCTATTATAAATAAAAATGGCTTGAAACACAGCCATAAATATTTCATTGTGACTCCATTCTCGTACTTTTTGCCGCTGTTCTTGTATTGTTTCTCTTTTTCCGTTGCTTGTATTTCGATTGTTCTTCTTTCCGAGGCTCCTAGGTTTTGGGGGATTTATCATGTTTGCCCCCAGTCCGGATACTTTTCATAGAAAATGGTCCGGACTAGAGTGACTGTTTTTAGCTAAGCCCAAAGTTTACAAACTTTGGGTTACATAGAAAACATTTTTAATGTTTGCCCCCAGTCCGGATACTTTCCATAGAAAGTGAACCGGACTAGAGTGATTGTTTTTAGCTAAGTCCAAAGTTTACAAACTTTGAGTTACTTAGAAAATTTTTCATGTTTGCCCCCAGTCCGGACGCTTTTCATAGAAAGTGGACCGGGCCAGAGTGATCGTTTTTAGCTAAGTCCAAAGTTTGAAAACTTTGGGTTACTTAGAAAAAATTTTTTATGTTTGCCCCCAGTCCGGATACTTTCCATAGAAAGCGGACCGGACTAGAGTGATCGTTTTTAGCTAAGTCCAAAGTTTACAAACTTTGAGTTACTTAGAAAATTTTTCATGTTTGCCCCCAGTCCGGATACTTTTCATAGAAAGTGGACCGGACTAGAGTGGTCGTTTTTAGCTAAGCCCAAAGTTTACAAACTTTGGGTTACATAGAAAACATTTTTAATGTTTGCCCCCAGTCCGGATACTTTCATAGAAAATGGTCCGGACTAGAGTGATCGTTTTTAGCTAAGTCCCAGGTTTACAAACTTTGGGTTACTAAGAAAATTTTTCATGTTTGCCCCCAGTCCGGATACTTTTCATAGAAAGTGGACCGGACTAGAGTGATCGTTTTTAGCTAAGCCCAAAGTTTACAAACTTTGGGTTACTTAGAAAATTTTTCATGTTTGCCCCCAGTCCGGATACTTTTCATAGAAAGTGGACCGGACTAGAGTGATCGCTTTTAGCTAAGTCCAAAGTTTGAAAACTTTGGGTTACTTAGCAAATTTTTCATGTTTGCCCTCAGTCCGGATACTTTTCATAGAAAGTGGACCAGACTAGAGTGATCGCTTTTAGCTAAGTCCAAAGTTTTGAAAACTTTGGGTTACTTAGAAAATTTTTCATGTTTGCCCCCAGTCCGGACGCTTTTCATAGAAAATGGACCGGACTAGAGTGATCGTTTTTAGCTAAGCCCAAAGTTTACAAACTTTGGGTTACTTAGAAAATTTTTCATGTTTGCCCCCAGTCCGGATACTTTTCATAGAAAGTGGACCGGACTAGAGTGATCGCTTTTAGCTAAGTCCAAAGTTTGAAAACTTTGGGTTACTTAGAAAATTTTTCACGTTTGCCCCCAGTCCGGACGCTTTTCATAGAAAATGGACCGGACTAGAGTGGTTGCTTTTGCCCCGGTTCCGACTTTGCCTATGGCTCCCGGTCGGGGACTTGTGTGTGTTGGTGATATACTACTTTGACAGTAACAGATGAAAGTTGTGAGGCTAGGTCCGATTTCATTAGACTTGATATTCAAATTACAAAGTATTTATTCTTGCTTCATTACAGAGACTAATCTATCTGTTGAAGACTTTTTGGGCTCAGAAGCAGCTCCTTGATTGGTTTTCCGGTCCTAGGCCTTTCGTTCACTGGTAGAATTTCCGAAGTCGGATGCCGTGCCAGGTGTTGGGAACCTCCGAATCATCTATGTTGCATAGCTTATAAGTTCCAGGACGAAGAATTTCCTTGACCCTATAGGGTCCTTCCCATTTAGGCATTAGCTTTCCAGTGTTTGTTGGTTCGGAGGCTTCGGTGTCTCGAAGGACTAGATCTCCCACTTGAAAGTGTTTGACCCTAGCCTTCTTCCCAAAGTATTCTCTGGTCTTCTCTTTGTATTTTTCCATTCTTGCCACCGCTTCATCCCGAACCTCATCTATCAAATCCAAGTTTATTCGAAGCCCTTCTTCATTTGCAATTTCTTCAAAGTTGATTACCCTGTGAGAAGGTGATCCTACTTCAACTGGTAACATTGCTTCAGACCCATAAGCTAGCTTGAAAGGTGTCTCTCCCGTGCTTGTCCGCGGGCTAGTCCGGTAAGCCCATAACACGTTTGGTAACTCTTCGGGCCACTTGTTTTTGCTTTCCTGAAGCCTTTTTTCTATTCCCCTCAGTAAGATTCGATTTGTTACCTCAACCTGACCATTACCTTGTGGGTATGCCACCGAGGATCTCTTGTGTTTGATGCCCCTCTCCTTCAGGTAATTTTCAAAGTCTGAACCAACAAATTGAGGTCCATTGTCCGAGACTAACACTTGGGGAATCCCGAATCTCATCAGTATGTTATCCATGAATCGGATACAATCTTGCTGATTTATTGTTCTCATAGCTTTGGCTTCTGCCCACTTTGTCATGTAATCAATAGCCACCAACAAGTACCTCAAATCCCCTTTAGCCCGGGGAAAAGGACCCATGATGTCGATTCCCCAGACTGCGAACGGTATGGGAGAGAGGACCGAAGAGGGTAGAACCGGGCTCTGCCTCTGGACGTTGCCGAATGTCTGACAATTCTTACACTTTCTGACAAACTCTACCGCATCTTTGTGAATCGTTGGCCAATAGTATCCCTGCCTTATTATTTTGTATGCTAAAGCTTTTGCTGATAGGTGGTCCCCGCAAATTCCTTCATGTACTTCTTGCAAACAGTATGCCGCTTCGGCAGGTCCCACGCATTTCAAGATCGGACTAGAGAACGTTCTACGATAAAGTTGTCCTTCTTCGACAAAGAATTTTGCAGCCTTGGCTTTGAGTCTCTGGGCTTTGTTTTTATCTTCTGGCAACTCTCCTTTTTCTAGATATGACATTATAGGGGTCATCCAGCCGGGCTGATTATCTATCTCCATTAGTTCACTATTTTCAATGGTAGGCCTCTCTATTTCTTCAAAGTAGACCGAGCTGTCTAGCTCTGCATCATTTCGGATTAATTTGGATAGTAGATCGGCCTCCGTGTTTTCTTCTCTATTAATCTGCATCATCTCAAAATTTGGAATTGTAGTTAAGTAACTTTTTACCAAAGCTTGGTATTGAGCCAGCCTTGGATCCTTAGCGATATATTCTCCTTTCGTTTGCTTGACCACAATTTGAGAATCACTATAAACCTTCAAGTCTTGGATTTTCAATGATCTGGCCAATCGGAGTCCGGCCAAAAGTGCCTCATATTCTGCTTGATTGTTAGTAGCCAAAAACTTGAAGGTTATCGCTTGTTGTATCTGGAAGCCGCAGGGGCTTTTCAGAACCAAGCCTGCTCCAGCCCTTTCACTTGTTGCAGATCCGTCGACATATAAAATCCAAACCTCCGGATTAGATTCACCTTCTACCCTCGTATCTATTACCATGGGACCAGATCGAGGTTCAGGAAAAGAGCATTCCACGACAAAATCGGCCAACACCTGAGCCTTTATTGCTGTCCGGGGTACAAATGTGAGTTGGAACTGACTGAGCTCCACAGCCCAATTAACGAGTCTACCAGATACATCTGGCTTGTGAATTATTCTTCTCAAGGGCTGGTCAGTAATAACTTTAATTTCTCTCCCTTGAAAATAATGCCTTAGCTTTCTGGAGGCAGTTACCAGGGCGAAAGCAAATTTTTCCAAGTTGGGCTATCTGGTTTCTGCATCTTTTAGAACCTGGCTAACATAGTAGATCGGCTTTTGCTGCCCGTCATGTTCCCGGATTAGTGCCGCCCCCACCGTCGAAGAACTTGCGGCCAGATAAAGGGATAGCGCTTCTCCGGGTTCAGCTTTGGATAAGATTGGCGGGGACGATAGGTATGCCTTTATAGAATCGAAAGACCTTTGACAATCCGGGCTCCAGTTTATCTCTTTTTTATTCTTCGCCCCTCTTAGCAGCTCGAAGAATGGTAAACACCGCTCGGCTAGCTTAGGAATAAATCTCCTCAGAGCCGCTAGCGAGCCAGCCAATTTTTGTATCTCCTTCTGAGTCCGGGGTGGTTCCATTTCTATTATTGCTTTGATCTTTTCAGGATTCGCTTCGATTCCTCTCTGACTAACCATGAAGCCTAGAAATTTCCCTGCTTCCACCCCGAATGTGCACTTCTCCGGATTTAGCTTCATCTCATGCTTCCTCAGATTGTCAAAACATTCTTGCAAATCCAGGATGTGCTCCTGCACTGTTTGTGATTTAGCTATCATATCATCTACGTAGGATTCCAGGTTTCGACCCAACTGATCTTTAAACACTTCGACCATTGCTCTTTGGTAGGTTGATCCGGCGTTCATCAATCCGAAAGGCATGTATTTGTACGCATAGACAGCTCTATGAGTTATGAAAGCAGTTTTTGCAATGTCCGCCGGATTCATTTTAATCTGGTTGTAGCCAGAGAATGCGTCCATGAAACTGAACATCTCGTGACCTGCCGTGGCATCAATGAGTTGATCGATGCTTGGGAGAGGATAGGGATCCTTAGGACATGCCGCATTGAGGTCTGTGTAGTCCACACACATTCTCCACTTCCCATTAGGTTTCTTGACCAAGACGACATTGGCCAACCATTCTGGATACTTTATCTCACAAATTATTCCTGCTTTGAGAAGTTTTTCAACCTCCTCATCGATTGCTTTTTGTCTATCCGGAGCAAAATTCCTCCTTTTTTGTTTCACTGGTCTTTTGTCAGGATTAACATCAAGGCTATGCATGGCTACAGATCCTTTGAGTCCAGGCATGTCCTCCGGGCTCCACGCAAAAACGTCCGCATAATCTCTGAGCAGCTGTATAAGTTTCTGCCTGAATTCCGGATCTAATCCAGATCCTATTTTTATTCTTCTGTCCGGACTACCCTCCTCCAGCTCGATCATCTCGGTTTCAACTGCGGGTTCTACCTTTCCGAGATCTTTCTTTGAGATGTACTGCTGAACCCGGGCTTGTGTATTGGACTCTAGATAACTTCGGGCTTTCGCAATTAGTTCTTCCTTGGTTTGAGCTTCGATACTTTCAATATTTTGAACTTCATGTCCGGGTTCCTTCTTGAAGTGGGCTCTGTGCTTCTTTCGGCTCAAGTTCTTTTGGTATAAGGTTGCTTTTCTTTTATTTTCTGGGTCTGTTTCAGCCATGATCAAAGCTTGACCGTAGCAACGACCGGCAGTTTCCGAATCGCCCTTGACTTCCCCGATTCCCGATGGAGTGGGGAACTTAAACTTCAAATGTGGGGTAGAGGTTATCGCTCGGAGCTTGGTTAATGCTGGACGGCCAAGTATCATGTTGTACGAGGATGGGGTGTTGATCACGTAAAATTTTACCATGTGAGTGACCTGCTTTGGGTAGGTTCCGAACTGAACAGGTAGATATAAAGTTCCTTGGATCGGTACTAAATTGTTTCCAAACCCGAAGAGCGGGTCCTCTCTGCATTCGTTCATTCTTATACTGCCCAGTTGCATTCTGTCGAATGTGTGTTTGAAGATGATGTTGACTGAGGATCCGTTATCGATCAGAATTCTCTTGACCTCATTTTCGGCGACATCTAAGCTGACCACCAAAGCCTCATTATGGTTTGGATCAATTCCTTCGAAATCTGCGTTGCTGAAAGTTATTATTTGCTCGGGGAAAGATTGAATCATCATTACCTCATCACCTGAGTCCGGACTAGGGGGAGGAGAATTGGAACCTCCCATGACCACGTTGACAACATGCTTTTTTCCTGCTCCGGATGCTTCTCCTTTTTCCATGGTCTTCCGAGCTATGTATTGCCCCATGTTTCCTTTTTTGATTTGTTCTTCAATAAAGTATTTGAGGGAGAGGCAGTTTTCTGTGGTATGACCGTGTGTGCCGTGGTAGTCACATTGTTTGTGAGTAGGTCGATTTTCCGGGGCAGTAATCATTGGTTTAGGTGGGTAGAAGTATGGCTTATCCCGAACCTCTTTCAGTATATCAGAACGAGTTCGGCTGAGTGGAGTCCACTGAGGTTCAGGTTTTGTATCGGGTTTGGGCGGTTTTTGAGGCTTCGAGTCTGATTTGATCGTCACCGTTACCGGATCGGAAGCTCTTCCCGAGGCGGGTGGTTGGGAAGTTTGGATGTAATTAGCCTGTCTGTTCGGTTTGAACCTTTTTTCGGACTGGTACCCGCCCCGAGAGCGGTCATCTTGAGTAATCCGGGAAAACACATTCCCTTGTCGAGTCATCCTCATGGCTTGGAGAACATCGCTTTCTTTGATGAATCGAGCAGCCATGGAGTATGCTGCAGCCAAACTTTCGGGCTCTTTGTTGATTAGCTCATAAACATATCTTTCATTCTGGTCGGGGTCTAGGTTTCTCCGGAAAATACTGAGAGCTTCGCGCTCATCCAATCGTGAGATTTTGTTGATTGCCTCCTGAAAGCGTTTCATGAAATCCGAAAGGGATTCATTATCATACTGTCGAATGGTTTCCAAATGACACATGTGTAACTCGTGTGTCCTGTTTGCTTTGAACCTTTTCAGAAAAGATTCTCGAAACTGCTTCCAGGAGTGAATGCTTCGGGAGGGGATGCGGCTGAACCATCTCTGTGCTCCTCCCTTCAGGGTTGATGCAAAGAATCTGCACTTGGTGATGTCATTATAGTAGTAGATCAGGGCAATATGCTCAAAGTAATTAATGTGTTCTTCCGGGTCTCCCAGTCCGTCAAATGAATCAAAATTGTAGTGTTTCAAGTTTTTCTGCCTTGGAATAGCTTCCAAGGAACGGCTGAAGGGCGTCAAAGTTCCCTCGATTTCAAGTCCAGAGTCTTGGCCTACTTTTTTCTGTAACTCGTGAATCATTTGCATGAGATTGTCTTCAGGCTCTTCTTCATCTGAGATAAGTTCAGGACTGATTTCTCTCATGGCCCTCTTAGATCCGGACCGCCTCAATACCCGGTCCTCTTCCTCCTGGATCCTTTTCTGGATTTTGAGTTCAAGCTTTGCTTCTTCCTCTTGCCTGATCTTTTCTTTGAGTTCGGCCAGCTTTTTGAGTTTTTCTGCTTCATGATTTTTGCTTTGGGCTTTGTTGGCGGTTTGTTTTCCTTGGTTGCCAATTCGGTCAAAGACTGATCTTCTTGATCGGTGAGAGTGTTCAGAGCCTTGTGAATTTTCAGCTTGTTCTGGTTCGGGAGGAGGTGCTATCCGGCTTGCTCGATATGCTCGGATTGCATCCGCCAACTCGTCCCGAGTAAGATCTTGCATGTGTGCCGCGGCTAGAGGTACATCTGTATATTTGTATTGGTTGAGCTCAATGTCAATTCGGGCATCTCCAGGACCGATCCCTACCCTTCCCAAAGCTGGAGCTGTTTCTGCCGGAACCAAGGGCAAGTCGGGGACGGGATTCGGATCCTGGTCTCGATTATTGTTTCTTTGAGTAGATTTGCTTCCTCTCGGCATGATTTCAAACTCACAAAATATTTCACAAAATATTGATTGTAACAGAATGGGGCTAAGTTTCAAGTAAAGCGGTGTGTGTATGAGCTAAATGTTCAGATATAAACACAGGTAAACAGGTATAGACAGACAAGCAGGTGACTATGAGCACAGATCTGTATGTCGGCTATACTTATAGGCCAAAGATCGCAACTTTTACCAATATCTAGGCTATCAAAGCTAAATAATGTTGAACACGCATACACACGGCAAAGAAACGTGCAAAGGTGACATCTTTGGTGAAGGTTTTAGGGTTGTATTAGATCTTACTGATTTTAACTAGGACTCTTTTTCAAGAGCTTGTTGATGTAGTCGAGTCCAGTGGCACCGAGACCAAAGGACGGAGCCTGCCCTCCTTCTAGCGCCAATGATAACTCCAAGACCCGATCTAGTGCCTCCTCCGCCGTTCCCACGCCCGGTAAGAGGTGAAGCTGGTGGTTGGGCGTCTGCAAAACAACACCGGAGGGGGGTTTGAGCCCCGCGGCGCCTCCGGCGTGAGAGTAAGTGACGGCTTTGGAGAGTAAAGATAAGGACTAGAGTATCTAATTATGGAGGGTGTGTGTATATGAGTGTGTATGTAAAAGAGAATGTAACCCCTTCACCTTTTTCTCCTTGTCTTATTTATAGGCCAAGGATTAGGGTTTAGGGGTTGGTACCTGCAATCATGAGCGTCGGATCCTAGGTAGGTGGGACACTTGTCCTTCTCTGATAATTCCCACCTGTCCAGGTAATATCTGTGGCGGCGTGTGCCCTGGGCGCGTCAGCACGTGGTCTGATGGGGACATGATTGTGCCAATACTAGGATTCCCTTATCTGTCGCTGTCATGTAGGACCCTAGTCATGACTCGTGTCTCCCGTGCTCTTATGCTCCCTGTGGCTGGGTTGCCTACTAGACCGGTTCGGGCCCAGTCCGGGCTTCCTATGGGCCGGACTCCTGGTACCTTGGGCCGAGTCCAGTTGGGATTGGTTATGGCCCATCAGTAGGTGTGTATGTTTCTGGATTTAATTATATTTACGAGATACAGTTTTTGGATTAGTGAACCGACAACTGAGCTCGGCTTACAGGATTAGATAATTTAGAAACGAAGATGTTGAACATGTTAGCGATTTGAATGCATGAAGAGCAAATGGTTAGCTAGCATTGTAGTGGCTATACTGAGAAGTGCTTTATAAGAGAGAGCGAATAGATTAAATAACCGATATTTACGTCATACAAGGTATTTATTTACATTATCTTAAAGAGATGACATTGTTTGTGATTTATGGTTGTAGAGTCATACAAGAAATTACTAATTGTAAATGTATGCAACGCTTTATATTTGTTATTACTTATTACTTATTACTGAATTGTGTTTGGGTAAAGTTTTGGTACAGGTTAAAACAATTTTTAAGTGGTTTGAATGTGATGTGTATTTGTCCAATGTTTCTTATGGATTTAAGGAATTTATGAAGCCAAAAGAACACAAGGCTATTTTAGTCTGACTAAAAACTTGATCTATTCACTCTTGTGAAGCCTTTTGTTTTCTTACTTGTCCAAAACAAGGCAAGCATCGGTTAGTCTTCCTCCTTTAGTTGGAAGTAAATTTAAACAAGGCAGTTGATTTGTTTACTAGTTTTATACTTTGTTTGGTCTGTTATCTGTTATACAACTGTAATCTCCCCTTGTTTTCTCTAGATAAATTAACATTTTTGCCTAGCATTTCTGGTGAAAGTAACTTCTCCTCATGCTATACTTGCATCATCTCCCCCTGCAATGACCATCTATAGAACACCCATTTCCTTGTGATAATACATATCCGCAACAAGCAACGCAATCATCATTTACCAAGTTTTCGTGACTAATACTGTTATAAGTCTTGATAGTACTTTCACTTGTCTTTAACAATAGGAGTTACCTTTGCAATGCTGGTGAAGGTGTAGTTGCTCGTATGCTCTGTAGAATCTTAAATTGATTTACAGCAATTTAGTGCCCGTTTAGCATGATATCTTTGTTGTATCTCTTTTATTTGCTTCTTTACTCATTGCACATGAATTGCTTTTTGCAGGAGAGGTCTTACTGATGAACTTGGTGCAGAAGCTATGATGGCCGCTTATGAAGGTTGACAAAGAAGGAATGACTATGCTACATGCTGAGTTTGAAAAGATCAACAAGAAGTAAGTGCGCATTGCCCTGGCCATGTTATCTGGTAGTAGAGCTCCGTACATGCTGTTGACTCGTTTTGGCCCTCAGGTGCACAGTCTAAAACGGATGATTAATTGACAGCAAGTAAATAAACAAGTATTGAAATTTCATGTATATAAATAACAACACTTTCAACTAACCACAATATTATATTCCCTTGCGAACATATTAAAAAATGACTTAACCTGATATAAATAAAGAAGTAACCAAGTCTGGTAAAGTCGGGCACATGTTTCCGTGCAAAACATTGTTTTAATGTCATCTGGACCGAAGGATGTTGCTTTGTAACAGCTTGCTTAACTAGAAGAGAACCATGCATCCAAGATTTGCTTTGCGTTTTCTGAAGAAGAAAAAAGTTTATTTTATTGTGGAATCACACCGGAGCAACTTGTGAACTCCTTGGAACTTTTTAAAAGCATGTTATTAGTTCTATGCAAATGATGTTTGTAATTAATTCAATAATACTTATTGGCATATTGTGCATATTGATTTTTAAATAAATGAAAGTACAGTTTTATCTCAAGAGGATGTAATTATTGATCACATCATTTTAGTACCTGTCTATTTTAATAAATCAAATTTAAAAAAAAAAAATGTAAGTCAGTCGTTTTATACATGGGGCAGCGACGTTTTATCTTGTGAATTTTCAGCTTGTTCTGGTTCGGGAGGAGGTGCTATCCGGCTTGCTCGATATGCTCGGATTGCATCCGCCAACTCGTCCCGAGTAAGATCTTGCATGTGTGCCGCGGCTAGAGGTACATCTGTATATTTGTATTGGTTGAGCTCAATGTCAATTCGGGCATCTCCAGGACCGATCCCTACCCTTCCCAAAGCTGGAGCTGTTTCTGCCGGAACCAAGGGCAAGTCGGGGACGGGATTCGGATCCTGGTCTCGATTATTGTTTCTTTGAGTAGATTTGCTTCCTCTCGGCATGATTTCAAACTCACAAAATATTTCACAAAATATTGATTGTAACAGAATGGGGCTAAGTTTCAAGTAAAGCGGTGTGTGTATGAGCTAAATGTTCAGATATAAACACAGGTAAACAGGTATAGACAGACAAGCAGGTGACTATGAGCACAGATCTGTATGTCGGCTATACTTATAGGCCAAAGATCGCAACTTTTACCAATATCTAGGCTATCAAAGCTAAATAATGTTGAACACGCATACACACGGCAAAGAAACGTGCAAAGGTGACATCTTTGGTGAAGGTTTTAGGGTTGTATTAGATCTTACTGATTTTAACTAGGACTCTTTTTCAAGAGCTTGTTGATGTAGTCGAGTCCAGTGGCACCGAGACCAAAGGACGGAGCCTGCCCTCCTTCTAGCGCCAATGATAACTCCAAGACCCGATCTAGTGCCTCCTCCGCCGTTCCCACGCCCGGTAAGAGGTGAAGCTGGTGGTTGGGCGTCTGCAAAACAACACCGGAGGGGGGTTTGAGCCCCGCGGCGCCTCCGGCGTGAGAGTAAGTGACGGCTTTGGAGAGTAAAGATAAGGACTAGAGTATCTAATTATGGAGGGTGTGTGTATATGAGTGTGTATGTAAAAGAGAATGTAACCCCTTCACCTTTTTCTCCTTGTCTTATTTATAGGCCAAGGATTAGGGTTTAGGGGTTGGTACCTGCAATCATGAGCGTCGGATCCTAGGTAGGTGGGACACTTGTCCTTCTCTGATAATTCCCACCTGTCCAGGTAATATCTGTGGCGGCGTGTGCCCTGGGCGCGTCAGCACGTGGTCTGATGGGGACATGATTGTGCCAATACTAGGATTCCCTTATCTGTCGCTGTCATGTAGGACCCTAGTCATGACTCGTGTCTCCCGTGCTCTTATGCTCCCTGTGGCTGGGTTGCCTACTAGACCGGTTCGGGCCCAGTCCGGGCTTCCTATGGGCCGGACTCCTGGTACCTTGGGCCGAGTCCAGTTGGGATTGGTTATGGCCCATCAGTAGGTGTGTATGTTTCTGGATTTAATTATATTTACGAGATACAGTTTTTGGATTAGTGAACCGACAACTGAGCTCGGCTTACAGGATTAGATAATTTAGAAACGAAGATGTTGAACATGTTAGCGATTTGAATGCATGAAGAGCAAATGGTTAGCTAGCATTGTAGTGGCTATACTGAGAAGTGCTTTATAAGAGAGAGCGAATAGATTAAATAACCGATATTTACGTCATACAAGGTATTTATTTACATTATCTTAAAGAGATGACATTGTTTGTGATTTATGGTTGTAGAGTCATACAAGAAATTACTAATTGTAAATGTATGCAACGCTTTATATTTGTTATTACTTATTACTTATTACTGAATTGTGTTTGGGTAAAGTTTTGGTACAGGTTAAAACAATTTTTAAGTGGTTTGAATGTGATGTGTATTTGTCCAATGTTTCTTATGGATTTAAGGAATTTATGAAGCCAAAAGAACACAAAGCTATTTTAGTCTGACTAAAAACTTGATCTATTCACTCTTGTGAAGCCTTTTGTTTTCTTACTTGTCCAAAACAAGGCAAGCATCGGTTAGTCTTCCTCCTTTAGTTGGAAGTAAATTTAAACAAGGCAGTTGATTTGTTTACTAGTTTTATACTTTGTTTGGTCTGTTATCTGTTATACAACTGTAATCTCCCCTTGTTTTCTCTAGATAAATTAACATTTTTGCCTAGCATTTCTGGTGAAAGTAACTTCTCCTCATGCTATACTTGCATCATCTCCCCCTGCAATGACCATCTATAGAACACCCATTTCCTTGTGATAATACATATCCGCAACAAGCAACGCAATCATCATTTACCAAGTTTTCGTGACTAATACTGTTATAAGTCTTGATAGTACTTTCACTTGTCTTTAACAATAGGAGTTACCTTTGCAATGCTGGTGAAGGTGTAGTTGCTCGTATGCTCTGTAGAATCTTAAATTGATTTACAGCAATTTAGTGCCCGTTTAGCATGATATCTTTGTTGTATCTCTTTTATTTGCTTCTTTACTCATTGCACATGAATTGCTTTTTGCAGGAGAGGTCTTACTGATGAACTTGGTGCAGAAGCTATGATGGCCGCTTATGAAGGTTGACAAAGAAGGAATGACTATGCTACATGCTGAGTTTGAAAAGATCAACAAGAAGTAAGTGCGCATTGCCCTGGCCATGTTATCTGGTAGTAGAGCTCCGCACATGCTGTTGACTCGTTTTGGCCCTCAGGTGCACAGTCTAAAACGGATGATTAATTGACAGCAAGTAAATAAACAAGTATTGAAATTTCATGTATATAAATAACAACACTTTCAACTAACCACAATATTATATTCCCTTGCGAACATATTAAAAAATGACTTAACCTGATATAAATAAAGAAGTAACCAAGTCTGGTAAAGTCGGGCACATGTTTCCGTGCAAAACATTGTTTTAATGTCATCTGGACCGAAGGATGTTGCTTTGTAACAGCTTGCTTAACTAGAAGAGAACCATGCATCCAAGATTTGCTTTGCGTTTTCTGAAGAAGAAAAAAGTTTATTTTATTGTGGAATCACACCGGAGCAACTTGTGAACTCCTTGGAACTTTTTAAAAGCATGTTATTAGTTCTATGCAAATGATGTTTGTAATTAATTCAATAATACTTATTGGCATATTGTGCATATTGATTTTTAAATAAATGAAAGTACAGTTTTATCTCAAGAGGATGTAATTATTGATCACATCATTTTAGTACCTGTCTATTTTAATAAATCAAATTTTAAAAAAAAAATGTAAGTCAGTCGTTTTATACATGGGGCAGCGACGTTTGAAGTTTGGTGTCTGTAATTCATTATTTCTATATTGGCTCAAGCTAGAATTTTCATGTCAGTTGATGGACTTTGTTAATAACACCATCTTGCAGACTGCCATTATTCTGATTGTTGCAAGTTCTAAATTTTCATGTTTCATGGCAGGCTTGGGATTAGTAAAGAAGAGCTACCCAAATATGAAGAGGAGTTAGAGCTTAAAATCGCTAAAGCACAACTACAAGAGCTGGAGAAGGATGCTGTAGAAGCTATGGAAACTCAAAAGAAAAGGTCTGTGTCTAGTGTTTTAATTTTTTATCTTTTAGAATTTTTTCTTTACTTCTTTTTGTTTAAACTCAGATTTATCATTTATTATATTCAGGGAGGAATTCAAGGATGAAGAAATGCCTGAAGTCAAGTCTCTGGACATCCGAAACTTCCTCTAGATATTACTTTTGCTGGGATAACAGTTTTATTTAAAGCATAAATTCCCCAAGCAGTTTTTTTATGTATCAGGACTCAGGAGTGAAGAACTGCTTGGGGAATTGCTACTTGCAAGTTCCAAGTCAATGAAGTTAATTTTTTTCTCAAGACTGCATCAAGCATGGTTATATTTTAGAGAGATCAATTGTAGGGGATTGCGGTTTTACCGGTAGAAGTCTAGATTATCGGACAGAATGAAAGTTGTTTCTTTCTGTCGACATTGTTTACTCCCTTGAATTTTAGATTGTATTGGCGGGGCTACGATTTCAGAAGAACTGCCCATAATCCCAACTCTATCCTCCATCAGCACACTTACATGAAATTAATGAGATTTTAAGGCAGTAGATTAATCCAACCTTGGTGCTTGTTGTCCTCTTGATTAATAGAGGGGATGAATATGGATTGTGGAATTCTGTCTTTTTGGATATTTATGTCGAATATTAGCTTATTCAGTCTTCCGACTACTGTCAATTTTTTTTTTTGTATATTTGCAGCTAAAAATGGCTACGTGTCAATTTGAAAAAACGGTTTTGTTTCTTCACGTAATTTGTGTTAATCTTTTATCTCCACAACCTCTGTTATGAATGAGCTGAAACAACAAAGCTAAATCTGTGACCTGCATTGCATGGTTTGTACTACAGACAACATGCCTATTAGGGTTAAGATATATCTTGTATTCCCTACTTGTAGGTAGAAATTTCCAAATGGAGGGAGATGTAAGTAGAGCTTACCTTGTTTGGGGCGATGAAGAACCTGCATGTAACATTCTTAGTTTATTTCACAATATTCAGCATCTGATTTCACCCTGCACCGTGCAAATCCAGAATCCAGGTTCCGAATTGCTCTCCATCATGTGGATTCAGATAAAAACCTTACCAGATTTGAAAGCATACGACATGCATTGATGTGTGAAACGATGAGAAGGCAGAGTCTTGGTGGTATGTTGGCGATATCATCTGTTAACCGAATCACATCACAGGTTCAGCCAACTCTAACTGGCAATACCAGGACCCAAGTTGTGGCATAAACGTATGTGAATATGGGTATAAATACAATGCAGAGACCTGTACTATGGGAATGGGAAGTATGGCAAATGTTTCAATTAGCACTGCTGTTGTGAACAAACCCTATTGATTAAGAACGACTTCTATCCTTCTTTAAATTACATTCGGATGTATGGAAATTATGTCGGCAACAAAAGAGTAGAATTACATCCATATTATCTTGTTATAGGAGAGGACAATGGTAGCGGTGGAGCGATTACTGATGCGAGCACAACGACCACAGAGCTACAAGAAGAAGCATTTGATGCTACGGTGATTGAGTTTGGTTCTCAAATGAATGCGACCGTCGATGATTGGAGTGCAACTCTATATGACGCTTGTTTCATTTTGCACTCCAGTATGACCAAAGTTGAGTTTCCAAACCTTGTGTTTCATCTTAAAAATGCGGATTTGGAGCTTGAAAATTATATGATACTGGATCCGGAGAATGGAAAGTGGTGCTCGACAATTGTGCATGGAGTAACTGACTGATGACAAGTCAGTTATTGGAAACATGCAACAGAGGAATATGTTGATCGTTTATGATTTGCAGAATGGGACTTCGTTACTCACAAAAACTCAGTGTGATCAGATTCGGAATCTTGGTTGTCAGTGTGATTTAATTCAAGTCTCCTATAGTGGTCAGGGATGGAAAACTTCACAAGGCCTATCTCACATCCTTACAAGAACAAGAGCATTTTATCAGGTTTTCTTCTCTTGAATAAATGCAGGTGCCTGAGAGCATTTCAAAGAGATGCAATAACTGGATTTCAAAATGTGCAACTACATGAGCAGAGTGATTCAAATTTCAAAGTTTCGAAACTATTGCATTGGTTCGACATGAGCTACTGAAGGCGGAGTGATTCATACCGGTGCCAGTAGTTCAACCCAAGCAGCAGAGCAGGCTACATGATTGATCTATGTAAATTGGTGCATTGCCCATAATAGATGCAACTAAACCTCTTCAAAGTAATAGCTTCGGGAATTAAAAAAAATTATTTTATTGAATTTTGTTATTTTGTCGAGAACAAAATTACGCTGTCTCCATTGTATTAAGATAAAAAAAAATTAAAAAAATTATTATTTTATCAATTATTACTTAATCGATGTTCAAATAATTGAATCATGTGCATTTGTTCACAACCTGTATTTGCCCAAATTAAGGATTAAATTGGCAATTAACTGGCTAGGCCTACGCAGTTGTTTATCAGGATTATTAAAATACAAATAATAATTTGATGATATCAGCTCTCACTAATCATACTAGTATTAAAACATTCGAGACAACAAGTAATTAATAAATTGTGGAAGTCGATTGTCGATATGCACAAGTTGTGTACACTTTTTATCCAGCTAGTATGACTTAAAAGCACCTTTGAACAGCTTTGGGAATTGGGACCGACTAGCCGCAGGTAAAAAGAGTGGACGGCCTGAGTGCATGTCAAGCTCAAACTTTGTTTAGGTTGTCAAATTTTGTTTTTCTTTACTGTAATATGTTTGTCGTAATAATTGTACTCACTTACTTCATGGCATATCATGTTAAGATGGACGTGAATGTGTATATAAATATAGAAAAAATTAATTCTTTTTAGGGAAGAAAAAGCTACTTTAATGATATGAATCTGGAATTTATAATCTAGACAGCATTATTCTTTTATTAATTAATTAATTATAAAAGACATTGACAAGTGGAATGATGCTCATTGCTAATAGGAGTCTCTCGAGGTTGATGCTATGTTTTTTTTAGTTTTATCGAATATGCCACCTCTTAAACATACTTAAAATTGGTTAAAAGGAGACTAGAGCATAGGCATGTTAATGGACCGGAGCTCCGATTCGATCCGATCCGATTCGATCCGAAACTTTATAACTAGATATGGATTTATATAAAATAAATTCGATCCGATAAAAATCCGATCCGATAAGAGTCTGATCCATATAATACGGATATGAATTTTACATAATCCGATCCGTTAAGAATCCGATCCGATAAGAGTCTGATCCATATAATACGGATATGAATTTTACATAATACGATCCGTTAAGAATCCGATCCGAATAATAATTATATAATTATATATTTTATTATATATTAATATTCATATATTTATAATTATACAAATAATGTATAATTTTCAAATCATATGAGATTCAAAATCCTTTAGTAGTATTTTATACTATAACTTGAAAAAAGTATTACGTTGAAAATGAATACGTTATCATTATATTGCATCTAAAATTGAATTCATATTTTAATTTGAATTATTTTTATGATTAGAGTTCATTTCTTGATCATTCTAATTTTGTATGGTACATTTCAGGATTAATAGATATTTATTTTTAATTTTTAATGTTCTATTCTTCTTGTATTTGGATGTTATTGTGTACTTTTAAATCTTAAAATTGTTTATTTTATCATTTTAAATTTTAATAGATTTAAATATTAATATATTTTTTTTTTGAATTTTTTAATTGGATTGAATATCCGATCCGATTATCCGTAATCCTAATGGAGCGGATATGGATTGGTCTTAAAAAAATCCGACACTTAATCCGATCCGAAAAATTAAATGGATTTGGATATGGATTCAGGCTGATCCGGCCCAAACCTGATCCATTGACAAACCTATATAAAGAATATTATTCATTTTCATAACATTTGTCCGTTTAAACCATTTTTCACATTTGTGTTAGAGCACGGAAATTAAGAATGGTGAAATTAATCAATATTTAATGTAATTGAAAACGACATCAAAAAAATGAAAAAAAATGATAAAAAAATGAAGGAGTAGTAGACCTTAACCATAGACCAACTTTTTCACTTGTTCGTTTATTGATTACTCACTCCGTCCCAATGATTTTTACCCAAATCATTTGGATATGGAGACTAAGTAAATGTATGAAAAATGAGTAAAGTTAGATGAAGAGTAGATAAAAGGTAGGACCTATCAATATTTAATAATAGATTTGAAATAGTGGAAGAAGTAGTAGGTGTAATAGTGTTTTATATTATAGATTCGAGATAGTGGAAGAAGTTATTAGGTTTAATAGTATTTTTTATTATTAAAATTTTACTATTTTTGGAATGGGTAGAACTGATGGGACATCCCAAAATAGTAAATGGATAGAAATGAATGGGACATAGAGAGTATCTTTTAAATTTAGAAAGTAATTTAAATCTGCTGATTAAATTTGTTTATTATAGGTAAAAATGAAACACAACGTAAATTATATCCAAATTATTTTAGGATGAAGACCCAAAATGCTCCATTTTTATTTTTCACGACCCTCCATACTCCATTTCATAATTTCGGCCCAAAATACTCCATAGACAAGTTATTTCGTGCTACACACACAACATGCTGATGCGCCATTTGTGTTGCGTATTAGGGATATAATATGCTATTTCGTTCCCCACATCTGATCTATTGCGTCACACCATCATATGTATTACAGCAAATACGCAACCCGAAATGGCGTAACAGGATACTTTTTTTGAAAAATCTGTTACGGTACGCGCAATGCAGTATTAGGAGATAATGGAGAGCCAAGTTTTGTGGATGGGGCATTTTGATTATTCTCTCATTATTTTACACAGTCTTGATACGTTAAAAAAATTGAACCAGCTTAATGAAATAATTTTGAGAAAACTTAGCAAGAAAAAAAGAATTATGAGAAAGAAGAAAAACCAAAACTGAATCAAGACGGCCGAAAAAATAACAAAAAACACAGGTGGAAATATTGGTCACATCAATTGTCAAGTACAAAGTACAAAAACACAAATGTACCCTACTTGACAATTTTATTATTTTATCGCATCCACAAAATTTAGTGCCATAATCAAAATCTATCTTGTACTGTACAAGATTCTTTTCTCGAAGTGCGAGCCTAAACTTATCGGTATCGTATTATGTTCTCGTCCTATGTGCCCCGTGAATTCTACTCCCTCTGTCCCATCCATTTCTTTACACTTTCCTTTTTGGGATGTCCCAACCAATTCTTTACATTTCCTAAAATAGTAACTTTTAACAATAAAATACTTTATTACATCCACTACTTCACTCCACTTTTTCAACACTTTACACTATTATATCCACTAACTCACTTATTTTAACAATAAAATCACTATTACACCCACTAACTTACTTATTTTAACAATATTACACCCACTATCTTGGTTTCCGTGCAAAAAGCAAATGTAAACAACTCCATGGGACGGAGGGAGTAACAACTAAAATATCATATTTAAATAACTCAAATTAATTATTAATTAAATTAATTTTTTACCTAGAAATTTCACATTTTAGGAGTATATATAAGACCCTTCCTCAATCTCATAACCACAAAACATTACATACCACATCTTCTCTCTTCCATAGCCTTTGTTTTCCAATATTCATACACAAATAATTTATATATTTATTTGAAGATGTTGTTGGAGAAGAAGTCCAAGGTTAAGAAAGGATGGATGGCTGTTGAAGTAGGATTAGAAGAAGAAGGAGGAGCCACAAAATTTGTGATACCAATATCATATTTGTATCACTCTCTTTTCAACCAACTTCTTGATATGGCTCATGAGGTCTATGGCTATCACACGTCCGGGCCACTTCGGCTACCGTGTTCGACCGATGAGTTTCTTCATCTTCGGTGGCAAATCGAGAGAGAAAATAGCAAAAATCATCATCAGCATCATCAACACCTTCCTACTAGCTTGTCTTTTCATACTTGTTGATATGGTTCGAGGATCTGTTTCGGGATCGGGGACGAGGATAACACTTTCCGGTATTTAAGTGACCAGACGATTATTCCTGGTTATAAATGCATTAGTATTATTAGTTTAGTATGTTTATGTGGAAGTTCTTAGTTTGAAGTTAAATTTGAATGATTATGTAACTTCTCCCACTCCTTTTGGAGTTGTGGAGTGAAATCATGTCTCAAGTAATAAGATTTTCCTTTTTCTTGGCTAATAATATTCAATTATGGTGATAAATCTTGATTATTGTTTGTTAATACGTTGCTCTTACAGAGAGATGTTTTGTGTAAAATTGTGTTTATTAATTGATGATTAAACTTTCATACCAGTTCACTAATGCATCCAAATATGTTTTAGTTCTATCCTACTGTTCATCCAAATTTATTTTAGTTCTTAATTGGTATATAAACAAGCAATTCCAAAACTTACATTAGATTCCGAATGCTAATTAACATATAAACACAATTTCAATCTTGAAATTCGATGAGGTTCTAGCTTTATCGACGAAAATTCGATATTCTGCCAATTATGATTTAATGTATTTTTCGTATTAAACTGGTTTAAGATATGAGTTAATACATGCTTGAGATGTAGTCAACATAGTATGTTCTACTTAAATTTCATTCGGTTGCTCTCATTTATTTACACTTTCTTTTTCGAATATCTCTATTAATTTTTTACATTCCAAAATTTATTAAAATAGTAAAATTTTATAATATAAAAAATAACCACACATACTACTTTTCTCTACTATACACACTACTTTTCTCCACTGTATACATTATATATTGATTGGTTCTATTACTTTACTCAATTTTTTTAATTTTTTCCAATACTCTACATTTTTTCTTAAATTCCGTAATTAATTTATTTATAAATAAATTAGAGGGAAGGAGGAAACAGAGAGTATACTTTAAGTATAATCAGTAGATAAGCCTTTCAATATACTATATTTTTTAATTTTGAAAAGAATATTAAAATATGTATAAATAATTGACCATTTCAGAATAAAATATTCATGACAGGAAAAGCATATCCGTTGTGCAAAGAGCCGAATGAATGGAGGTGTGCATTTTGGTTTGTTTAGTTGATTTGTAGTAATTGACTTTTCAGGCCAATAAAGCTGAGCACGGCATTAAAGTCACACACCACTACAAATGAGAAGCTGTTACGTGTGAGTGTGTGGCCCTAAATAAATTTAATATAAAGTTTATTCAGATGCTCGCCCTTTCGAATTATTTCAAGGACACGCTAAGAATTTAGATTTTTTTTTTTGAAGAAAAGAATTTAGATTAATCTGGAAATTTGATCTTGTTCTAAAGACTAAACTAATTTGAATGGCGACATCCTTGTGCATACATCTCCTGACTTCTGAGTAACTTGCAACTTACAGAACACATAAATCCTATTCTCTCTAAAACCGTCTCCCTTTATTTTTGTCTCAACCTAGTTTAGGGATTGGATTTTCTCCGATAAAAAGCCCCAACAATTTAGTTTTCTTTCGTTTTTGTTGGTTTTTCTTTCAATAAAATCCAATTTTTTGGATGTTTGCGTATCCCTCATTTTGGAGTGTGTGTTTTGTCTCTCCTTCTAGAATATTTCGTTATGGCTTTATTTAATTATGTTTGGTTTCGTTCGGTGTTAAATCTGTTAAAAAAGATTTTGTAGATGTTTTTGGGGATTTGGAAAGCCCGCATCGAAGCTGGGGCAATGGTGATTATTGTAAGAGCTCATCTGTCACAACCAAAGATTGTTCATCCTTTAGGGATTCCCACTTTCGGCATGTATATAGCTGGTATCCGGCATGTAGATAGCTGGGGTATCGTTTCTCTAGCTTCAGTTTATGCAATTGGGGCTTCTGAACACTGACTAACAATAGTTTTTATGTGATAAGATCAATTGTGATGTCGCTGCTTCCAGGGATGTCGGCGTAGTTTGTATCGCTCAGGATATCTTTGATTTCGTTTTTAGTTTTAAGAACTTTTTAGTTCAGTGTGTTAAATGATCGAGAAAAAAATCAGCTAATTATTTTTAGTCTGTTATTTGGTTTTCCAACCTGGTTGTATCGACAGTCGGGGATCCCGACTGTAATATGTTATATTAAATGAAACGTGCTCTATTTTTTGGGAAAAAAAAATACTAATTTGAATGGCTAGTCGAGTTCCATAAAATAACCGAATAAACTAATTTGACCATGTTTTAATTGAATGTTTTTATGTTTCTAAAACCTTTTTAAAATTTTTTTGCATAATTTTTAGTTATAAGAAAATATTAGATACCAATTTTTCGACTTCGGTATTTATTATTAGGTCCAATTAATATTACATATTGTTGTGGAATAAAAAGTAGGGTTATCGAATGGCGGCTAGGGTTCGTGAGCTTCTTGCTTTAATGGCTGCGCTTGTGTTATCGTGACCTAATTCGGGTCCTCACAAGATGCCTACGTATCTCTGTATTAGAGAATCAAGCCAAAAACGTAGTTCTAGGATGAGGGGTCTGGCCCTTTATATAGGCTGTGGAAGCCTTAGAATTATAGTAGGTTTTGGAGACTTGGTGGATAAGTCACCGTAATTGAGGAAGGTTCTGACTCATTCCTTTTAGGAATTGGTTTCCATGTCGAATTTGGTGCCTTGGAGGCTACACAATATCCTGGGGATATTCTAGGACGTTTTTGGTTTCTAGAACGTTCCTGGTTTGTGGATCAGACCCATGTTAGAGATAGGCTTTTACCGGGCGTCCCCAGTTTGGGCCGTTCTTTTGGGCCTGACCATTAATTACGAATTTAGTGCCCAACTAGGGTTTCGGGCCATATTTACGGGCCAATAAATGTCACATTAATTATGTCTTTAAGGGTTATTTTTTACCCATATCATTTGCCCCCCAACTTCTAGGAAAACTTGATTTCGTAGAAGTTTAAGGTCATATCAGCCCTGCAAGGGTATCGTCTTATAGTAAAGTGTGGAGCGACCTACACATTTACCATGACTAAAATCCTTTCCCAAGTTAATACTTAAGAAAGTTAAACGTTCCTTGGCCTCTCGAATCTTTCTCTCAAGATTTCCGAGCCTTTCGGGAATATGATTAGTGCCCTTTTGAGCTCATAGACACTAATCCGAGTGCAATTCGTGCATAGGATCCTTTATCATCAATTCATTAATGATTCATTCCCCTCAACGTATCTAAGTTGGGGTTAATGCCTGGTGGTCGCTGCTCATAAGCCTTGATAAGGGCTAATTTTTGAGCAGAAGACGCTATTTTGGCCCTAATCGGGGCTAAACAACCCTAAACGGGGTTATAAAGGTCTTTATTTAGGCCAACAAGTTCATACTTGATGTAGTTACTATTAGGATATCCACCTTTAACCTTTGGATAGGTTAATTCTTGAGTGGAAGTCCTTAAACGTTGATAATTGAGGCTAATCACCCCCTAATTGCGATTAGCGAAGTCCTAACCCCAAATTTTGGAGTCAAGTTAGTCAAGTAGAGCTTCTTATATCCTCCTGGTTGCAAAAAGAATCACGTGAAAATTCTCATTTTTGAGTTGTCTAGGGAAGAAATACTATCCCCTAGAAGGTGTTTCAGGGTCTTTCAATATCCTTGGTTTTCTGAACACCCCTGGCATCTCCAAACCCAAACTTTGAAGTTGAGCTTATATGATGGGGATTCTTATAATCTCCTGGTATAAAGAAGAATCACATGAAAACATGCATTTTTGAACGTTCTGGAGGCGAAATGCCCCATTTTCAGCTGATTTTCAGACCAGGTCTCGCACATGATCATAACACCTTTCCAATTTCATGGAAACACTTGGCCACCTGCATAGGCTTGTAGAGGACCTCACAAGGTTCTTGAATCTCAAATTTGAGCTCAAACGGAGCGTTTTTGAGCGTTCTGGAGGGTCATGAAAACACCCTAAAAAACAGGTCCTCCGGAAGCCCTCCAAACACCCTACCAAGGTGGCCTGGTCGGCTCACCCTGGTCGGCCATTCGGCCTAGGGTGCCTGGTCGGCTAGGGCTGGTCGGCTGGGTCCCCCAATTTTTTTTTTTTTGAATTTTGGCCATTTTTTGGCTAGTTGACTTTGACCTTTGACTTTGACTTTTGACTTTGACTTTGACCAAAATCAAAACTTGTCTTAAACTCCCTTCCTTGTTCCTAGAAAGGATTTAGTGATACCTTGGTTGTTTTGATGACCCTTGGCCTCAAACAACCTACTTCTTGGTTTTCAGGACCTTCCGGGTCTAAACCTTTCTTGAACTCTTGATATCAAATAACCTTTGGTTAAACTATTTCCCTTGGCTTCCAGGCATTCTCATGTACCTATAATAGAGTGTTTTAAACAACCTTAACCTTGCCCCCCTTGTGTTGAGGGTCTTTACTTCTTTATTTGAAGATGTGGGGACTTCCCTTGTTTTCAACACCTGACTTCGAGTCTAGGATATCGTAGTTAGTTTCTCATCCTAGGTTTTAAGCTTAAGGTCTTCACATCTCCTTCCTTTTTTGTAGGATCTTGTCCTATCTTAAGCTAATCATCCTTAGGCTAGTCTCAGGCCTTAGGCTTAAGCAATCAGCTTGATTCAGGATAATCAACCTCGTTGGCCATCTAGGCTTATATTTTGTGCTGGGATTCAAAACCCACACTCCATATTCTAGAGTAGGTCTTCTCATACCCTTAAAGATGTTAGCCTTTTAGCTAATCATCCTGCTTAGTGGCTTTAATCGTGGTTTTTAGCTTAATCCCCTGTTTAGGCTTGATAAGCATATATTAATCAACCTGAGAGGTTGTTAATTATATTGTTGCTCTTGCCTGTATTTCCATTCATTTCTTTCACATATTTTTACGAATTAGATCGTTTATTTGACCCAATTCCGAGCTCACAGAGCCCTTTTCCTGCTATCTTCGGCTATTTAACCTGTACACGCGGGTCGTTGGAAAGACGACCTGCTATTGAGGGTCATCATTTTTCTTATAAAAGAGTGTGGATTGAAGTCATTCTTCACATTTCCTTCTTCTTTCAAAGAAAATTTCTCTCTGAGGAGCTCCCAAGTTTCAAGCACTTCTTTCAGTTTCAGACAAGGCTGTAATGGCAAGTGAGGGTGGTCAGAACGCCTTAGTCCCTTCCAAGGGCCTTCTTCAGGCGATTAACAGGAGAACCAAAGACAAGAACATAAAATGTAAGGTCTTTCCTCCTCGTTATCAATTATCTTTATCTGAGCTCTTAGATGAGCCCGGGGATGTGTTTCCGAACAACGCGGAATTCGACTCTTTTATGTTCCCTAGTACTTTGGATGCGGGAGATATCAGAAACTTACTCAAATATGAATTCCATGCTGAGATGAAGCTTAGAATTCCCACACCAGGCGACAGAACTTGTAACTGGCATCCTGAGAACTTGTTTGTGTACAAAGGTGCCATTGATGCTGGCCTTAGGTTTCCAGTTCACCCTTGGGTTGTTAGGTTATTAGCTGAGGTTAAAATCAACCCTTGTCAACTATATCCCAACTCTTGGAAATTCATCTTCATTTTCATGGTTGAATGCATCAGAGGAGGCATCCGCCTTAGCATCCCGTTGTTTAGGCATCTATTTGCTTTTAAGAATAGCCCTATCACTAGGAAAGGATGGGTGAGCATTCAACACCGCATAAAATCTAGGATGATTATTGATGCTTCTTCTATGCCTGATTCTTGCCACAACTGGAGGCACGAATTTTTCATCCTTAGATGGAAAGGAGGAGACTGGGGTAACTTTTTCAGGTCTAAATTCAATCACGTGACTGATGAGGGTGTTAGTGAGCTTCAACTCACAACTGAAGAAGTGTCCCAACGGGATTGGCTTATTTCAGTCTTTCAGAAAACCCACTATCGTGAAGTTGTGACTGAACGTGCCTTGTTGGAGGCCGGGCTTAGTTATATCCCTCTCGAGGGTAATTCTTACTTTAACTTCTTTTCTTTCATCGTACTTGTTCTTATTCCAACATTGTTTCCTTTGCTTTGTTTGCAGTTGCTGAGGAAATTGACAACCATCCGAGCCGACTTCCCCATATCACCAAAAGGATGATTAAGAAAGCTGAGAAAGAAGCTAATCCTGAAGACGTACCGGCCCCTGAGTTCCTTCAGCATTGTTCGAAGGCGGGGAAGAGAATTAGGAGTTCGGATGGGAGCATGAAAACAGCATTCATGCCTGATTGGGGGATATGTGAGCAGGATGCTATCAAGGACAGCCACCTCCTTGCTCGAGAGTGGTCTCGGAATGCCATAGCCCCGGCCGATAAGGTCCATTTTGCAACAGCAACAGATTTAGAGGAAAATGAAAGCATAGGGGCATATCATGCCTATAACGTAAGTCGATCTCCTCTTCCTTTTCATTGTTATGGTTGTATATTGGCCGTCATGGCTTAACACATTTTCTTATGGCGTTTTTGTTTTGGTAGCTAAATGCTCACTTCCAGAATGCTATCCAACTCGGGAGGTCCTACAAGGACAAGGAGAGAACTGCCCTCAAGGCTGTAGAGAAGCTTCAGAAGGAGTCTGAAGAATGGGAGGCTAAGTATTTCACCTCGGAGGACCAACTCTCATCCCTTAGGGGAAAGTATACGGCTCTGGAAAACAGGACCCAGAATAATGAGAATTCCATCATTCAGAACTACTTAGGTTCAGACACTTTTCTTGCCTTCATTGATGAGCATGACAGGGAGGTCCAGCCGGACAGCATGACCATAGGTTGGGAGAAGGCTGTGAACAGGATTAGCCAAGATCATAAAGGAGTTGTCTTTCCTTCCTTTTATCCGAGTCCCTGGAAGGTGACAGAAGACGATGACCTTGTTGAAGGTGTTGGGACTTCCCCTGTGAGCAAACGTGCTTCTGGTTCTGGGACAAAGGGCATTCCTCAACAATCAGGGTCTAGTTCTGGGAAACGTCCCTCAAGATCCCATCAGAGCGGGAGTTCAGAATGCCCCTTAGCGGGACGAATCCGTGAAGCCAAGTCGGTTAGTATCAGTAGCTGCTCAACCTCAACTTCCAGGAGCAAAGAAGAAGGAGGGAAGAACTCGTCAAGTGAAGAAGAAGTCCCTGCTCAGACTGCTCCTCCAAAAACCAAGAAGCGGTTGGTGAAGACTGCTTCTATCAAGAAGTGATTGAGCCTTGCATGGCCTGTGTTAGCCTCGTGTGGCTTTAGTTCTTTTAATATCCCGTCTTTGATTATGGTCCTTCATGGACTTGTACTTTTATTCGTATGTGTGTAACTTAAACCTTGATTGTGCCCTCCTGGGTATTTTATCTACGTGCTTGTTTTCTATGTTTCATATGTTCTTTTATTTTCGGTACTTGGTCATCTTAGACTTACACACATCTGGTGCTCGGTACATCACAAGGATTACAGAATCATAGAACAGAAAACAAGCTTGTATTGATAACGCAAAACGGGCTCAGCCCTTACATAGAATATTATGTCCTACTAGGAGCAACATGCTCTGCAATGGTTTCATATGAACCTTATTTCTACTTCTATTAGATAGGCTAAAAGCTAAGTCCTTAATAGGAGAGCTTTAAACATGGTAAATCTTGAGATTCGAGGCGTGCCAGGAGCGGGGTACCTCGTTTCCATCCACGGTTTCCAGCTTATAAGAGCCTCTTCCCAACGTCTTTCTCACTCTATATGGTCCTTCCCAATTAGGGGCCAACTTTCCTGTCTGTCCAACTCCAGAGGCTTCAATTTTTCTCAAAACCAAGTCGCCTTGTTTGAAGAACCTTCCTTTAACCCTATGGTTGTAGTGAAAGGCTGCTCTTTTTTGGTGCTCAATATTACGGGCATTTGCTTCATCTCTGACCTCATCGATTAAATCAAGAGCAAGTCTCATGCCTTCCTCATTGGTTTCTTGCTCATATGCTTCCACCCTTGGAGATACGTGCGAAATTTCCAAAGGGACAACTGCTTCTGCCCCATAGGCTAGCAAAAATGGAGTAGCTTCTGTCGTTACCTTGCAGGTAGTACGATACGCCCACAGTATAGGCAGTAATTCATCAACCCACGTGTTTCGAGATCGTTCGACCCTCTTCTTAAGTCCATCAAGGATAATTCGATTTGCTACCTCAGCTTGGCCATTAGCCTGGGGGTGAGCTACTGAGGTAAAACGAAGTTCAATGGCGTTCTCCTCACAGTATTTCTTAAACTCCTCATTGTTGAATTGGCGTCCGTTGTCCGTCACTAGGATTCGTGGGATCCCATATATACAAATTATGTTCTCCCAGAAGAACTGGGCAACTTGTTGGGTGGTTATTTTTGCTAGCGGCTTGGCTTCAATCCACTTGGTAAAATAATCGATAGCCACTATTAGGAACTTCCTTTGTGCTGAGGCCACGGGAAAAGGACCAAGTATGTCCATCCCCCACATGGCAAACGGAATGGGAGAGTTAATTGACGTTAACATCTCTGGTGGCTGCCTAACAATTGGAGCGTGTTTCTGGCATCTATCACACTTTTTAACATAGCTTTTGGCGTCAGCCAACATTCCTGGCCAATAAAATCCCAGGCGGGTGATCTTATGAGCTAGGGCCCTGCCCCCCAGGTGCTGCCCACAGATCCCTTCATGAACTTCCCTTAATGCCTCTTCTGCCTCTTGAGGCCTCAAGCATTTCAAGTATGGGATAACAAAAGACCTCTTATAAAGGATGCCTTCAATCAAAGCATATCTCAATGCCCTCACCGATAGTTTTCGTACCTCCGAGGCATCTTCGGGGAGCCAACCAGTTTCCAGATGAGCCTTGATAGGGTCAATCCAACAGCTTCCTACTTCAATAGGTGCCACCAATTTTGAGTTGATGGTAGGGGCCTTCAGGACCTGGTAATAGACGTTCCCTGCATAATTCTCTATTTCAGAAGAGGCGAACTTTGATAAGGCATCGGCCTTGACGTTCTCCTCCCTTGGGATATGCTCTATACAGCATTCATCAAACTGAGTCATAACAGCTTTCACAACCCTTAGGTATTTTGCCATAGTTTCATCCTTGGCTTCAAATTCACCATTCACTTGTGATACTACGAGTCTCGAATCCCCGCAGACTTTAAGGTTCTTGACTCTCAGTATTCTGGCCAAGCCTAATCCGGCTATCAAGGCTTCATATTCAGCTTCATTGTTGGTCGTCGGAAAGTCCAACTTCAGAGCATATTCTACTAAGAACCCATAAGGGCTTTGCAAGACTAAGCCTGCACCACTAGACTTTGTTTTTGATGCTCCATCAAAATAGAGCACCCAATATTCCTTCTGATCAGGTTCAAGCTCCTTAGCTTTATCTTCATCTTCCTTGTTTAATACTACCTCTTGCCCCCCGACTTATTGGTTGATGGTACATTCAACCACGAAGTCAGCTAAAACCTGAGCCTTAATGGCTGTCCTAGGCTTATACGTGATATCAAACTCCCCGAGTTCGATCGCCCACTTGATTAGCCTTCCACTGGCCTTCGGGCTATGCAATATACTTCGTAACTGTTGGTCCGTCAGGACTTCAATCTTGTGTGCCTGGAAATAAGGTCGTAGTTTCCTTGAGGCTGTCACTAGTGCGAGAGCAAATTTTTCAATGGTCGAGTAATTCAACTCAGCTCCATGCAGCACCTTGCTCACGTAGTAGATGGGTTTCTGAACCTTGTTCTCCTCTCGAATGATGACGGCACTCAGTGCTTGTTCAGATATCGCCAGATACAGGTATAGGGTCTCTCCAGAACTAGGTTTGGCCAACAACGGGGCCTTGGTCATGTATTTCTTCAATTGTTCAAAGGCCTCTTGGCTTTCTGATGTCCACTCAAAATTTTTTACTTTCTTCAAGGCCTGAAAGAAAGGTAAACATTTATCGCCAGACTTTGAGATGAATCTTCCCAAGGCAGCTATTCTACCAGTTAATTTCTGCACGTCTTTCACGGAACGTGGTGGTTCCATGTCGAGAATTGCTTTGATTTTATCTGGGTTGGCTTCAATGCCTCGTTTTGAGACCATCAGGCCCAAGAACTTCCCTGACCCAACGCCAAAAGCACATTTGGCTGGGTTCAGCATCATCTTATGGTGCCTCAGCACTTCAAACGCCTCCCTTAGGTGTTCAATATGGTCAGCTGTAAGCAAGCTCTTGACCAACATATCATCAACATATACCTCCATGGTTTTCCCAATCAGGTGGGCAAATATCTTATTTACCAGTCGTTGATAAGTAGCTCCTGCATTCTTTAGTCCAAAAGCCATGACAAGGTAACAAAAAACACCAAAGTCAGTTATGAAAGATACCTTTGGGATGTCATCCTTGTGCATCTTAATCTGGTTGTAGCCACTGAAACCATCCATGAAGCTTAGCATCTCATGTCCTGCCGTAGCGTCTATTAGCGTGTCGATCCTTGGTAGAGGGAAGCAGTCCTTAGGGCACGCATCATTTAAATCAGTGAAGTCTATGCACATCCTCCACTTACCGTTGGCTTTCTTGACCATCACAGGGTTATCCAACCATTCAGGAAACTGAATCTCCTCAACAAAACCAGCCTCCAAGAGTTTGTCCACCTCTTGTTTAATGGCCTATTGCCTTTCTGGAGCAAAATTCCTCTTCTTCTGCTTAATGGTCTTCCGCTTAGGGTCGACATTCAACCTGTGAGTTATGAGTTGGGGATCAATCCCTGGCATATCAGCTGCTGTCCAAGCGAACACATCCTTATTTTCTTGTAGGAATTCATTTAACCTGCCCTTCATGGGTTTTTTCAGCGACGCTCCTATGTACGTGACCTTTTCAGGGTCCCTACTGTCCAGGGGTACAGGAACCAAATCCTCTGCTGGTTTCCCCCGGTATTCATCATCCCGAATATCCATGTCCTCAATCGGGAGGACCTGCCCCCCAACTCCATCAGCTCTTAACGCGGCCACATAACAACTTCGGGCCATCCTTTGATCACCCTTCTGTTCTCCAACACCATTCCTAGTTGGAAACTTGACTTTCATGTGATAACTAGAGGCAACAGCCTTAAACGCGTGGAGTCCGGTCCTTCCGAGGATCGCGTTATATGTGGAGGCCGCCTTAATTACCAAGAAGTTCAACATCTGTGTGGCCTCCTTAGGCTCCTTTCCAATAGTAACTGGCAGTTGGATAGTCCCTTCAACGCTAGATTCGACTCCATTCAACCCATATATGGGCATGTTATTTGGGGTCAGCTGGGAATCATTGTATCCCATCCTTACAAACGCATCATGAAACAGGATGTCAACAGAAGCACCATTGTCTATCAAGACTCGCTTCACCTCCGAATTTCCAATTACAGGAGTTATGACCAACGGGTCGTCATGGGGGAACTTTACCCCCTCTAAGTCCGAGTCATCAAATCCGATCACTACTTCAGTCTTAGCCCTCTTCGGGGCTTCTCCCACGATATGCATCACCTCCCTGGCATATGCCTTTCGAGAGTTCCTTGTTGTTCCGGCCGCAGTAGGACCTCCCCAAATCATGTTGATGACAGGCCCTCGTGGCTGGGGGTTGCGATCACGATCGTTATCCCTTCTATCATTATCTCTTTTATCATAATCTCTTCTATCATAATCTCTTCTTTGGTTTCCACGACCTTCACCCTTTGTGAATTTGCTCAGCTTTCCTTTTCGGATCAAGAATTCAATCTCGTCCTTGAGCTGTCTACAGTCATCAGTGTCATGTCCAACGTCATTATGGAACCTGCAGTATTGATCTTTGTTTCTCCTTGCGGGATCACCCCTAAGTGGCTTCGGCCATCGGAAATCCGCATCTTTTTCAATATCCATCAGGATTTGACTTCTAGGAGCATTCAACCTTGCATATTCAGAGAACCTTGGCCCCAAATTCTTCTTGGAAGCAGAACCGGAGTCCTTGCTTGTCCGGGGGTATTTGTCCCTTGTGTCATACTCCTGCTCTTGCCTTCGCTTCCGGGAGTTTCCGTTTCCTCCATTAGTGGTGGGAGCTTCCGTCTTCTTCATGCTTTCTTCTGCTTTTATGTATTTACTTGCCCTCCTTTGGAGCTCAGTCATGCTCTCAAGGGGATGTTTTGCCAACGACATCTGAAAGTAGGGGTTCGTCGTTCCATTCTCCAAGGCTATCATAGCTACTTTGTTCTCCAGATCCGGGACATTCAACGTCTTCTTAGTGAAACGCTTGAGGTAATCCCTCAGGTTCTCATTCTTTCCATGTTTTACTTGCATGAGAGAAGCAGAGCTTTTTTCGTGGACCTTCCCACTAACAAATTGATTGATAAAGGCAGTACTTAACTCCTTAAAAGAACCAATCGAGTTTGCGGGCAATCGGCTGTACCATCTTTGAGCCATGCCTGCCAAGGTTTGAGGAAACGCCCTACACTTAAGAGCGTCACTAGCGGGTTGTAACAGCAGAGCGTTCGAGAATGTCCTGACGTGATTCGAAGGATCGCCCGTCCCATCATATGCTTTTATCGTGGGCATCTTGAATTTTCGGGAAACATGAGCGTTCATCACTTCGTCCGTGAATGGAGGTGTGGGGTCGTCAGGGTCCCCAAGCGGCATCAGGTCTTTGGGATCACTCCTAGGGGTTTCTACCCTCGTAATTCCTCAAGTTGGGGCATCAGCCCTTCTCGATCTTCTTGAGGACCCTTCCAAATCAATGAAGGGGATCTCCCTTGGGATTGGAGGAGGCCTATTCAGATTTCGCCTTGCTTGTTCTCTGGTTATATCATCCTTCAGCTTTTGGATCTCAGCTTCAAAAGCCTTGATTCTCTCAGCAGCTGTTTGAACGGGTCTATCATTGATCCTTTGAGTCCTCCTCATGGGTTCTTTGCTTGTACGTCGCCTCCTCGGGGCTATATCACGTTCATCATCCTCGGATGATGAATCATCGGAGTAAGGTCCAGAGTAATCGTAATATCCTTGCTCAGGGGGGGCTAGACCCCTAATATAGGGTGGCTGATACGACTCGGGTATCTGTAAAGCTTGTCCACTTGGTCCAGGATCCCTTCGATTTGGGGGATAGTTTGGCAACCCGTATAACGGATCGGTACTCACGGGGAGTGTAGTGGTGGAGATCTGAACTCCTGAGAGCGGGGGACGGCTAGTCAATGGAGCAACCACCATCTGAAGTTGATTAGTCTCTTGTCCCGGGTGATCAATCACCGGTAAGGTTCTCTCAGCATGGGGATTCGTCCCTGTGGTCTGAGAAACTTGAGGTTGTGTAATAGTCTCAGTCGATGGGGGCACAGGCCCTTGCTCCGTAACAACGGGCGGTGTAGAGGAGACGATTGGTGGGTCAGATGTAACAGGAACGTTCTCGGTTGATGTTCTTCGTGTGTTAACCATGGTTGATATCCTAGTCCCACAGACGGCGCCAAATGTTGTGGAATAAAAAGTAGGGTTATCGAATGGCGGATAGGGTTCGTGAGCTTCTTGTTTTAATGGCTGCGCTTGTGTTATCGTGACCTAATTCGGGTCCTCACAAGATGCCTACGTATCTCTGTATTAGAGAATCAAGCCAAAAACGTAGTTCTAGGATGAGGGGTCTGGCCCTTTATATAGGCTGTGGAAGCCTTAGAATTATAGTAGGTTTTGGAGACTTGGTGGATAAGTCACCGTAATTGAGGAAGGTTCTGACTCATTCCTTTTAGGAATTGGTTTCCATGTCGAATTTGGTGCCTTGGAGGCTACACAATATCCTGGGGATATTCTAGGACGTTTTTGGTTTCTAGAACGTTCCTGGTTTATGGATCAGACCCATGTTAGAGATAGGCTTTTACCGGGCGCCCCCAGTTTGGGCCGTTCTTTTGGGTCTGACCATTAATTACGAATTTAGTGCCAAACTAGGGTTTCGGGCCATATTTACGGGCCAATAAATGTCACATTAATTATGTCTTTAAGGGTTATTTTTTACCCATATCACATATTATAAAATTTATTTACGAAAGTGAATATGGTTTTTGTATGATATTAATATGAATTATATTTTTGATAACTCCATTTTTTGAATTAACATTTCTAATTATGAAAGCAAAATTGCATGCGAGTTAATTGTTTTCTTATCATTAACATTTAATAGGAAATCATCGAAAAGTAAACCTATACATGAAATACTCATCATTAACATTTAATAGGAAATCATCGAAAAATAAACCCGTACATGAAATACTCAAAATGAAGGTACTCAACTAATATATTAATTTACCCTTTTCAATCCTAATTTAAGGTTATTATAGTCAAACACTCATCACTCTTCTAATTTGTGTGGCTAGAAATGAATGATAATGAAGTTAATTTTAAATTTTTTAAACAACGTATAATGTTGATTGGTTCACAATAAATGAGAGGGAGGGATTATATTTTAAAATATTAATTATAAAATTATTTTCTAAATTAGGTACTAAATTCAAGAAACGTCCATGTAATGTGGGCAAAGATTCCTCATTTCTCTTTGATTTTAAGTTCCATGGTTGTGGGACTTATTTAATGGTGGAGTACATTTTAGTGATTGCGGAAAAGAAAACAAACTAACTGTATGCAAATTATCTTCTGCTTCCTCTTCATTCTCAACCTCTAGTAGTGGACTCTGGTCGGCGTTGAAGATTTAACATCCCCCTACCGATGTTGACATTTCTAGGGACGCTTGTTGGTCTTGATCGAGCAACTTCAAATGAATTTGATCCAAGGTATTGTTTGTCAGATCTTAATTCCAACAAGGCATTGTTTGTCGGATCTTAATTCCAACTTACGAGTTATTTATTTCAGAAAAAATTTCGTATTTACATACTTCTTTTTTAGAAAAAATGTGTATGAAAAGTTTAATATTCGTTATCTTGCAAAAATAAGTAATTATTTTAGAAAAAAGTACATATTTACATATTTTTTTCCAGAAAAAGTAACTTATTTCTGAGAAATAAGATTTATTAAAGGAGCCTAAATTTGTACTCATTGTTTTATTTTAATCATTTTTTCATATTTAGTTAGGAAGTTTAAGAAAATATATAAATTATAGATAAAAATAAGAAAAATGAATAAAATAATATGATTTATCAATATTTAATATATAAAGTAAGTATAGTTGTAGGCAATAGCATTATGGTTTATGTTTAAATTATTTAAGTGAAACTTATGAAAAATTGCCAACCTCACCGAAATAGACATATGTATCTATATTATATTCATTGAACAGATGGCATATTTTTCTATTCTATATTAATTTAAAACATATTTAGAGTTTATTTTTCTAAAATTAATGAAAGTAATTAACCTTTAAATGATTGCAATTAAAATACATATAATTATTTAGATTTAAAATATTTCTAAAATGAAAAAAAAAAACTTAAAAATTGTGAAATATAAATAATAAAATAATATGTGCAGAAAGCAACCGTGCATATTAACTGATCTATGATAACTTTATAAAGGAGAAAGGGAAAGTCGTAAGAGAAGTTGAAAATGCAAAATTCGTATTCCATGTACATGGGTTACGTAGACTCCAACACATGATGACCACTTTACACGTTACAAACGGAGTCCAAAACCAAAATGATTCGGTTTCTAGAAATATGCACTTTAAAGACCCTACCGGACACCGGTACATTATAATCGGAGATGCAGTGTAGGCGTGTAGCTAGTCTGTTTGGTCAATGGTTTGAAAGTAGCAACTAGAAAAAAGAACCTAGTCTTTTTCACTTTTGTAGTTTGTGAAGTTTTTTTTTTTTTTTTGAAACATTGAACTTGCATTAATATTCATGAGAAATAAGGTTACAAAGCAGAAAATCAGGAGCGGTACCAACCCACTCCATCGGATCTGTCATGGAATAAGCGGCCTGTGCTAAAACATGAGCCACTTGATTCGCAGATCTACTCTAAAAAACAACTAACACCTCTTGAAAGTGGTTTAAAATATCCTCACACTCTTCAATTATAGTGTGGAAATTTGAGTTTCCTCTAGTACCATGCACTGCATCTACTACTGTTTTTGCATCTAGCTCAAAAATACATTTTTGAGTCCTCCATTCCTTCATCCATAGTAGAGTCGCTCTGAAACTCCATGCCTCAGCCTCTCTGGGTGGCATCCCTCCTCTTGCTATCGCACTTCGGGCCCGTACAAATCCCCCCCTGTCGTCTCTAGCAACACAACCCATTCCTATAAATTCTGAGTGATCTCGACAAGCAGCGTCTATATTCACTTTAATCCATCCTTCTTTTGGTCTATGCCATTGTCTAGTAATCTGTTGCTTCCTTTGATTTTTACCTTCCTGTTGTTCTTGACTCTTTCTCCAATCTTGCATCACCTGCAGGGCCATAGAATGCACGCCAAAAACTGACATACCTTGCTTGTTCCATACCCACCTGTTTCGTCTAAACCAGATGCTCCATAACGCTATTCCAATGATAGCCCGCTGCGCCCGATTATACACACCGAATGCTCTAATTAACACCTGCAACACAGGCTCACTCTCCTCAACAGGAATGATAGCTTGTAATCCCAGTTTTCCCCATAATTCTTTAGCAAAAACACAGGTGAACAGCATATGGCTCGGGGTTTCAGGTAGCAGATGGCACCATGGGCACAAAAGGTCCATATTGACATGTTTTTTTATTAATTCAGATGCAGTAGGCACGACGTTTTTACACGCCCTCCATACTAAGTTTACGACCTTACCAGGCAGATTAAGTCCCCATACTTTCTTCCAGAACCCTCCTTCTGTGGTTGTATTTTCTCCTCTGATGCTTCTATAACAGCTTTTAACAGAAAAAGTCCCCTTGTCATCCAGTGTCCAGTACCACGAATCAGGCTTGCTTCGACTTGGAATAGGGATCTGCCCAATTAACATTCGGTCTCGCTCATCAAATAGCTCATTAATAATATCCATATCCCATGATTTGTGATCGTCGCTCAGCAGATTATGAACCACAATATCCTTTAGTTCTTCATACGGGGTGGTTGTTGGGCAACCATTCTCCCTACATGGTAACCAAGGGATATGCCATACTCTAGTACTTTTACCATCACCAATCTTCCTTCTACAATGTTGCTTAACAACCTCTTGTGATGCCATAATACTTCGCCACATAAAACTTGGGTTTGCTCCCAACTTAGCTTCAAGAAAATCAGTGTTGGCATAATAACGAGCTTTCATCAGTTTTGACACCAGAGGATTAGTATTTTCAATCAACCGCCAGGCTTGTTTTGCTAGCAGGGCCAAGTTAAAGTCCTGTAGCTTACGAAAACCTAGCCCCCTACCGCCTTGACATCACACAATGTATCCCATTTTATCCATCTAATGCCTTTTTGCTCTCCCCCACCACCCCACCAATATCCATTCATTTTTGTTTCAAGTTTGTTGCAGATCTCCATTGGAACTAGAAATAAGCTCATCCAGAAGTTAGGGATGGACTGCGCTACCGTTTTAAGTAGTGTTACTTTACCACCTTTCGAGATATTCTGCATCTTCCACGTTTGCAGTTTGTGCTCCACCTTATCTGTCAAGAACCCAAACACCTCTGTTTTATTAGCTCCAATTCTCATTGGCATACCCAAATACTTACCTGGGTAGGAGTTTTGTTGCACCTCTAATTCAGCACACACTTCCAAACGATCATCCTCCTTAGTATTAGTTGAGAACGTGACTGCAGACTTATTATAATTAATCAGCTGGCCAGATATAGTAGCATATCTATTCAATATAACTTTCATATTCTGAGCTTCTGTCTTAGTAGCTTTGAAAAATAAGTAACAGTCGTCCGCGAACAACAAATGAGATATCGTTGGAGCATTCCTGGCAATTCGACATCCATGAATTAAACCTTCTTCTTCACTTCTTCGCAAGATAGCGCTTAAACCTTCTGCACACATTATATACACATACGGTGAAATGGGGTCACCTTGTCTCAATCCCCGTTGAGGTGTAACATTTCCAAATACCACCCCATTATGAATAAAACTATAGTTCACCGAAGTAATGTACTGCATGAGCCTATCAATCCATAGCTGGTTAAATCCAAATCGTTGCATCATATTTCGAACAAAGCACCATTCCACTCTATCATAGGCTTTAGATATGTCGATTTTCAGTCCTGCAACACCAACCTTACCTTGAGTCTTCCTCTTCATATAGTGATTTATTTCGAAGGCCACAAGTGCATTATCCGTCAACAACCGCCCTTCCATAAACGCACTTTGCTTTTCAGAGATTATCGATTCCAAACACCTTTTCAGCCTATTTGATAATACCTTGGATAATATTCTCGCTAGCACGTTACACAGTGAGATTGGTCTCAAGTCACCCATGACTTGAGGTTTCTTAACTTTGGGGATTAAGCAGACTAGTGCAGTGTTGACTCCATCAGGAATTACTCCAGTTCTTATAAAAGAGCGACAAAATTCCACAACATCTCCTTTAACAATATCCCAAAACGATTGATAAAATGCAGGGTTAAATCCGTCCGGGCCTGAGGCTTTGTCCGGGTGCATCGAGAAAACTGCATTTTTGACTTCTTCATAAGTAACTTCAGCTATGAGTTGATCATTTGTAGGTCCCGAGACTTGCTTGACTGACTCACCATCTGATAAGTTTCCGTCCGTATTTGAAGCCTTGAATAAGGTCGAATAATACTCCTCAATTACCTTCTGAACACCTGCTTCTGTTTCTTGCCATTCATCATTTACATCTTTTATGCGTTCCAACTTATTGTTTTGTCTCCGTGTTGATGCAAAGCGATGGAAAAAGCGTGTATTTCTATCTCCCTCTCGCAACCAGTGTTGCTTCGCTCTCTGTTTCCAGTATACCTCCTGTTTTTCTAGTAAGTTCAAGTAATCCCAACGAGCTCTATTGTATCTTTGTGCCCCTGCTTCGTCCCTTCGCGACCTGAACTTACGGAGCACGTTTCTGCATTCTTGGATTTGTCTCTTGTAATCAGTCTTTACTCCACCACCCCATTTATACAACTTATCTCCACAAACTTTTATTTTCTCCACAATTCCCATCCCCCCTGCATAATCCCATGCGTTCTAAATTATACTCCTGCAGTCTTTCTCTCGAAGCCACACATTCTCGAAACAGAATCTACGCCCTTTAGAAGTATAAACCTGTCTATTTAATCTCAAAATAATTGGCAGGTGATCAGAAGTTGCAACATCAAGTACTTGAACCGCTGCTAACGGAAATAAGTCACTCCATTGTTGGTTTGCCACTCCGCGATCTAGCCTTTCCTGAACCCAATTATGATGACCTCGAGACTTCTCCCAAGTGAATTTCTCTCCCACATATCCCAAATCCATCAGACCACAATCAAGGAGCGCATTAGAGAAGCCTGTTAATAAACTTAAAGGCTGACATCTCCCTCCTCTCTTCTCATGCACAAACATCATGTCGTTAAAATCTCCCAAAACACACCAAGGCAACATAGATTGAGTTTTTAACATTCTTAACATATCCCAGGATTCTCTCCTTCGATGACGCTCCGGGAATCCGTAAAAACCAGTATATCGCCACCTCCCTAGATGCTCATTCTCCACTTCGATATCAATGAAGTTCCTCGTGGCTTCTAAAATTTTACAAGCTCCCTTATTTCTCCAAAGCAAAGCCAGCCCACCACTCCTCCCTTGAACATCTACAGCTACAAACTCTGCAAAATGCAAACTACGACATAACTCTTCTATTTTTTGTTTTTTGGCTAAAGTCTCACACAGAAAGATTATACTAGGCTTTATATCGTGGGTAATTTCTTTGAGATACCGAATTGTACGTGGCTTACCCAAACCACGACAATTCCAGGCCAATACGCTCATTGGGTTAGGCGGGCCTGGATTCCAGAACCCGCCTCTAATCCGTTTTTTGGCCCAGTGATAATTGTACTGCTCTCTTCCAATGCTTGGTAACCATTGAGATCATTGTTTTTTTCTGTTTCTACTCTTTTTCTCTTAGCATCCATTATTCTTATATCAGGAGCCACTACACGACTCTGGTTGTTGCCTTGATTTAGGTGGGCAATTTGAAATCCCTCAACATCTCCAGGGGTCTCAGTAACAATCTCCTCAGTTTCCACGAACTTCTCTGCACCATCCCCCCCCACATTTTGACTGTTATCGCCCTGCCATGATTGCGTTCCACTTGTTCCGTTTCTCAACCATTTCGACCCCAAGTTCTGTATCTTAACATTCTTGTTAGGAGCTCGAAGCCACACCCCATATGCCCGCTCCACAGTCTTCTCCGGATTCGCATACACTATCCCACAATCTCTATCCGAATGTCCAAGACGGCCACATACAAAACAGAATGTACTTAATCTCTCATATTTGAAATTAATCCAATTCCAATTTCCACCCTCTCTTGTTAACTTCATTCGTCGTTTCAATGGCTTAGTGATATCCATTGACACACGAATTCTGATATATTGTTTCCACAACCCATTCAGAGTTGTTGTGTCCATTCTAATAAACGAACCCACTGAGTTCCCTATTGATTGCACTATCCTCTCCGTCAGCATACCTAATGGAATATCATAAACTTGCGTCCATATTTCCATCTTGGTTAGTTCTACTGCATTTGGATCCTCTGTTTCCTCTAATTTATGAAACAATAATAAGCTTTGCTCGAAGGTCCATGGTGCTCCATCAATGACTTTCTGGAGATCTAATGTATGATAAAATACGAATGAGTATCTTCCATTTCCCAAATCGTGTATTTCTACGCCCTCTCTGGGTCTCCATAAGGATGACAAAACGTGCTGCATCGCCGGGAAGTTAATGTTCTTATCTGTAAGAAAGCGGCCAACCAAGATAAAAGATTTCTTGTTTTTAATCACCTCTTCTTCCCTCACATGAATTCCTTCTTCCTCCTCCTCTTCCAAGGTTAATTTTGCATATATATCTTCCAAGCTGGTCTTACTCGTCGCCATATTCGCAAACTTTCAGAATAGTGAGCAGCAACAAATCTGAATATAGAAAAATAGGATAAAGTAAACTTGATACTAAATCACTCCTTGTCACACGAACAAGACATACACTTGCAATTCTTGCAAGACAGATTTTCGATGGTGATACTTAACTTAATGGTTGCAGGAAAAGGTGGGGTTAAGACAATATAATGACAAACTTTGCGATGTAGGCTTCACGGATGTAGGGGATACATGGATTTAGAATGTCAAGTGTGATTTGTAAGTGGTAGATCTTAGGAGAAAAAAACAAAGTTGAAAGGTATTGGTGTTGCGATAGATGCGGCTAGGGTTAGTTGGAAAGAGGGGAGGAGAGAGAAGAGAGCATTTCACTGTAGCTACAACGTAATCAGTATATCCCGCATGAGCAGGGTCTGAGGGGGTAGGATGTACGCAATCATGCCCCTACACAATGGTAGAGAGATTGTTTCCGGTTTTTTTTGACCCCCGGCAGGAGTCGAACCCGTGACCTCACGGTTCACGGATTGGGCACTTACCACTGTGCCAACTCAACCCCTTTCATATCACCATTCACTACAGGTGCTAAATACAAGTGGACTTGCTCCATTAGACAGACTGGAAGTTACATGATTTCATGATCAACTCTTCATCGTTGCATAGCCTACCTAAAGGAAGTGGTCATCGTTGTATAATTTCGATTAACGAAAATCAAAATCTTCCTTTCGTGTATTAGAGTTCGAACAAGCTGTCTGATGAATTGAATTGGGGATGATCCTGATTATAGGTGAATAAGTTTTGTGGTTAGGAAGTGGATTGCCAGATTCCGTGGGTACGAATGTGTTGGCAGTCTTTCGAATTAATTGAGGTGAACAAAAGCTGGTCCGGACACCGGATTATCAAAAAAAAGATTTATGGTTAGAATCGCAAATATTTAAGAATTCCGAAAATTTTAAATATTTTTTCTACAAAGTATCAACAATGCAATTTATATGGACTACTTACCTTATCGGATTGGATTGGGTTGGGTTGGGTTGGGTTGGGTTGGGTTGGGGTGGAGTGGGAGAGGGGGTTATCTGTAACAAATGGACTGGTCTCAACATATACTTTACGGGTTGATCTTGTTATTGACCCACAACAGTTTGGGCCGATTACCTAATCCAGATTACAAGCCCACCTGATCCCACTTTGGTACATGTCCTACTCTATATATTATGTTCAGAAAGGAGGAAAGGATTATCGAAGAAGAATATCGTTTTCATTTCATTTCATTTATGTATCTTTCCTTTCAGTATTTTGCATTATGTTATTCCAGTACTTCCTTTAGTTTAATTTTGTATTGGACCTTTAATTCGAGTTATCAAATTTAGTTATCAATTTCAGTCACTTCTGAGTCACTCGCGAGTATGAATATCCTCAATTATCCTCAATTTGGCTATGTTTGTTCCGATCTGAGTTATCTCAATGGTTTAGCAGAGGTAGATAACCTTGGTTGTTACAAGTGGTATCAAAGCAGTCCTTCCTCGGGTGTGATGGATGTTTCTCCGTATTATCCAGTTGCGTACAGGCCACCAGAGCCACCACCACTGTCATCTCACGGTAATTCTCCTATTGTCACGTTTAATCCTTATTACTCTCCTTCGCACCTACTTCATGATGCTGAGCCACCACAGTCACCTAATCTACACACTACTGAATTTTGTGCACCTTATATGTACACTTCACCGTTCACTCTACCTTGTCAAGCCACCCTTTCTACTAACCAACCTGATTACACCCTTGAGTCAACTGTCCCTGTAACAGCCACTACCACAATCGTTAATTCTCCCAAACGTATGGATAACCCTAACGATGCTTCCAGTGATAAGGGGAACCAATGAGAAGACAAACTTACTCAAATGATTGCGATAATTGAGAAGTTGCAAGAAGATTTTACAAACAAATCAAAATTGGTTGACAAGAAATTTCAAGGGAAGTCATTAGCTGTTGATGAAAGCACCTTACAACGTCAGTCAGACGACAATTCTACAAAATTAGTAAGTCCATTGCCTCAAAATAGTTCTGATTCTGATGTTGTTATTGGGGATGGTAGTAAATTAGTGGAGGAGGCTGTTGTAGTACAGAAGGGAGTGGTTGTAGATGTCGTAAATGTTGATACTCAAGTGTTTGTTAAAAATCCTTTGAGAAAATCAGATTCAGTTGTTGAATCTGTGAGCGCGGATGATTTGAGTAATGCTCTTGATGTCAGTAATAATGCACGTTCAGAGGCTGTGATTGGGAGTGAAAGTAGCTGCAACATATTAGTAAATAATTTTGATGATTCATTTATGATGGATAACTTGCTAATCCATCAAAATTCTAGTTCGGTTACAGAGTATGTGGAGGATTTTTTGCACAATAAATCCAGAGTTGAGTTCATTTTTCAACGTAGTTTTGATGACGGCCTTCTTGTTTATTGTTTCATTGACGGGTTGAAAGTAGAAATTCGAGAGGCACTTGAGTTGTCGGCACCTCAGACCTTGGAAAGGGCATTCGATTTGGCTAAATTTCAGGAATCTACTCTTGAAGGGATGTTTTTAGGATTCAACGAGTTGGAATTGAAAGTTCATACAATTACTGGGGTTAATGAGTTGTCATGGGGGATTCATAGAGAAAAGGATGTCGATGCTCCTTCTAGCCTTATTGTGATGCAGCTGATCACCCAGCCTGGAGCAGCAACAATTATGAAAGTTTTGGATAAAAAAGAGGAAGTGAATGCGAGTACTTTGCAGGGTGCAATTACTAGAAGTGCAGGCATATAGGAAGGTGTTTTTGAACTTGGTGAGAGGCTAATGGTTGGTTTTAGTTCCATGGGTGAAGAGAAAGAAATTGTTGCTGAAAAAATACCTTCAATGTTTTCACCCAAATTCAGAGAGATGGTCAAAGCTTTTCCTGTCAATGTCAGTGAAAAAAATGTGCTTATCTATGACCATGGCGGGGGCACATCTGGTACGTATTCTCATAATGCTAAAGAGATATTATTTGATGTTAAGGTCATGGCTAGTGATACTCATTTTAGAGGTAAAGACATTGATAATAGGAGGTTTTTTTGTTAAGGAGTTTAAAAGAGATAATAAATAGGATAATGGTTATCGTGATGTAATACTGATGATAATATTGAGGACTACATGTGACAAGACATACGAAGCTCTTTCTTTATTTCCTGAAACCATTGTGATTGACTCTGTTCTTAAGGGTTTCGAAACAATTTTTCCGTTCACCTTTGATCCTGGTGGTGATGAGCAAAATGGACAACAAATCTGTATTATTTATTTGTTTAAAGAAATGAAAAATAGCATCGTGAAACCCAATGAAGCTGTTCAGTTGAGATTAAATTCAGCCTACCTTCATGAAAGCTTGGAGAAGAAATGGGAAGGTCAAATTAAGGATCTGAAGTTTAATTCCAATGGAGGGGAACAAAAAGATAGTCCGCTGGTTATTTACTTTGGGGAACTGTTGATTGACTTTGTGCCTACAGTTGGCGGGATTTCACTTGCAGAAGCAACTGCATTTCAAAAAGCTCCTGGTGGGGCTCCTGCTAATGTTCCTGTTTGTATATCACGGTTGGGAGGTTCTTCAGCTTTCGTAGGAAAAGTGGGGGATGATGAATTCGGGTACATGTTAGCTGATATTTTGAAGAAAAACAAGACCAACAACTCTGGCAACCGAATTGACCCAGCTGCAAGGACATCACCGGCATATGTTACATTGCGGTCTGATGTCGAGCGTGAATTTTTGTTTTTCAGTCATCCTAGTGTTGATATGCTTTGTCATGAATAAGAACTTGATAGAGATCTTATCAAGCAGGCTAAAATCTTTCACTATGATTCAATTAGTTTGAATGAAGAACCATGTAGGTCTGCTCATCTTGCTGCAATGGCAATTGCTAAAGAATCTGGAAGCATTCTCTCTTGTAACAAATGGACTGGTCTCAACATATACTTTAAGGGTTGATCTTGTTATTGACCCACAACAGTTTGGACCGATTACCTAATCCAGATTACAAGCCCAGTTGATCCCACTTTGGTACATGTCCTACTATATATATTATGTTCAGAAAGGAGGAAAGGATTATGGAAGAAGAATATCGTTTTCATTTCATTTCATTTCTGTATCTTTCCTTTCAGTATTTTGCATTATGTTATTCCAGTACTTCCTTTAGTTTAATTTTGTATTGAACCTTTAATTCGAGTTATCAAATTCAGTTGTCAATTTCAGTTACTTTTATCTGCGTGTTGCCAGTGCCACAAAGAAAAAGAAAGGTACGTGGAATGTGTCACCATTCAAATACATACATCACTTTAACTTTATTTCCTAGTGCTCAATGTCAAGTACCACAACCTCAAATATACGTACGGTGGATACACGTCACTTATTTTTGAAGAAATTAGTTTCTCTTTCCCCTCTACGACTCTCTATATATAGCCAACATTTCTCTAGTTCAAAAAACAAGCTCCCAAATTCTCTAATCTCTATACAAATCAAGAAAATTAATCACAATTTCTCGCGTAATCTTTTACTTATCAGTTGATCAAATGGCGAACAAGACGAAGGTGAAGAAAGGATGGATCGCGGTCCAAGTCGGATTGGAGGATGAAGATGAAATAGCTTCGAGATTTCACATTCCGATTTTTTACCTCAACAATCCTCTATTTCGACAACTTCTTGATAAAGCTCATGAAGTTTATGGTTACCACATTTCTGGTCCTCTTAGGTTGCCATGTTCTGTCGATGAATTCGTTCAACTCCGGTGGCAGATTGAACGAAAAGATCGATAATCGCGACACTTTACCATTGATCACATATACATGAATATGTAGCAGAGAAATGGTCGATAATCAGACGGATCAGAAGTGCTGAATAAGAAGGCAGAAGTTTATTAAGTTATACATGCATGCAAGCTTAATTGTATGGAGAGGCATTGGTTTTTTTTGTGATGCAACTCTTTAGCTGCAGCTGTTAAAATGTTGTAAATATTTTACTTGTAACGTAAGAAATGTATGTTAATTTTGTAATCAGCACATGATTAAATACTTTCATACGGAAGTTTCGTTACCTAATTATTCACGTAATTTCCTTTCTTTTCAGTGATAAATAAGACGCTAGGTTCAGAGCTTCTCCCAATTTATAGATCTATCAATTCTCAATGAACAAGTTATGTTACTTGCAAGAAAGTCATGATTATGTACACTTAAGCCTTATACAATTCTCGAAATAATGAATAACGGTCCTCAATATCACAATTTGAAAGCAAATGGTCCCAAATATCACAGCTCAAAAAATTGGCTCCAAATATCACTACAAAACACATTATAATATAGCGTCTATATTTTTTCTTTTTCTTTTCCCAAAACGCCAATGGGTTTAGCGTTATGGTGATTGCTTCTTCTTCTTTTTTTTCTTGTTTTGTTTGTGTTGAAACGCTAGGCCATGCTATGTTTTCAGTTCAAACGCCATTTTATGTGGCTTTTTGGTGTTTTTTTTAATTTTCAATTAAAATTTTATTTTTTAATTAAAAAAAATATTTTAATTAAATTTAGGGGTTCAACAATTAATTTTTGAGGTTCAATGTTTCCAATTAACGCTACACGCAACTGTGTTTTGGAGTGATATTTGGGGTCAAGTTTTTGAGCTGTAATATTTAGGACCATTTATTTTCAAATTGTGATAGATAGGGCCAACACCCCGAAATAATACGCCCGAAATAATACGGTACTATATGAGTCAAGTTATCAAGCTTATATGGACTTAAATTTATTGATAATATTGTATCTTATTATGCACTTCTCGAAATTATATCGTGCTTAACACGTATATATTGAAAACTATGATAATAAAAAAATGTATCATAATGATAAAAAAAATTAAATATGTAAGTTTATTGTACACGAAATCTCGTATTTATTTTTAGAAAAATGTTAGAGTTTCAAAATCGTTCCCAAATGTTGAGTTATCAAAATATTATTGATCATTTTCTCATAAATAAGATAAATCATTTTTGCATACATATGAATCCCACAAATAAAATTATGTCATGTGTCCGTTCAAAAAATTTTGAGATCTATTTTAAAATATATTTTAAGATATGTAACATTACCTTTATTTTTAATTCAGCTCGGAATCTATCTAACTATCAGTCACGTAACAGTGATACTTATCAAATTGCAGTAAAGATGTACACTAAGGATTGCACTCGTTAGCGGCAAGTTGACGGTGATTGTACAAAATGTACAATTGTACAAAACACAAAAGTCGAATTTGTACATCTAAATAGTACGGGTTCAATTATTGTTAATTGCATAAATCAATTCAACAATGCAATCGACAAAATGATGACATTGACCCCCACTAGTTTTATTGCTAATGACATGTATCTAAATTATTCTTAATTATCTTGTCAAAAAGTTAAATTATTCTTAATTATAGCATTATCGGATTATAGTCCTTAAAGAGCATCATAGTGGAGTGGACTGTGGAAGTGTCCTAATTACCCAAAACATAAAGCATAGAGTTGATTGGTAAGCGTTAATTTAAAATCTGAATACGAATTATTTTTACAATTTTACTATAAGAGTGAGAAAAACATACATACATCTTCTATATCTATAACGAAATGGTAGCATCGTCCACCAACAATACGAAACTTTATCAACTCAATTGATTTAATTTTATTTACTAAATTAATTTAACAAACGTACATTATATTATATCCCACTAATTAGCTAGTACCTTCGCATAAAGCAAATAGATACGCAATACGCCACCTTTGTGACCACTGACCAGTCCATTAGATAGTGCACGAACAAAAAGATTAGGTATGATTGCGTACATCCTACCCCCTCAGACCCTGCTTATGCGGGATATATTGAATACGTTGTGTTGTTGTTGTGTTTTTTATTTATACCGAATTTCTTAGACTACGAATATATTATGCTATAGTTTCGATGCCCAAATCTACTCAATTAATAATTACATCCTGACCCGAATGCACGCCTAAATTAATGTATCATAATCTCATTCCAATACACGACATATATAATATAAATGAGATTAGGGAGCCTGAGATATATCCTTTAAGATACCTATCTTTATATGTAAAAAAGGATGGGCGTTTTAGTAAATTCAGAATTTTTTAATTAGTCCTGCGGGTCCAGTAAAATATAAAGTTATTTTGTATGTATATCAGGAAAAATTTCCTAAAATATATATCTGGATCCTTTTTCTCTATATAAATTTAAATATTTGAGCAAAAAATCATTTTAGAGCATCTTCAAGGCTTTCAAGCCCTTAGCAAAAATGTACAGTCGACATTTCTACAGTAAAAGATATAGCCAACCTCTCCCATTTCCACTACTCCAACCAGCAAGTCCCCTTATCTAAATATATAGCCATTCATGTTTAGTTGGCTATATATAGCCCATCACTACAGATTTGTAATGCATGCCACATCACCTATTTCAATTGTAAAACGGCGTATACCTACTTCATGTTTATTTATTAATTTTTAATCAAATCAATTGTTTAGATATTAATTATAATCTAATTTATTATAGTTTAGAAAATATAACTTTAGTCATAATTTATAATTCTAAATATATGAAAACATTTTTAGATTAATTGGTTTTAATATTAATTTATTGAAAATTAATTTTTATAGAAAATTTATTCGAAGTAATAAAATACAATTTTTGAAATATAACCAACCCTTATAGTTAACCCCCATTGGAACACAACACCTTACAGATTCAACAAATTTTAGTCGACCATTATTTAATATTATTTAGTCAACCATTTTAACCAATCTTATTGAAGATGCTCTTAAACATTTACATCTTCCTCCGGATTTTTAAATAGAGAAAGAAGTAAGTGATAAATACAATAATTTTATTTTCAATCACACAATTAGAAATGAATACAAATTAAACCTATTTTCAGAAACAACTTTGAGTAAATTTGCCGACATGAGTCAGTGTATGGAATAGAAAATAGAACCTAACATCCTGCTCCCCAATATAAAAAAGGAAAGAAAACAAGTGAAAAGAAAGGAAAGTAATATAATTTATATTTATATTTGTGCTTCCGAGATTTTTTTAAGGCAAAAATGAGTGATTTTGATTTCTTTCTTCCAAAATTTTCATCCTAAAATTGGGATGAAAAGAAAAGTAAGTGAAAGCAAGTTAATTAAAAATATTTTATATTACAAATATAACCTAATCATTTAAATAAAAATATTTTATATCTTAGGATTGAATTATAACTTGACAATCATTTATATACTTTCCTTCTAACTCGAAGCATATTAATGAAATCAATTTCGCTCTACAATTTTTCAAACTCGAGAGCAAGTGAATGAAACATATTGCTTCATTTTTCACTTACTTCCTCCTGCATTCATTTAATTTCTATCTTTAAAAAACTCGGAGCAAAGGGCCTAAAAGAAAGTATTTTCCTTTTTGTTTTTGGTTGTCACCATCTGCATTTCATATGTACGTACACACACTGACACACATACATTACAATATCTCTCTTAATCAAATTTGCATATAAATATGACCGGTACCTGCATCTTAACCAAGTACAACCCCGCACTAAACTCTACCTAAATCTCCTTTACTCGATCTCTTCCCTAATCCTTATTCATAATACTAGCATAATTAAATTAATGGCGATAGAGAAGAAGATGAAGGTCAAAAAAGGATGGATAGCCGTACAAGTAGGTCTAGAACAAGAAGATGAACGACTCACAAGATTTGTGATACCAATATCGTTTCTCTATCACTCTCTTTTTAAACAACTTCTTGATATGGCTCATGATGTTTACGGCTACCAAACCACCGGGCCGCTTCGTCTGCTCTGTTCGACAGAGGAATTTCTTTATCTTCAACGACGGATCGAGAAAAAATAACATCATATCTTAGTTTTTGCTACTACGCTATTATCGAATCCTATCAGGTGGCATCATCTGTAACCGTCTTACTTCTACTTTGTTGCGGAGTTGAACATGTACAAAATTTACCATTAGTAGTCCATTACTAGTAACTAGGGTTTCCTTTTTTTTTTTTTTTAGCTAGGTAAGTTTAGTTTTTTCTTATTTCCGGTAACTAGTGAACTTGGACGAGGTTTTTTTTTTTTTTTTTTTTTTTTACCAATGCTTTTGTGGACTCTCCCGTCCTACATATGTACAAGTAAACATATGGGGATCATGTGCAGAGATGTGTTGCATTAGAGTTTAGCTTTGAATGAAGCATGTTTGATTTTAATTGAGTTTCCGATCTTGCATCTAAGTTTTGGGCCGGTACATATATGATTTTGTCATGTAAAAATAATCTTTCTTTTTACTTTTTAGTTTAGTTTTTTGGTAGAACATATGTTTAACATTGATTCTTAATGAATAAATGAATAGATATATATCAATATCAAAGCAATAAAGTACCTCTAATTAATTAGGAAAAGATTAATTAGTGAAGTACAGTACCACTGGATTTTAATAACTAAAAGCAGAACGCGTCATATGAGTCATGCACCACCTTACAAGGACAAGGATTTATTTAAGGTTGTTTTTGGGAAAACTTATTTTTCAGAATAAGTCAACTTATTTTAAGTTGAAAGTTAAGATTTCTAACTTTCCAACTTATTTTTGCAACTTATTAAATCTCAAACATACACGTATAAAAAGAAATTATCAAACTATAAAACATTTATCCGAAAATAAATCCATAAGTCCTTATATTAAGGTGAGCTAAAGAGGCCAAATATATGTGTGGCCTTGAATGATCATGTATGTTGTTAAAATGGAGGATCTGATTGATCATGTAATTCAATTTTTTCTAATAAAAAAATTGCAGAATACCCTCTCTAAACCTCTAAACAATAATTTTGTTTCCCTTTAACATAACCTTTTAGTAGCTCATGATAGTATACGAGTTAATTATCTTGCTAAATACCTAATATAAGTTTTGGAATTCATATTGATATGGGCTAAAAATAAGCCCTAAAGACACATTTAATGTTGCACTAATTAGACCGGTATGGTCCAAACGTGGGGCCCACCAACAGGGTCCAAAACCCTATTTTAAATATTAATTTCGTAATTAATATTAGATGTGAAAAACAGCTCAGCAATAAGAGTTGGATAAGGATATTATCTCCATCAGACTTAGCCACCAAGGCATCCAATTCGATATGGAAACTGATTCCTATAAGGAATAGATCTAGAACATTCCTCAAAGACTTGTCCACCAAGTCTCCAAATCCTACCATAATTCTAAGGCTTCTCAGCCTATATAAAGGGCCTGACCCCTCATTCTCAGAACTACGTTGGCTTGATTCTCTAGCAATACAGAGATACGTAGGTATCTTGTGAAGACCGTTTAGTCTCGAACGCAAGAACAGCCATTAAAGCTCGAAGCTCACCATCCCTTGTATTTAATACATACAAACCCTAGCCGCAATTTACAAACCCTCGTTTTTATTCCACAACATTTGGCGCCGTCTGTGGGAAGACAACATCAACCATGGTTCAAACACGAAGAACAACACCAGTTGTAACTGAGGCCGTGCCAATTAGCTCTGCCCCACCTCTCACCGAGCAGACTCCCCCAACATCAGGGACGATCATTCAACAGGCTCCCCCAGCATCAACTGTCATTATCCACTCTCAAGTTTCTCAGCAACCAGGGGTGATCCCCCATGCTGAGAGTACGTTGCCTCTGTCCAATCAGGCAGGACAAGCGACCAACTCTCTCCAGATTGTTGATCCGAACAACCCGCCACCAGGGGTACAGATCCATACTACGGATCTCCCCTTGTACACTAATCTTAGGCACGGTCTGCCCAACTACCCCCCGATCACTCAAGGCTCAGGACCAAGTGGTCATGCCTTACAAATCCGGGACCGAGATTATGATGACTACTCCGGCCCTTATACTGATGATTCATCGTCTGAGGATGATGATCGTGATGAAGCCCCGAGGAGGCAACGTGTTAGCAGAGAACCTCGGGCGAGGACCCAAGGAATCCATGATGGACCTCCACAAACGGCCGAGGAGAGGATTAAGGCTCATGAGGCTGAGATCCAAAGGCTAAAGGATAACATAGCAAGGGAACAGGCAAGACAGAGTCTGATTCGACCCCCTCCAATCTCAGGAAGGATTCCCGTTATAGATTTGGAGAGGTCCTCAAGAAGACAGAAGAGGGCTGATGCCTCATTCAGAGGAACTACAAGGGTGGAACTCCCCATGAGTAACCCCAAAGACCTGATGCTACAAGGAGATCTTGATGATCCAACCCCTCCATTCACTGAGGAGGTAATGAACGCATATATCTCCCGAAAGTTTAAGATGCCCACAATCAAAGCTTACGATGGAACGGGGGATCCCGCAACTCATGTGAGAACGTTTACGAGCGCATTGTTACTGCAGCCTGCTAACGATGCCCTTAAGTGTAGGGCGTTTCCCCAAACCCTGTCGGGCATGGCGCAACGTTGGTATAGTCGTTTACCTCCAAACTCGATTAGCTCTTTCAAGGAGTTGAGTACCGCTTTTGTCAGTCAATTCATTAGCGGAAGAATTCATGAGAAAAGCTCTGCATCCCTTATGTATGTAATACAGGGAAAGAATGAAAATCTGAGGGATTACCTTAAGCGATTCACTAAGGAGACCCTGAATATCACTGATTTGGAAAATAAGGTGGCAATGGTAGTCCTGGAACACGGAAGCACTGACCTCTTCTTCAAGAGATCATTGGCGAAGCATCCCCCTGAGAACATGGCTGAGCTCCAACGAAGGGCTGATAAGTATATTAAAGCTGAGGATAGCTTGAAGAAAGAAACCACCGTAGGTGGAGGAGGAGGTAACAATGACTCCAAGAAGCGAAAGCAAGACCAAGACTATGATGATCAAGAGTATGATGCTGGGGACAAGTATCCCCGAACTAGCGAGGACTCCGACTCTGCCCCTAAGAAGAACCAAGGGTCAAGGATCACTGAGTATGCAAGGTTGAATACTCCTAGGAGTCGAATCTTGTTGGACATTGAGAATGATAAGGATTTCAGATGGCCGAAGCCACTTAGGGGTGATCCCGCAAAGAGAAACCAGAATCAGTATTGCAGATTCCATAGAGACGTGGGGCATGACACTGACGATTGCAAGCAACTCAAAGATGAGATCGAGTTTTTGATCTGTAGAGGGAAGCTGAGGCACTTCACTAAGGGTGAAGACCGTGGTAATCAGAGAAGAGACTATAATAGAAGGGATGACGATCAAGATCGCAACCCACAGCCCCGAGGGCCAGTAATCAACATGATCTCAGGAGGCCCGACTGCGGCCGGGACAACTAGGAACTCTCGAAAGGCTTATGCCCGAGAGGTGTTGCACATCGTGGGAGAGGCCCCGAAGCGTGCAAAAACTGAGGTAGCGATTAGCTTTGATGACTCAGACTTGGAAGGGGTGAAGTTCCCCCATGACGACCCATTGGTCATAACTCCTGTGATTGGAAACTCGGAGGTGAAGCGAGTCTTGATAGACAATGGAGCTTCCGTTGATATTCTGTTTCATGATGCGTTTGTGAAGATGGGATACACTGATTCTCAGTTGACCCCCAATAACATGCCTATATATGGATTCAATGGAGTAGAATCCAAAGTTGAAGGGACTATTCAGCTGCCTGTAACTATCGGGCAAGAGCCCAAGGAGGCCACTCAGATGTTGAAGTTCCTGGTAATCAAGGCGGCTTCAACGTACAACGCTATCCTTGGAAGGACTGGACTTCATGCATTCAAGGCTGTTGCCTCAACCTATCATGTGAAGATCAAGTTCCCTACCAGGAATGGTGTTGGAGAACATAAAGGTGATCAGAAGATGGCACGAAGCTGTTATGTAGCCTCGTTAAGGCCTGACGGAGTCGGGGGGTAGGTCCTTCCGATTGAAGACATGGATGTCCACAATGGTAAGGAACACAAAGAAAGGTCAGCAGAGGACATCACACAGAAGCCTCGGACAGCCATTGAGGCTAAGGCGTTAACTGACTTTGTGGTTGAGTGTACCATTGGCAACCAAGAAGTTGGGGGGCAGGAGGTAGTACCCCGAGCAGGAAGTGAACTGCAGAATAAGAATGAGGAGACCAGAAGGAGTGGCGGGTGCTCTATTTTGATGGAGCATCAAAAACAAAATCAAGTGGTGCATGCCTAGTCTTTCAAAGCCCCGATGGGCTCAAGTTATCCTAGTAGGACTTAGCTTCATAATTTATCTAGTAGAAGTAGAGATAAGGTTCGTTGAAACCATTGCAGAGCATGTTGCTCCAGTAGGATAGTAGTATTTCATGTAAGGGTTGAACCCATTTTAAGTTATTAATGCAAGTTTGTTTTCCATTCATTGATTGTGATTTTATTTATGTGCCAAGCACCTGATGTGTGAGTCAAAGAAGACCAAGTACCGAAAATAAAAGAATACACGAATGAAAACAAACGAATGCATACCCCGAATGGTAGAGTTAGGTTATAGCAGATAAGAGTTTAAGTCCTTGAAGGACCCTGGATAAAGACAAACGTTGAAGTCCTGATGGAACACCCGTTGAAGAAACATATTGCATAGCATGAAAGCCAATGGAAGGCTCATCAAGTGGGCAATCTAACTAAAAGAATTCGATGTTAAGCCTTGTACGGCCATCAAAGCTCAGGCTCTAGCTGACTTCATGGTTGAATATACCATTGACAACCAAGAAGTCGGGGGGCAGGAGGTAATAGACCAGGAAGGTCAGCAAGGTGAGAAACCCCTGGAAGAGAAGAAGGAATATTGGATGCTCTATTTTGATGGGGGATCAAAACCAAAAAGCTCTATTTTCATGGGGCATCAAAAACAAAAACCAGTGGTGCAGGTTAAGTTCTGCAAAGCCCCGATGGGTTCACACTCGAGTATGCCTTGAAGTTGGACTTCCAAACAACCTACAACGAGGCGGAGTATGAAGCTCTGATAGCCGACCTTAGACTGACAAGAGCCCTGAGGGTCAAGAACCTGAAAGTCTGTGGAGACTCAAAGTTGGTAGTCTCACAAGTCAATGGAGAGTTTGAGGTTAGAGAAAAGAATATGCCCAAATACTTGAGGATTGTGAAAGCTGCGATAGCCCAGTTAGATGAGTGCCAGGTATATCCCAAGGGAGGAGAATACAAAGGTCGATGCCTTATCTCAATTCAAGGATCGAGACCCATTTTGGGAGCGTCTACTTCCAAGTCCTGAAGACCCCCACCATCAATTTGAAATTGGTAGCACCAGTTGATGTAAGCTGAAGGATAGACCCTAAAGCTCATCTTGAGACTGGTTGGCCCCTTGATAATGCCTTGAAGGTACAGAAACTGTTAATGAGAGTGTTGAGATAAGAAGTCCTTTACAATTCCACACTTGAGGTCTTGAACTTCAAATCTCAAAATTCAAGCCTTGATGGCCAACAAGGTTGTCTGCCTCCAAACGAACCTGACAAGAGGCATCAGGCTACTTAAAACCTAGCCAAGGTTCTACAAGTATAAGAAGAAGGTTGGAAACCTAGAAGTAAGATAGAGGGTTGACAACCAGCCAAGGCACACCAGACTTGAAGTCAAGTGCTCAGTGGCAAGTGAACTTCTTGAACGATCAACCGAGAAGCAAGACCCCCACTATATGAAGCAAGAGGGCAAAAACTAAGGGACTCCATCATTTCAACATCTTAGAATGAGAGTTAAAGGTTGAATGGTTGATGATAACCAACAACCACGAATGAATTCTCGTTTTCGAATCAAGGACTCAACAAACGAATTAAGGCCCTGAAGGTCACGAAAGCTAAGAAACGGGTCGTTTCAAGGTTCTGCAGGAATCTCAAAAATTCGAAAATAATAAGGTTGAGAGTCCGACAAAAGCCAAAGAAACGGTCCACAAATGAAAATTGGCCCAAAGGATAGGAGCCTAGAACACCAACACCCAAGAAGCTAAATCTTCTAGGCGTTGGATCAAATAAAGCCTCCTTGGCGGGGATACCCACGCCAAGGCTGGAGTAACAAATGAAGGGTATTAAAGTACCCACGCCAAGAAGACTTAAAATCATAAGACAAGGTATCACAAAGTGCCTCCTTGGCGGGGGTACCAGCCAAGGCACACCAGACTTGAAGTCAAGTGCTCAGTGGCAAGTGAACTTCTTGAACGATCAACCGAGAAGCAAGACCCCCACTATATGAAGCAAGAGGGCAAAAACTAAGGGACTCCATCATTTCAACATCTTAGAATGAGAGTTAAAGGTTGAATGGTTGATGATAACCAACAACCACGAATGAATTCTCGTTTTCGAATCAAGGACTCAACAAACGAATTAAGGCCCTGAAGGTCACGAAAGCTAAGAAACGGGTCGTTTCAAGGTTCTGCAGGAATCTCAAAAATTCGAAAATAATAAGGTTGAGAGTCCGACAAAAGCCAAAGAAACGGTCCACAAATGAAAATTGGCCCAAAGGATAGGAGCCTACGCCACCCAAGCATCTTTCCTGGGCGTGGAAAAGCAAATATGGCTTCTACACGGGTACACCCCCGCCTAGCTTCTACTTACATGTTAAATGGCCAAATTACAGTTTAGTACCCCAGGTTCTGCTTATTCTATGAAAAGGCCATTGTAGTTTATAAAATTACAAAATGGCTCCTATACTTTATAATTTTATAGAAAGGTCCCTACACTTTACACTTTGATAAAAAATACCTGTAGGTACATAAAAATTCCTAAATTATTAGGAATAATTAAGGAAAATACCTGTTGGTACATAAAAATTCCTAAATTAATAGGAAAAATTAAGAAAAATACCTGTGGGTACATAAAAATTCCTAAATTATTAGGAATAATTAAGGAAAATACCTGCTGGTACATAAAAATTCCTAAATTATTAGGAATAATTTAGAAAAATACATGTTGGTACATAAAAATTCCTAAATTATTCGGAATAATTAAGGAAAATACCTGCTGGTACATAAAAATTCCTAAATTATTAGGAATAATTTAGAAAAATACCTGTATGTACATAAAAATTCCTAAATTATTAGGAATAATTAAAGAAAATACCTGTTTGTTGTGGAATAAAAACCAGGTTGAAATTATTGCGGCTAGGGTTTGTGTATTTAATGCTAGGGTTCGTGAGCTTCGTGCTTTAATGGCTGCTTCTGCGTTCGAGACTAAGCGGTCCTCACAGAATGCCTACGTATCTCTGTATTAGAGAATCAAGCCAAGAAAACGTAGTTCTGAGAATGAGGGGTCAGGCCCTTTATATGGGCTGAGAAGCCTTAGAATTATGGTAGGATTCGGAGACTTGGCGGGCAAGTCACCTCCTTGAGGAAGGTTCTAGACTCCTTCCTTGTAGGAATCAGTTTACAAGTTGAATTGTATGCCTTGGTGGCTAAGTCTGAAAGGGATAATATCCTTATCCAACTCTTATTGCTGAGCTGTTTGTTTCCCCCAATATTAATTACGAAATTAATATTAAAATAGGGATTCTGACCTCATTAATGGGCCCCACGTTTGGACCATGCTGGGTCTAATTAATGCCATATTAATGTGTCTTTAGGGCTTATTTTTAGCCCATATCATTTGCCCCCCAACTTCTAAGAAAACTGATCAGGTTTTCGTAGAAGTTATATTTGCCTTAATCGAGACTCGGGATCGTTTTTATCCCTTACCTGGGACTTCTTAATTTTTCTACCCTTATATGGGAATTTTGGTTTACACTAGTGTTTCACGATTACCGTCTTGATTGTAAAGTGTGGAGCGACCTACACATTTACGACGATTTACCTTATTCGAGGCTTTAATTTGTGCTTGCTTTTAGCAATTTCGGCACTTTCATAGAGCTTTTATGCATTATTAGCATAAATTATTGCTCAATTTGTTAAGAAGATATTTCTATAATTTTCCTCGTATTTTTCTATACTTTTCCTAATAATTTAGGAATTTTTTATGTACCCACAGGTATTTTTCTAAATTATTCCTGATAATTTAGAAATTTTTACGTACCCACAGGTATTTTTCTTAATTATTCCTAATAATTTAGGAATTTTTATGTACCCACAGGTATTTTTCTTAATTTTTCCTAATAATTTAGGAATTTTTATGTACCCACGGGTATTTTTCGTAATTATTCCTAATAATTTAGGAATTTTTATGTACCCACAGGTATTTTTCTTAATTTTTCCTAATAATTTAGGAATTTTTATGTACCCACGGGTATTTTTCGTAATTATTCCTAATAATTTAGGAATTTTTATGTACCTACAGGTATTTTTCTTAATTTTTCCTAATAATTTAGGAATTTTTATGTACCCACGGGTATTTTTTGTAATTATTCCTAATAATTTAGGAATTTTTATGTACCCACAGGTATTTTTCCGTAATTATTCCTAATAATTTAGGAATTTTTATGTACCCACAGGTATTTTTCTTAATTTTTTCTAAAAATTTAGGAATTTTTATGTACCCACGGGTATTTTCCGTAATTATTCCTAATAATTTAAGAATTTTTATGTACCCACAGGTATTTTCCTTAATTTTTCCTAAAAATTTAGGAATTTTTATGTACCCACGAGTATTTTCCGTAATTATTCCTAATAATTTAGGAATTTTTATGTACCCACAGGTATTTTTCTTAATTATTCCTAATAATTTAGGAATTTTTATGTACCTACAGGTATTTTTCTTAATTTTTCCTAATAATTTAGGAATATTTATGTACCCACGGGTATTTTTTGTAATTATTCCTAATAATTTAGGAATTTTTATGTACCCACAGGTATTTTTCTTAATTATTCCTAATAATTTAGGAATTTTTATGTACCTACAGGTATTTTTCTTAATTTTTCCTAATAATTTAGGAATATTTATGTACCCACGGGTATTTTTTGTAATTATTCCTAATAATTTAGGAATTTTTATGTACCCACAGGTATTTTTCGTAATTATTCCTAATAATTTAGGAATTTTTATGTACCCACAGGTATTTTTCTTAATTTTTCCTAATAATTTAGGAATTTTTATGTACCCACGGGTATTTTTTGTAATTATTCCTAATAATTTAAGAATTTTTATGTACCCACAGGTATTTTCCGTAATTATTCCTAATAATTTAGGAATTTTTATGTACCCACAGGTATTTTTCTTAATTTTTCCTAAAAATTTAGGAATTTTTATGTACCCACAGGTATTTTTCTTAATTTTTCCTAAAAATCGGGTATTTTCCGTAATTATTCCTAATAATTTAGGAATTTTTATGTACCCACAGGTATTTTTCTTAATTATTCCTAATAATTTAGGAATTTTTAGGTACCCACAGGTATTTTTCCTAATTATTCCTAATAATTTAGGAATTTTTATGTACCAACAGGTATTTTCCTTAATTATTCATAATAATTTAGGAATTTTTATAATTTTAAAGGGACTATTCTGTCAATTTTCAAACTTTCAGGGATGAATTTGTCATTTTATAAACTTGAGGGATCAATACGTGAATTTTGCAAAGCTTAGGTACTAAATAGCACTTTGGCCATTTAACCCCTTCACTTGTAATACAACCTGGGCGTTGGTATAGCCGCCCAGGAGACCTCCTTGGTTTCCCACGCCTAGGAGAGTAGCTTGGGTGGCGTGGGTGAATATATATATATATATATATATTTTTTTTTCTTCTTTTTTTTTTTTTTTGAACCTTCAGGTTTTATACATTTTATTTTTGATAATTATACCAAAAATAAAATATTGGGCCTCATGCCTTAAAAATAATTTTTTAAATTATTTCCTTATTTTTTCTTGATTTAATAGGTATTTTTACCTATTTTTTCATCATTTTTAGACTATTTTCAGAATTTTTAAGGATTTTATTCCTTTTTTAATTTCTGAAAAATGGCTTGTCGTTCGAAGAGGAGCTTTGGGCGTGGGTACCCCCGCCAAGGAGACCTTCTCCTTAGGCACGCCAAGGAAGTTGGTCTCCTGGGCGTGGGTATTTCATGCCTTCAATTTTCAAAATTTGTTCTGGGCGAGGGTACCCCCGCCAAGGAGACCTTCTCCTTAGGCATGCCAAGGAAGTTGGTCTCCTGGGCGTGGGTAGTTCATGCCTTCATTTGTACAACCACTCTAGGCGTGGGTATCCCCGCCTAGGAGATGTTTTTGCCAACCACGTCTAGGAGATATGGCTTCCTGACCGTGGGTATTTTTTTTTTTTCACCCTCAATTCGTACAACCTTGGCGTGGGTACCCCCGCCAAGGAGGCACTTTGCAATACCTTGTCTTATGATTTTAAGTCTTCTTGGCGTGGGTACTTTAATACCCTTCATTTGTTACTCCAGCCTTGGCGTGGGTATCCCCGCCAAGGAGGCTTTTTCTTAAAGCACGCCTAGGAGATTTGGCTTCCTGACCGTGGGTGCTTGCATCCCATTCTTTTGGCCAATTTTCATTTATGGACCGTTTCTTTGGCTTTTGTCGGGCTCCCAGCCTTATTATTTTCGAATTTTTGAGATTCCTGCAGAACCTTGAAACGACCCGTTTCTTAGCTTTCGTGACCTTCAGGGCCTTAATTCGTTTGTTGAGTCCTTGATTCGAGAATTCATTCGTGGTTGTTGGTTATCATCAACCATTCAACCTTTAACTCTCATTCTAAGATGTTGAAATGATGGAGTCCCTTAGTTTTTGCCCTCTTGCTTCATATAGTGGGGGTCTTGCTTCTCGGTTGATTGTTCAAGAAGTTCACTTGCCACTGAGCACTTGACTTCAAGTCTGGTGTGCCTTGGCTGGTTGTCAACCCTCTATCTTACTTCTAGGTTTCCAACCTTCTTCTTATACTTGTAGAACCTTGGATAGGTTTTAAGTAGCCTGATGCCTCTTGTCAGGTTCGTTTGGAGGCAGACAACCTTGTTGGCCATCAAGGCTTGAATTTTGAGATTTGAAGTTCGAGACCTCAAGTGTGGAATTGTAAAGGACTTCTTATCTCAACACTCTCATTAACAGTTTCTGTACCTTCAAGGCATTATCAAGGGGCCAACCAGTCTCAAGATGAGCTTTAGGGTCTATCCTTCAACTTACATCAACTGGTGCTACCAATTTCAAATTGATGGTGGGTTTCTTCAGGACTTGGAAGTAGACGCTCCCAGAATGGGTCTCGATCCTTGAATTGAGATAAGGCATCGACCTTTGTATTCTCCTCCCTTGGGATATACCTGGCACTCATCTAACTGGGCTATCGCAGCTTTCACAATCCTCAAGTATTTGGGCATATTCTTTTCTCTAACCTCAAACTCTCCATTGACTTGTGAGACTACCAACTTTGAGTCTCCACAGACTTTCAGGTTCTTGACCCTCAGGGCTCTTGTCAGTCTAAGGTCGGCTATCAGTGCTTCATACTCCGCCTCGTTGTAGGTTGTTTGGAAGTCCAATTTCAAGGCATACTCGAGTGTGAACCCATCGGGGCTTTGCAGAACTTAACCTGCACCACTGGTTTTTGTTTTTGACGCCCCATGAAAATAGAGCTTTTTGTTTTTGATGCCCCATCAAAATAGAGCATCCAATATTCCTTCTTCTCTTCCAGGGGTTCCTCACCTTGCTGACCTTCCTGGTCTATTACCTCCTGCCCCCCGACTTCTTGGTTGTCAATGGTATATTCAACCACGAAGTCAGCTAGAGCCTGGGCTTTGATGGTCGTCCTAGGCTTGTACTTAACATCGAATTCTCCTAGTTTGATTGCCCACTTGATGAGCCTTCCATTGGCTTTCGGGCTATGCAATATGTTTCTTCAGCGGGTGTTCCATCAGGACTTCAATGTTTGTCTTTTTTTCCAGGGTCCTTCAAGGACTTAAACTCTTATCTGCTGTAACCTAACTCTACCATTCGGGGTATGCATTCGTTTGTTTTCATTCGTGTATTCTTTTATTTTCGGTACTTGGTCTTCTTTGACTCACACATCAGGTGCTTGGCACATAAATAAAATCACAATCAATGAATGGAAAACAAACTTGCATTAATAACTTGAAATGGGTTCAACCCTTACATAGAGTACTACTGTCCTACTCGGAGCAACATGCTCTGCAATGGTTTTAATAAACCTTATTTCTACTTCTACTATATAAATATGAAGCTAAGTCCTACTAGAATAACTTAAGCCCAATCGGGGTTTTGCAAGACTAGGCCTGCACCACTTGATTTTGTTTTTGATGCTCCATCAAAATAGAGCACCCGCCACTCCTTCTGGTATCCTCATTCTTATTCTGAAGTTCACTTCCGGCTTGGGGTACTACCTCCTGCCCCCCGACTTCTTGGTTTCCAATGGTACACTCAACCACAAAGTCAGTTAACGCCTTAGCCTCAATGGCTGTCCGAGGCTTCTGTGTGATGTCCTCTGCTGACCTTTCTTTTTGTTCCTTACCACTGTGGACTTCCATGTCTTCAATCGGAAGGACCTGCCCCCCGACTCCATCAGGCCTTAACGAGGCTACATAACAGCTTCGTGCCATCTTCTGATCACCTTTATGTTCTCCAACACCATTCCTGGTAGGGAACTTGATCTTCACATGATAGGTTGAGGCAACAGCCTTGAATGCATGAAGTCCAGTCCTTCCAAGGATAGAGTTGTACGTTGAATCCGCCTTGATTACCAGGAAGTTCAACATCCGAGTGGCCTCCTTGGGCTCTTGCCCAATAGTTACAGGCAGCTGAATAGTCCCTTCAACTTTGGATTTTACTCCATTAAATCCGTATATAGGCATGTTATTGGGGGTCAACTGAGAATCAGTGTATCCCATCTTCACAAACGCATCATGAAACAGAATGTCAACGGAAGCTCCATTGTCTATCAAGACTCGCTTCACCTCCGAGTTTCCAATCACAGGAGTTATAACCAACGGGTCATCATGGGGGAACTTCACCCCTTCCAAGTCTGAGTCATCAAAGCTAATCGCTACCTCAGTTTTTGCACGCTTCGGGGCCTCTCCCACGATGTGCAACACCTCTCGAGCATAAGCCTTTCGAGAGTTCCTAGTTGTCCCGGCCGCAGTCGGGCCTCCTGAGATCATGTTGATTACTGGCCCTCGGGGCTGTGGGTTGCGATCTTGATCGTCATCCCTTCTATTATAGTCACTTCTCTGATTACCACGGTCTTCACCCTTAGTGAAGTGCCTCAGCTTCCCTCTACGGTTCAAAAACTCGATCTCATCTTTGAGTTGCTTGCAATCGTCAGTGTCATGCCCCACGTCTCTATGGAATCTGCAATACTGATTCTGGTTTCTCTTTGCGGGATCACCCCTGAGTGGCTTCGGCCATCTGAAATCCTTATCATTCTCAATGTCCAACAAGATTCGACTCCTAGGAGTATTCAACCTTGCATACTCAGTGAACCTTGACCCTTGGTTCTTCTTAGGGGCAGAGTCGGAGTCCTCGCTAGTTCGGGGATACTTGTCCCTAGCATCATACTCTTGATCATCATAGTCCTGGTCTTGCTTTCGCTTCTTGGAGTCATTGTTACCTCCCCCTCCACCTACAGTGGTTTCTTTCTTCAAGCTATCCTCAGCTTTAATATACTTATCAGCCCTTCGTTGGAGCTCAGCCATGTTCTCCGGGGGATGCTTCGTCAATGATCTCTTGAAGAAGAGGTCAGTGGTTCCGTGCTCCAGGGCTACCATTGCCACCTTATTTTCCAAATCAGTGATATTCAGGGTCTCCTTAGTGAATCGCTTGAGGTAATCCCTCAGATTTTCATTCTTTCCTTGCACCACATACATAAGAGATGCGGAGCTCTTCTCATGCACCCTTCCGCTAATGAATTGGCTAACGAAGGCGGCACTCAACTCCTTAAAAGAGCCAATAGAGTTCGCAGGCAATCGGCTATACCATCTCTGAGCCATGCCCGACAGGGTTTGGGGGAACGCTCTGCACTTTAGGGCATCACTTGCAGGCTGCAGCAGCAGTGCGTTCGAGAATGTTCTCACATGGTTTGCAGGATCACCCGTTCCATCATAAGCCTTTATTGTAGGCATCTTAAACTTCCTAGAGATGTGAGCATTCATCACTTCCTCGGTGAATAGGGGTGTTGGATCATCAGGATCTCCGACAGGCATCAGATCTTTGGGGTTCCCCTTGGGAATTTCCATCCTTGTGGTTGTTCTTCTGAATGAGGCATCAGCCCTTCTTTGTCTCCTTGAAGACCTCTCCAAATCAATGATGGGAATCCTTCCTGCAGTTGGAGGAGGCTGAGTTTGATTTAGCCTAGCTTGTTCTCTTGCCATATCTTCCTTCAATTTTAAGATCTCGGCCTCATAAGCCTTGATCCTTTCAGCAGTTGTCAAAGATTGTCCATCACGGATGTCTTGAGTCCTCCTTCGAGGTTCTCTACTAGCACGTCGCCTCCTCGGGGCTTCATCACGGTCATCATCCTCATCGTCGGAGGAGGTTTCATCAGTATAAGGACCCGAATAATCGTGATACTCTCGATCTCGGATCTGCAAAGCGTGACCACTTGGGCCTGTCCCTTGGATAGGAGAATAATGAGGCAGCCCGTATGTCGGGTTAGTACTCACGGGGAGATCTGTAGTGTGGATCTGGACCCCATGCAATGGGTTGTTCGGATCAATAAGAGGAGAGACCACCATCTGAAGAGGATTGGTTTCTCGTCTTGTACGGGTAATCGGAGGTAATGTACTCTCAACGTAGGGGATCACCCCTGATTGTTGAGAAACTTGAGATTGGGTGATCGCCCCTGATGCTGGCGGAGCTTGTTGGGCAATCGCCCCTGATGCTAGGGGAACCTGTTCGGTGATGGGTGGAGCAGATCTGAGAGGTATGGCCTCAGTTGCAACTGGTGTTGTTCTTCGTGTTTGAACCATGGTTGATGTTGTCGTCCCACAGACGGCGCCAAATGTTGTGGAATAAAAACCAGGTTGAAATTATTGCGGCTAGGGTTTGTGTATTTAATGCTAGGGTTCGTGAGCTTCGTGCTTTAATGGCTGCTTCTGCGTTCGAGACTAAGCGGTCCTCACAGAATGCCTACGTATCTCTGTATTAGAGAATCAAGCCAAGAAAATGTAGTTCTGAGAATGAGGGGTCAGGCCCTTTATATAGGCTGAGAAGCCTTAGAATTATGGTAGGATTCGGAGACTTGGCGGGCAAGTCACCTCCTTGAGGAAGGTTCTAGACTCCTTCCTTGTAGGAATCAGTTTCCAAGTTGAATTGTATGCCTTGATGGCTAAGTCTGAAAGGGATAATATCCTTATCCAACTCTTATTGCTGAGCTGTTTGTTTCCCCCAATATTAATTACGAAATTAATATTAAAATAGGGATTCTGACCTCATTAATGGGCCCCACGTTTGGACCATGCTGGGTCTAATTAATGCCATATTAATGTGTCTTTAGGGCTTATTTTTAGCCCATATCACTGTTGGTACATAAAAATTCCTAAATTATTAGGAAAAATTACGAAAAATACTTGTTGTTACATAAAAATTCCTAAATTATTAGGAATAATTAAGGAAAATACCTGCTGGTATATAAAAATTTCTAAATTATTAGGAATAATTTAGAAAAATACATGTAGGTACATAAAAATTCCTAAATTATTTGGAATAATTAAGGAAAATACCTGTTGGTACATAAAAATTCCTAAATTATTAGGAATAATTTAGAAAAATACCTGTAGGTACATAAAAATTCCTAAATTATTAGGAATAATTAAGGAAAATACCTGCTGGTACATAAAAATTCCTAAATTATTAGGAATAATTTAGAAAAATACCTGTTGGTACATAAAAATTCCTAAATTATTAGGAATAATTAAGGAAAATACCTGCTGGTACATAAAAATTCCTAAATTATTAGGAAAAATTACGAAAAATACCTTTTGGTACATAAAAATTGCTAAATTATTAGGAATAATTAAGGAAAATACCTGCTGGTACATAAAAATTCGTAAATTATTAGGAATAATTTAGAAAAATACCTGTAGGTACATAAAAATTCCTAAATTATTAGGAATAATTAAGGAAAATACCTGTTGGTACATAAAAATTCCTAAATTATTAGGAATAATTTAGAAAAATACCTGTAGGTACATAAAAATTCCTAAATTACTAGGAATAATTAAGGAAAATACCTGCTGGTACATAAAAATTCCTAAATTATTAGGAATAATTTAGAAAAATATCTGTTGGTACATAAAAATTCCTAAATTATTGGGAATAATTAAGGAAAATACCTGCTGGTACATAAAAATTCCTAAATTATTAGGAAAAATTACGAAAAATACCTGTTGGTACATAAAAATTCCTAAATTATTAGGAATAATTAAGGAAAATACCTGCTGGTACATAAATATTCGTAAATTATTAGGAATAATTTTGAAAAATACCTGTAGGTACATAAAAATTCCTAAATTATTAGGAATAATTAAGGAAAATACCTGTTAGTACATAAAAATTCCTAAATTATTAGGAATAATTTAGAATAATATCTGTAGGTACATAAAAATTCCTAAATTATTAGGAATAATTAAGGAAAATACCTGCTGGTACATAAAAATTCCTAAATTATTAGGAATAATTTAGAAAAATACCTGTTGGTACATAAAAATTCCTAAATTATTAGGAATAATTAAGGAAAATACCTGCTGGTACATAAAAATTCCTAAATTATTAGGAATAATTTAGAAAAATACCTGTAGGTACATAAAAATTCCTAAATTATTAGGAATAATTAAGGAAAATACCTGTTGGTACATAAAAATTCCTAAATTATTAGGAAAAATTACGAAAAATACCTGTTGGTACATAAAAATTCCTAAATTATTTGGAATAATTAAGGAAAATACCTGCTGGTACATAAAAATTCCTAAATTATTAGGAATAATTTAGAAAAATACCTGTAGGTACATAAAAATTCCTAAATTATTAGGAATAATTAAGGAAAATACCTGTTGGTACATAAAAATTCCTAAATTAATAGGAATAATTTAGAAAAATACCTGTTGGTACATAAAAATTCCTAAATTATTAGGAATAATTTAGAAAAATACCTGTAGGTACATAAAAATTCCTAAATTATTAGAAAAAAATTTAGAAAAATACCTGTGGGTACATTAAAAATTCCTAAATTTTTAGGAATAATTTAGAAAAATACCTGTTGGTACATAAAAATTCCTAAATTATTAGGAAAAATTAAGGAAAATACCCGTGGGTACATTAAAAATTCCTAAATTATTAGGAATAATTTAGAAAAATACATGTTGGTACAGAAAAATTCCTAAATTATTAGGAATAATTAAGGAAAATACCTGTTGGTACATAAAAATTCCTAAATTATTAGGAAAAATTACGAAAAATACCTGTGAGTACATAAAAATTCCTAAAATATTAGGAAAAGTACAGAAAAATACGAGGAAAATTATAGAAATATTTTCTTGACAAGTTGAGCAATAATTTATGCTAATAATGCATAAAAGCTCTATGAAAGTGCCGAAATTGCTAAAAGCAAGCACAAATTAAAGTCTCGAATAAGGCAAATCATCGTAAATGTGTAGGTCGCTCCACACTTTACAATCAAGACGATACTCGTGAAACACTAGTGTAAACCAAAATTCCCATATAAGGGTAGGAAAATTAAGAAGTCCCAGGTAAGGGATAAAAATGACCCCGAGTCTCGATTAAGGCAAATATAACTTCTACGAAAACCTGATCAATTTTCCTAGAAGTTGGGGGGCAAATGATATGGGCTAAAAATAAGCCCTAAAGACACATTTAATGTTGCACTAATTAGACCGGTATGGTCCAAACGTGGGGCCCACCAACAGGGTCCAAAACCCTATTTTAAATATTAATTTCGTAATTAATATTAGATGTGAAAAACAGCTCAGCAATAAGAGTTGGATAAGGATATTATCTCCATCAGACTTAGCCACCAAGACATCCAATTCGATATGGAAACTGATTCCTATAAGGAATAGATCTAGAACCTTCCTCAAAGACTTGTCCACCAAGTCTCCAAATCCTACCATAATTCTAAGGCTTCTCAGCCTATATAAAGGGCCTGACCCCTCATTCTCAGAACTACGTTGGCTTGATTCTCTAGCAATACAGAGATACGTAGGCATCTTGTGAAGACCGTTTAGTCTCGAACGCAAGAACATCCATTAAAGCTCGAAGCTCACCATCCCTTGTATTTAATACATACAAACCCTAGCCGCAATTTACAAACCCTCGTTTTTATTCCACAACACATATATATATAAGGTCGTTACAGAATGAATCTTTTCTATAGTCACGGAAAGAATTATTGATTCTATTATTAAATTTCATCAATAAATTATAAATAAATTTTTTAAAAATATAAAGTTTAATTTCTAATGCATATTACTAACCAAATATAAACCTTATAAATGATTTAACACATAAAATTTGCAAAAAAAATTGTTTCATAAAAAAAATGATAACCTCATAAAGGATTTACTAAAAAATGATTTGAATTAAGATTCTACGGTATAATCATTTTGGATAAATTTGCTTATATGATAGAATTATTTTGGACTATTTCATTAATTTTTAATGATTTTTCAAAAAGAAAAATTGTTTAATTTCATTATTAATTAAGATTTATAGTTACTTCATAAATATATATATATATATTTTATGATGGTTCTCCCTTGCACTTGCGCGCATTCTATATAAGATGATTCGCTATAAAGTGATATATGCATTTTAATTATAATTATTTGATCAATTACTGTAATAAAAAATACTCTCCAACTATATATGTAGGCCATTATTTTTTCATTATTTGTAGCTAACACTGTAAATTCAGTAAATATGATTAATCGGCCCTAAGCATCTCCAAGGACATTAGCTAAAATGGTTAGTTAAAATAATATAAATTAATGGTTATGTAAAATTTGCTGAACTGTTGTACTCCAATTGGATTAGCTATATTATAAAATGATTAGTTTTATTAATAAATATAAAGAAAAGTATATGAGATTGATGATGTGTCATGATATAAGTGGATAATGTGGATTTTAGATATATTTATAATTTATAGACATTAGCCAAATATAGAAGATGTGAAACCCATTATCTAAAAATTTACCTAACACTGTACATGATTGGAGAAGAAAAAAAATAGCTATTAGTTAAAAATATTGCCACATCACTATTATAGCTAACATATTGTTAGTTTTGGAGATGCTGAACCTGTACGTATGTGGAATAAGATCGAGCAGGGAAAGACGGGACGATTCTACTTTTCTTTCTTGATATGTATCTTGATTCTTGACAATAATGCATGGAATCCACAAGCAGCCCCATTACCGCCGGGCAAATAGATTTATCATCATGACATCTGACCCATCATAATTCTAATATCATATTAAGTTAACTGTTTTCTAAAAACTCAAAATGTTAAAAAAATGGATTTAAAAGGACCCTATAATATGTTCAACAAATCGTCAAATCCAAACATATATTACAATTTTCAAATGCACACACATGTTCTTGTACACTTCATAGATATAGCGTACCCTACAGATTTCCTCATTTTTTTTAACAGGCTTTCAGTTCCATGTTTGTGGGACTTTATATGCTAGTGGAGAGTAACATGCTTAACATACTTACAGTCATAACTAATATTCCATATTGTTTAATACACTCCACAAACCCAACAAATCCAAACATATATTACAATTTTCAAATGCACACACATGTTCTTGTACACTTCATAGATATAGCGTACCCTACAGATTTCCTCATTTTTTTTTAACAGGCTTTCAGTTCCATGTTTGTGGGACTTTATATGCTAGTGGAGAGTAACATGCTTAACATACTTACAGACTTACAGTCATAACTAATATTCCATATTGTTTGAAAGAATTGGACTTCCTATACAATATTATTATCTTCTTCTTCCTCTTCGTTTTTAGCCTCTGATTGTGGAGTTCGGCCGTTGTGAAACATTTCGCATCACCGGCTGAAGTTGACATGCATTTCTCAAAATTGTATGTGTTTTAGTGTGTGTAAATATATACTCCTATGTATATATAAGGTCAACTCTAAAGTCTCTCTCTAAATCTGGTGTAAAGCTTGTGCATAGCCATGTTGTCAAGCACATGACAGCCTTACAATGAGGCCCAAAACCAGAATGATTGCTAATTCTAGCTAGTATCATGTTGTTTCGACCCTACGCACATTTAGCTAGCTAAGATTCTGGTCAACGGTCATATCAAAAAAGAGAAACAGTCAACAACTATGGTAATACATTTTTTTGCTAAGTTATGTCGATTAATGAAATATATTATCTAGATCAATGTGAATCAGGATCGGATTTCGATACATTCGAAAAAAAAAATTATTTCTATATTTTGAATATTAGACGGGACTTGATTAAAAATTTCTACTAAAAATCATGATTGAAAAAGAAAAGGTTTTTTTCGATTTAGCAACTTAAACCTAGGTTAACCTAATCCCGTATCTCTAGATTGTATATTATCATCAGGACTTCGAAGTATTTCAATTTATTATCTTAAGATAAACATATCTTTTGCTACAAATACAGATCACGAATTCACCATGCTTCCAACTTTCGAATACCGGGATTAAAATTCGTGGAACGAATTAAAATATTAATGTGCATGTACATCGCTAATTTTTTGCCAACAAAATTAATCTACTCTTATTATGGCTTGTTATACGTACGTGGACATGTAGTTAAGATTAATTGAACCCTACTCTGTATCTAAATTTTGGTGCCCAACTTAACAAATTGCCGCTGTAAAGATTGAGAAGCCTATTTTTTTTTGCCACGAAAGGAAAGATTTTATTAGTGAATCAAATCCTTACACAAAACGATATTAAAATCCGGGTGGACATCCCCACCTTCCAACTACGATCAGCTATTGAACAGCTATATCTCGCTAGATAGTGAGCTACTCTGTTCGCAGACCGTCTAACAAACCTTAACTTAACGTTTTGACTCTGTAAACCTGAAAGAAGAGCTCTGCAATCTGTTATCACCTTGCCAAGATATGATAGGCTGGAATATGAACTTCGGATGAGCTGCACTACCTGCAAGCAGTCAGACTCCAGCACCACATTTACATAAAACTTGTTCTTGAGCCAACTGAGAGCCTCTCGGATGCTAACTGCTTCTGCAAATTCTGGACTCACTCTCCCTATCTTGCACTTCGAACCTGCTTCCACCAGACTACCACAATGATCCCTAACCACGAAAGCATAACTGTATCTGTTAGGCTCTTCGAACAAAGCTGCATCGGTGTTAATCTTAACACTATTATTCTCTGGTTTGTGCCACTGTTCCACGCCGTCTTCTGGATTCACAAAAGCCAGAAAACGATCAAAATTCTTGTCTTGAACAGATCTCCATTGGTTAAGGATTGAGAACGCCGAATTAACAAGTTCCGAAGAATCAATACTCCTCTGCTTCCATATAGCATCATTCCGATTTTTCCATAAAAGCCAACAAACAACAACATAAAGGTGTACTGCATTCTGGTCATGTTTTTCGAGAATAAAACTAAGCCATTCTGCAAAAGAGTTAGTACCTTCTTGAATCAATGAGGGAGAACTCAGTTGATGGCAATGTTTAGCAAAAGAACAACTAACAAGGATATGCTCAATAGATTCATTCTCAACTTGACAGATTGGACACACAGCATTGATATTGACATTGCGAACTCGAAGAAGGTCTCTAGTAGGTAGAAGTCTAGACACCGCACGCCACAAGAAATTTTTAACTTTGGAAGGTAATTTCAGCTGCCACAATTTCCTCCAAAACCCAGAATTGTCCATTGTACTATGATTTCCTTTACTTTCCTTGAGCCGAATGTAAGCACTCTTGACGGAATAGTGACCCATTTTTTCAAACCGCCAATACCAAGTATCCTTATCGTTGCCTCCTAACTCAATCGATAAAATTAACTCAGCATCTCTATCTTCAAAAATATCATGTATGACCTCTAAATCCCATCTTCTCTCCCCTATATGCATCAAAGAGACCACCTTCTGGTTAATCAAAGACTCACTATTCGAATGAATAAAAGGATCAGACACGAGAGGGAGCAAAGGCGTGTTGAGAATCTGAATGTCTTCTCCATTACCAACTCGACAGGAAATCCCTTGGATGATCAAGTTTTGAGCTTCAAGCAGACTACGCCAGATGTAACTAGGGTTAGCCCCTAATTTGGCAGATAAAAAAGATTCATTGTGATAATATCTTGCCTTGAATATCCTGCTTACTAATTTATCTGGCTGAGTAACTAGGCGCCAAGCTTGATTTCCTAACAGAGCAACATTGAAATCTCGAAGACATCTAAACCCCATTCCTCCTTTGACCTTGGATAAACACAATCTATTCCAACACATCCAGTGAATATTTTTATCTTTCTTGCTGTCTGTTCTCCACCAAAATTTTGTCATCAACATTTCCAGCTCTTTACAAGTTTCAACAGGCAGGATAAAAACGCTCATAGCGTAGCTTGGCAAGGTTTGAGCTACCGATTTAATCAAGATTTCTTTGCCACCCTTCGATAACTTCTTTTTATCCCATCCCTGGATTTTCTCTTGCAAACGATCTTTAATAAACCCAAAGACAGATGATTTCTTACCCACGATCATATTTGGAAGGCCCAAATATAAACTGTTTTCATTTGCTTCCTTAATATGGAGAACCTGGTACACTTCCTGCTTCACATTTGAACTGCAATTCCGACTATAAAAAACTTATGATTTCTCAGCATTTATTTTCTGACCAGAGGCAAGCTCGAACTCTTTCAGCATACTCAAAACATGATTGGCACTTTCAGCATTCGCTTTGCAGAAGATATAACAATCATCGGCAAAGAACATGTGAGAAATTGGAGGTGCATGACGAGCTACTCTGATGCCTTGAATAAGCCCTCGATGCTCATAATTATTGATCAACGCAGTAAAACCCTCTATGCATACCAGAAACAAGTACGATGACAACGTGTCACCTTGTCTTAACCCACGAGTAGGATAAATATGCCCAAACATTCTCCCCGCATGACTAATCTGGTAATTCACAGAAGAAATGCAAGATTTAAACAACCGAATAACATCTTGCTTGAAACCCATCTTATAAAGCACTGCTTCCAAGTATCCCCATTCCACACGATCGTACGCCTTGCTCATATCAATTTTTAAAGCCATCCACCCCTGCTTCCCACTGGTTTTTCTTCTCATAAAATGCATAACCTCATAGGCTATCATGATGTTATCAGTGATGAGGCGACCCGGTATAAAAGCGCTCTGGGTATCAGAAATAATCATATCAAGAATAGGCTTTAACCGATTAGCTAGGACTTTGGAGATTATCTTATACACCACATTGCATAAAGATATGGGCCTTAGATCTGTCATGAAAGTAGGATTCTTTTTCTTGGGGATGAGAGCAATATTAGTCTCTTGAAGATGATAATCAATATGCCCAGTAGAAAAAAATTGCCTCACGATGTTTACAATGTCCACTCCTACTATATGCCAAAATCTTTGATAAAATCCCGGGCTCATGCCATCAGGGCCCGGAGATTTATCAGGGTACATATGAAAAAGCGCATTCTTTACCTCCCCTTCTGCGACTTCCTCAACTAGCATCAAATTGTGTTCCTCAGTAACTTTCGGCTCAATGCAGCTAACTACTGTACTCCATTCTGTTCTTGATGCTGTGAACAGATCATTGAAATAACCAGTCATTACATCTTCCAACCCTGAATTCCAATCTACAAAAATACCATCTTTATTCTTAAGTCTTCTGATTTGGTTCACACTTCTTCTATTCTTTGCAGCAGCGTGAAAGAATTTTGTATTCATATTGCCTTCCTTTAACCACATTTGCTTAGAACGCTGCTTCCAGAAAGTTTCTTGCTGAGCATAGACTTCGGCTAAATTCTTCTGACTCTCTTTCACTATATTGATTGAACCATTATCTCTTCTTCCTTTCAAAGTTTTGATAACTTTTTTATGGGCTTGAATCCTTCGCTTAAAGCTTCCTGTAATTTCCTTGCCCCATTCAGATAGAACAACCCTACACTCCGCCAATTTGTCGAAGAAAGAAAATTCTTGACACCTTGCCCAAATATCTGAGACTAGCTGTTGGCACATAGGTTCACGAAGCCACGCATTCTCGAAACGGAACTAACGAATTCTGACTACTTGTTGAACTTTGCACCATTCGAACAACAGTGGACAATGATCTGAGGTGGAAACCTCCAAATTAGTAAGCGATGCATCTTTGAAAACATTTAGAAAATCAACATTTATAAGAGCTCGATCTAGTCTGACTTCAATATGATCACTGGTACCTGCTCCTCTCTCCCATGTATATGGATAACCTTGCAAATTCATATCCATTAAATTACAATCATCCAGCACATTGAGAAAACCTGAGATTAGAGACTGAGGATAAGGTCTTCCTCCAATCTTGTCCTGTTGAGAGCAGACGTTGTTCATATCTCCTATTAACACCCAAGGCAACGAATTATTTATGGCCAAGTTTCGAATGAGTTGCCAGGTTTCATGTCTCTTGCTTCTATCAGGTTCTCCGTATATTCCTGTCAGTCTGAAAGAGTCACCAGATAATGTGCGAACCACTGTGTCAATGTGGTTTTTACTGTAAGAACGAAGCCATATTTCATCCTTATGCCTCCACAACAAAGCTATCCCGCCACTGCGTCCCTGAGACTCGAACGTTATCATCCCTTCAAAACCAACTGCTTTCTGAAATCTTTCTACTGTATCTGTTCTACAAATTATCTCACACAAGAATATGAAGTCGGGTTTCTTTTGGAGAGTAATCTCCTTAAGGAATTGAAAAGCCCATGGGGTCCCAAGCCCATGGTAATTCCAGCTTATAAGACTCATAATGATAGGCGAGCACTCCCATGAGTACTCGCCCCATACACGTTTTTTGGATTCGAAGTATTACCTGGACCTCCATTATGCATAATCGTATCATTTACAACATCTGAGTCCATTAAGACTTCTATATTATGGCCTGTTTTGTCATAGTCCAGCCCATCCTCAGTCCTACGCTTTTTTGTCTCAATAACTCCAAAATCTTTTTTATTTAATTGCTCCCTAATTATTGCTGAATTTACTTGTAGCGTATCATGGCCAACTTTCCCGCCTTTGGCAGCCGTTTGAACAACCAAATCTCCCTGATTCTCGCTATGCTCAACAGAACCCTGATTTGTAGGGATAACAACAGGCCACTGACTTCCACCTTCTTCTCCGTTCTGATTACTCTGAGAACTTGACGTTGACTCCGAACTATCAGCATCCCCTCCATAGCGTAACCATTTTGCACCTACTGGTTTGACCTGCTTCCTCAGCGTAGCTCTCATCCAAGCACCATAGGGCTTGATAATCTCACTTTCATCTTTCTCAAACAACAGACCACACCACTTCTCTGTATGTCCTATGATACCACAAATAAAACAAAAACTGGGCACATTCTCATACTTGAAATTAATCCAGAACCACTCATCCCCCCTCATTATCTTCATCCGTCGTTTTAATGGCTTTGACAAATTGATATTGACTCTAATCCTCATGTACTCCCTCCAAACTCCTTTGAAATTATTCGGACAAGATTGCACATAGGTTCCAATATAATTTCCAACATTTTTCAAAACTGTATCTGACATGAAACCCACCTTTAAATCATGAACTTGAACCCAAAGCTCTATAGAATTCAGATCTACACACCGAGGATTTTGCCCTTCTTTCATTCGTGACATTACCAATGCTCTTCTGTTAAAGGACCAGGGACAGCCTTCCATGACTCTTTTAACATCTATCTCATGATAGAATTGGAATAGATACAGATTTGACTCCAACTCTTTCATATAAACTCCCTTACATGGCTTCCAGAGAAGTGCTAGAGTATGCTGCATGGCTTCAAAATCGACCCTTCCTTCAGTAATGAATCTCCCCACTACACATAGTTTTGCATCGAACCCCTGTTGTTGTAAAATTTCCTTTCCTAAATTTTCTACTGCAATCTCCAACCCTCCTTGCTCTTCATCCTCCAAAGAGATGTTATTTAGTGCTTGAATAAAATTATTGCCGTTATCCATGACAAAAGAACAGAGAAAGTGACAATGACGATAGACGAAATTATCAAAACTTAACAAACCATGTCATATTGACAAGACGTAACATGATTCTATTTAATCGTAATATTTATAAAAACTTTGATTTGTTGATTAGTTGCAACTTGCAAGGGGTTATCGATTCAGAAGCCTATTAAGAGTAACAAAGAGTAACCAAATGTTAATATTATAGCCGGAACTTCTGGTTAATTAGTTAGAAAGAGTAAGATGATATTTCAAGTAGGCACAGGAAGTACCCCTCCTCTTTATTTATGGATTTATTGGGACCCTTGGGATTCAAAAAAAAAAAAAGTAAAAATATATCCCTATATGGAGCTCTGTTATCATGTAGATTACTATTACTTAGCTCCAAGTTTCTCTCTATATATATATAGCCAACATTTCTCCGGTTTAACGATATGCTCAAACAAAATTTCTATATAGTTAACTAAAACAACAGAAATCTCCAGCTCTCTCTCTCTCTCTCTCTCTCTCTCTCTCTCTCTCTCTCTCTCTCTCTCTCACACACACACAAAAACCCTTCTGACCTAAATAATCATCAAATGGAGAAGAAGATGGAGGTGAAGAAAGGGTGCATAGCAGTCCAAGTTGGATTAGAGGAGGAACAAGAAGTGCCTTCAAGATTTGTCATACCAATTTCGTACCTCTACAATCCTCTATTTCGACAACTTCTTGATAGAGCTCATGAGGTTTACGGATACCACATTTCTGGGCCCCTTAAGCTGCCATGTTCCGTAGACGAATTCGTTCATCTTCGGTGGCAGATTGAGAAAGAGAGCGGCAACCATCGTCGCCAGCGCCACCACAACCACCACCACCTTTCTACTTCTTTGTCATTTCGGTCTTGCTGAATATCCAAAAATGATAAATTTTGGTACTCCAAGTTCAAGATAACTGATGTACTTTTGTTCTACAAAGTTATGCCATACAACTTTTTTTTTTTTTTTTTTTTAAGATTATGTCGTACAACTTTAATAAGTAGGGCTTATTTTATCTTTGCTATTTAGTGGATATATAGAGGGAGCATTTGGTATTTTGTGATGCAACTCTCTAGCCGAGCTTGTCGAAATATTTTGATTTTGTATGATCCTTTACCGCGGAAGAATTGTTAGTACTCAATGTTTTTTTTACTTTACTACTTTTGTATTAATTTAAAATAAATAAATTAATTAGCAATATAAAAGGTCATTGGTAAATTCGAACTTAAAAGCTAAAGAAAGCTGGCACTGCATAACTGCATTATATGTAGGGCTAACATTATTAAGATCCACGTAAAATGCCCTTGCAAATAGAAAGCAAAAGGTGTGAGCTCTGTAAAGTTGATTAAAAGTCCTTTTTATCTTAAAATTAAGCACTGTGTTTCGTTAATTTCCTACTTTTGCACACTTTAATTAAATAATTTCATATTCTATCTTTACTAGAGATTTGACATTGTTTTGACCGCTACGACACGGAACTAACCTGGAAAATCTGATATGCCTCAATGTAAGCGGATCTGAAAACTAATCATAGTAACACGTTTAGTAAAAATGATATAATAAAAAAATTTGAAATACTAAAAAAGAACAATTACACTATTATGATAATTAATAAAATGCTTAGGGAAATTGAAATTCAGTTAACTAGAGTTTTGATACTTTATTTAAGTTAGAAAAATAATTTGATCAAAGATCATATGAGTGAAAGGAAATTAATATTACAATGGATGATTTGAAAGAAGTAGAGTAATAATTAAATAAATTAAAGGTTTTCTTGGATTGTTGATTAAATATTGATTTCTTTACATTTCAACAAAAAATGATAATCTTAGTTAAAAGAAAATTTAGAAGAGCGCTAATAACTTCAAAAATTAAATTAATCAACATCTTAAGCATAGGTTTTAAATTATATACTTTAATCATGTTTTATAGGTTTTAAATTATATACTTTAATCATGTTTTTTGGTGATGCGCTAGATTATAAAATAAACAATAAAGTGCAATTTGAAACTCCAGCTAAATGGATTTTTTGTTAATAATTATTTTACTAAACTCATCAAAATCAGATATTTGTCGGTAAAAATTATGAAATAGCTCATCATTCATTTTACATGATAAATCTATACTATATTATAATAAACAAATTAGGGAATAATGTGATTTATTTCGGTTCAGCATATTTAATCATAAAAAAATATGAAGATGAGAGCCGTTAAATCTATTCTATTTTAAGGCAGTATACTAAATGATCATATCCTGTCAATAAATTTAAATTTAAATTTTATATTTTTAATTTTAAATAATTATTATCACTAATAATAGCAGTAGTCTAGCCTGGAACAGTGAGTTTCTCATGACTCTCATCAAAAGTTTGGACTGTTTAATCAATGTTAACAATCATGCCAAAAACATAGTTTTATGAGTAGGAATAATTAGGGATCTTTATGCACGTTTCAGACTTCTTACTAGACTCATTAAAATTGAATGTTTGTCGATGTTTATAAATAAAAAATAGGGAAATTCTCAATGGTACCATGTATTTTTGGCTTTTTCTAGTGGTACCATTACGTTTTTGATTCATACGGTACCCTTAACAAATTAACTTTCTAAGAAAAATACCATTATGTTAGAAAAACGTTATAGAAACGTTAAGTAGGGTAAAAAGGACATGGTACCACTAGTAAAAACCAAAAATACGGTGGTACCATTGAGAATTTCCTTAAAATATATTTGAAGAATATTGGTTGGCCCCAAAAAAAAATATAAGAACAATCTTGGCCATGCGCTGCAGTATACAACAAGAAAATAGGTTGAATATTGGCCCAAAACCCTACTTACCGTTTTTATAACGTTTTTCGAACAGAATGGTATTTCTGTTAAGAAGTCAATTTGTTAAGGTATCGTTTAGAGGAGTCAAAAAAGTAATGGTAAGTACAGTGGTACCATTGAGAATTTCCCTAAAAAATATCATACCATTCAGTTTATAGGACAAATAAAATGAAATGTAATATAAAAATTAAGGTCAATTCTATATGAATTATTCACATTTAAATAATTAATAATGGGTAATGAGGATATAAATATGAACTTAGATATTGAATTAATTAATACCAAATTAAACAATGTATTTAAACATATTTACAACACTAGTTGTGTCATTATATTAAATCCTTCATATATACTTGTGATAATGTATTCAGTTTCAGCTAGTGATTCATAATATTCGACTTTCAATTGCTCGATTTGAATTAATTTTTATTTTATATAGTTATTAATTTTATTTATTTACCTTTTTAACATCTTTTCAATATTTGGTTTAGATCAACTCATTCATAACAGTACTTATTCATTAACTTGTTTGGTGCTAAAAATTTTGTTTTCTAAGTATTAGCTTTGGCAGCTGTATATAAAGGGATGAATTTTGTATTATATACATAGTTGGATTATAAAAAAACCATTATACCTTAATAAATTATCATGATACAGAGTAATTAACAAAACATCCTCCCATCAGTATGATAATTATCAACTGTGGCATAATCCTATTTTCTTATATTCTTGCATGACAACTATCTGTATATTTATTAATTAACCACACAAAAAACACTTTTTCAAATATGAGTAGTAGGAAAATATGATCTCATTTGAGGTAATAATTTTAAAATTTAGATATTATTTCTCGACAAAGTTATTTAATGTTTTGGTGGATAAGTTTTTTTTTTTGTCAAAAATGTTATGATGGATAAGTTGTTTATACGTACATATTTTCCGAAAAATAAAAATAAGCAAACAAAAAAGAGAAAACTTTAAACATGCATTATATCTTGATGATTTAAACATCAATGAAGGTTTTAGAAAACCTAGTACTCCTATCATCATAATTTTATAGATAATTTCATAAATAAAACGAAATAAATATTTTGTTTATAGTGAGAAAGATGAGGAAGTCATCTATTATCTCTACGTACATATGTACATACATACATATATACATAAATATATACATAAATATGAATATAATAATTTATGATAATATTCGCTAACATATACCATATTTTATAATATTATTATTAGATTTAGAGAAATTACCAAGAATACGTGAATTTATGGTTTCATTTACTATCTTTCCGATCTCTTAAATTTCCAATCATCTCATTTTACTGTCTCTATGGGTTCTTCTTTCTTCACGTCTTGTATCTTCTTTCTTTCTTATCTACCCGCCCATACCCCATGCCCCATGCCCCCTGCCCCTTCCCACACCCTCCAACATCACCTCCTTCGATTCCGATCTCCACCTCCTTCTTCTCCGACGAGCTCCAATTTGTTCTCCATCGTAGCCTCCATTTCCAATTTCATCATCCACCTCCGACGACCTTGCCATATCATCATCTTCTCCGGTGAGCTTCTTTTCCTAGGCCCCGCAGGAGCACAATCCGATGAGTACTCTATATAGCAACCCAAGGGCGGTAACAAAACTAAATTTTCTATACAGCATATCCTCGGGTATGCCTTGGTATATCATGCCCAAGGCAACCTTATCATTCTTCTCGTCTATCACCCCTTTTGGGTCGGTTGGTTCCACTGCAACCCACACTCCCTGTGCCTGCATGAACACCCGCATCTTCAAGGCCCACACCGTGTAGTTTTCCCAGCTCGTTAAAATAGGATATGTCAACCCAACAGAACCACTCTTATCCTTGTATACTTCCATGTTCGTAATCTTTTGCATGAGATCACTAAGAACTCGAGAGCTTTGATACCAATTCTTGAAGCTTACAGTATAAATATATATCGTATATAAGTGTTTACTTCGCTCTCGTAACACACAGAACACACACTCTTTGCATGCCAAAAGACATACCTTTTTCATTAAGCAAAAAATACAATATATAGAAAGTTTCTAACGTACTGGAATCATAAAACTAGGAAAGCTGCTAACTATTTTGGTTTGCTCGATAAATCGAGCTTCCATAAGATTTACTAGAGTATGGGCCGAGCAAATGCATCGAGGCCCATAAAGTTCGACTAAGGGAGATGGGCCGAGCAAATGCTTCAAGGCCCAAACGGGGAATGGATAAAAATTTTGGACTGGTTTCGTGAGCCAAATATGAATAAGCCCATTAATGTATTAGTCTAGCCAAAGAGGATAGCCACAATATATATAGCCAAGATATGAATCTTGTACTTAAATCCCATCGATGAGGGACAAGTGAGATTACCTTTTATTTGCAAATAGCCTCAAGTAAGTGGTTTATATAGGTTAAAGAAGGCACCTTGTTCCTCATCTTATCGATGTGGGACAAAATATAAAAAATACACTCATGTTTTCAAGGTTTAATCATAGGGTTTAATCATAGTATGAGAAACTAAATCCTTTTAATGCATTCAAGTTCAGATGTTACCAATTCTAGTTTTATCTTTTTTCAAAGAAGACTTTTAATCACTTAGCTCAAATTAGAGGCAAAGTTATAGTTGTCAGCTAAAACTTTTGAATTATTGAAAGAGAAACCTTACTATTACAGAACCAAAGAAGAAGTCATTCTCTTTAGTCTCTCGATGTGGGATAATATGAACTATTTCAAATTTGTAAGAAAAGTAGAGCAGCCCTTTTTGTCTTAACTATTTCAAAATTTTCTTGATTTACTTGTAAGTGTGGCAACTCCACACCTTATTGTTTAGCCTTGTTTTCTTTCAAAATTTTATATTTTGAGATCATTTTGGCTCTGAGCAAAGCCAAGAAAAGTTTAAAGATATTCTACTCAACTCAAGGTTTTATAGAGCTTATATGAAATTCTGCTCTTAATCAATGCGATGTGGGACAAATTGGTTGTGTTGAGGACACCATGTGAGCACCCAAGTGTTTCTCTTGTATTCAAAATAAGTTTTTAAGTTTCAGACAAACGAACCTGGCATTTAAATTTTGAATTCGTTTTACTCTTTTCTTTAACCATATTTCCAGAATTTTCCAAATATAAGGGCATTAGAGGGTATCATTTTGCGCATTTCACCCCTTCGTTTTTGTCATCTCAGCTCAAGTTGGAGCTAATGTGAGAATTAAGAACTTCTAGTAGCTGAGGCAATAACTTTGTGTAGCATTTATAGACATGAGAATGAGTTACTCTAGAAATCCTTTCGATGTGGGATAAGTAGTCATTATAGGAAATAGAAGAACACAAACTCCTACATTGATAAATAAAGGGAAGACTTGGGAGTATATATGGAATAACTTGACTACAATCATTCAAGCGAAAATGAGAACAATGGAGTTGTGTTCTTCGTAGCTGGTCATTGCCCGGATTGTTTGAGTTATAGGTGAGTAGCATTTTATTATTTTTTACCAATCTTCTTTTGTACCACATCGATTACAAAAAGGGAGGTAAGGGTGTATATATTGCAGAGCTCCAGTTTTTTTATAGCAAGACAAATTGGGTGTGGGCATGTTTGATCGAGGATTAAGTACGGTTGTAGTGTAGTTTTGAGCAACGCTGAGTTATTTATTTTTCAAGCTTGCTGGTGGTTATACCACATCGGGTAGGAAGGGAATTAAGTTCCCCTTTCCTTATATAAATATGTTGTAGTGTACTAATTAGGAAAGTAGGAGTAAAAGCTTACAACTACCTGTAAGTCTTCAAACTTTGCTTTCTATTTATTTTATTTAGTTATTTTAATATTTTCTTAATTTAGTAATTAGTAATATTAGAGATTAGAAATAATGTGTTAATAATGAAAGTGTAAATTTTTGAATAGTTTTTGGGAGACGAATTTGATAATATTGGGAAATTTCGAAAAAAGAGAAAGGAGCAAAGAGTAGAAGCGGTATACTGTAAGTATATACCATACTATACTGCTTTATTAAATTGTTTTTGCAATCTCGATGAACGTTTGATGGTTTGTTAATGAAAATTGAGTATTCTTACATTGATATTGTGAATTGATGATGATGCTTCCAAATCGGAAGTAAAGCTAAACCAATTGTTTGGCTGGCCGGGATCCCCACTGGTAGAACGTGTGAATCTATCGTGTTTGAATACTCATTTTCAATTTATGTGAAAAATTATTTGTTATGATAAACTCAATGCAATTTTTGAGGATTTCCTTGTTGAAATTACTTGTTTTGTAAACCTCAGTTAAATAGTATGATATATGCTTGCTGGGCTCTATGAGCTCACCCTTTTATGTCACTAACTTCCACAGGGAAGAATTTTGGAGAAGGAGGTTCGGGAAAAGATAAGACAGTGATGAAGTAACTATCGAAGTTGGATAAGAAGTGTGTAGAACTCTAAGAAGAATGCTTTTGTAATAGACCTAGGTTGAAGTTATTTAGAAGCGTGTAATATGTTGTAACTTTTTATCGTAAGGCTTGATCATGTTGTAACTACTTTTGGTTATTAATTAAATTAAGGTTTGTGCAAGCATGTATTATGACGTTTGGTTTGTTTGGCGTTCCCCGGGTCGGGTTTCTGAGGTCATCCCGGGACTGAGGGTGTCACAATTACTCCACTAATAGCATGATCGAATCTCTAGACAATCAATCAACATTATTTGAAACATTAAAGAGAAAATCAAGTTTAAGATTATTTTCTAACACATATATCATAGCATCCTCTCGCTACTTTATCAAGCCCTTATTTTTAGATAGTCTGAAAGTCTCCGAACAGCTAGAAATGGCTTGTCGTCTTCTCCTCAGAGCTTGTAGACGGGTAGCATTCACTTCTCGTCTCCTCCGGAGATTCTCGACATGCAGCATTCGCTTCTCGTCTCCTCTTCGGAGCTTCTCAATAGGTAAGCTTACGGAGCTAAGTGAAGATGAGAGAAATGAAAAGCAGAAAGTTGAGATGCAACGGATTAGGAGGAAGTAAGATGAGAGGCAGGCGAAGCCATCTTCACTTGGTGATGTTACTAAAGAAAAAGTAGGGGTATAAATATGTTGCATGAAACTAAACAGTATATTTCTAAGTTGCTAATTGATTGGTATTTGTTTTTTCAAATCCTTCAATATTGACGCAACATATTAAAAATATCATGATATATTCTAACGAATTCAAGATAAACAATATCAAGAACAATGATTAACACCTTAGGAAAGTGATCATCAGGCCAATCTCTACCCAATTTGTTAGTATATTGCTAATTTTACATGCATACAATTTTTTTTAATAACACTGACATTTTGCTTATGGTTTTCAGGAATCTTCTGGTGGCACCGACTCTGATACGTAAGTTCTAAATCCAATTTTATAATTAGGTCCTTGATGACTCAAAGGTAAAAAGTGTGAAATGGGAAAGTGAAAGCCGATGATGATTATGATTGATTGTACAAATTACCAACTATTTCCTATTTACAAATATTTTGAGATGGAGTCAGTTCATAGAATGTATGGAGGCTAATTGCAACTTTCTATTGTTATACATTATGTATTATAATGATCTAACAAACTTAACGATCATGTGGTCTAAACTAAAATTTTGCCTAAAAGTGTTTTTTTACTTTTTACCGATGCATATACGTGAGCGTCGTTTTTGTAATTGTATATATTGTGCAAATCGAAGAGAAACTGAATTTTTTTTCTTACACTTTTGAAGTTCCTCCATGACTTGCCATCCCAAAATAATCCGGAAGACACCTAACATTGTCCCATGCATGAGCCATCCTCTCATAAGTCCAAAAATCCTCATTTTGTTCCTAAGAACTTTTTTTATGTTCATAATAGCTTTTTCAAATCTTATGCAACGTTTCCTTGATCGTCGAATCAAATTTATTAATCTCCTACAAATATTAAATATCATGTATATCATGACCTTAAACTTTTTTTTTATCAAGCATAAGGTTAAAAAAAGAAGTGGGATTTGAAAAATTGGCAAAAAAGGGCATATTTAGCATTTAATTAAAGTTCCTAGCTTAACTTTCATACAAGACAGAATGATACTGTAAAAATTACATAAATATCAACCAACCTTTCATTCAACTTAGGGTTTAAATCGTCATTTATATATATATATATATATATATATATATATATATATATATATATATATATATATATATATAGAGAGAGAGAGAGAGAAAGAGAGAGAGAGAAAGAGAAAAGTTATATGGAGTACTTATTTAATTGGAGTACTTGGAGTACATATATGTTCTGTATTTAAAATATTTTAAAATTTATTATTTAACAAACATTGTTATACGAATATCATAATTTCATTGATAATCTTGAAAAACATGTATGTTTTGCAATATGTTCATCTTGAAAATTCTTTATGTTTTGCAATAATATATGTTTTGCAATTCAATGTGTTTCGTAGAACAATTCATTTTGCAATATTTTGTTAGAAAAATATACAAAATTTTCAAGATTTTTCAATGAAATAGTGATATTCATGTAATAAGCTTCGCAAAATAATTAAGTTTGCAAAATTTTGAATGCAAAATGTATATGTACTCCAAGTACTCCAATTAAACGAGTACTCCATAGAACTTTACTTATATATATATATATATATATATATATATATATATATATATATATATATATATATATATATATATATATATAGTTGCATTCTAGAAAGAACACCTTATATAAAGAACAATAAAGAACACCATCATAATACCTTATTTTTTATAAAAAAAATGATTTGTTATGATAAGAATAACAAATTATAACAACAATTAAGCTTAACATATTGAACATCTAACGTAGAATCTCATATAAATTTAAAAATCAAATGTCATAGAATCCAGTATAGAATCTTATATATATATATATATATATATATATATATATATATATATATATATATATATATATATATATTTGTAACATTGAAATTATGTGTAATCATGTTATATTTAATCCTAGCTTTTTTTAGAATCTATATTTATTCATAAAACATCATTTTTGAAGTGAAAATTAGAATCTAAATGCGATTTATGTAAGATTTTATGGTGTTCTTTGTGGAACAGTGATATATATATATATATATATATTTAATTTTTTTGTTTACCTTCTTGACCTAGATTGCATTTGGCCTACATGTCAGGGGTCATCATCTTTTTTTTTTTTTTTTTTTTTTTTGTCAGGAAGGGGTCATCATCTTTGGTTTGAAGTAAACTGATTATCATAACCATGCACTAAATTTTTTAGGTTTTTTGTCCAAATCTATATATACTTATTTATGCTTGTCAACATTTTTTGTACAAGTGGAGAACAAAACAGAAGAATTTAATTATTATTTTGAGTTCAAATAATATTTATCTCATATTCTTGAAGACAATTTTTATTTAAACATTTTGATTAATTATAACCATATGGATACTCAATTATATGTTTAGAAGAATTATTTTTATATACGTCTATACTGTTCAAATAATTTACAAGTTTAGCGACTTGTTAATACAAAAAGCTTAATGGATTAGAAAGTTGAAAAATTATTTGATATTGTATAGATGATAAAGTGACGAAAGTCCACCAACGTGTATTATAACTTGAAGGTAATAATTTGGTGGAGCAAGCCGCTTTGGGAGTAAACAAAATGTTATTCCTGTTTATAAACGCACTAGAAAAACAATGTTTTGTTATTATGTCATTATAATTAAGAAGCACTAGATTAGTTATCCAACGTGATTATATTATAACTATCTTTAAAAAAATTGAAAAAAGTTTATTTTAAATATATATTACTATTTAAAAATAACATTACAAATAGTATAAATGTTTTCAATTTAAAATTTTATCAAATATTAAAATATAATAAATTAATAAATATTTATTCAAGTAAAGAATATTTTAAAATATAATAAATAAATATATATTCATACCTTTAATTTGTAACTTGTTGAGTGGCTCCTAGGATATATTTGTATGCAGCTCTCAGTTCATCTTGAACATCTTGAACATCTCTTACATAGATCTTCATCCGGTGCTACTTCCATCATTTCTCATGAGGCACAAGATTTTTGCAAAAAGTTTAAAATCCTTAGGTATTATTAACGGAGGAATTTGGTGATAACAGATTTCAGAGGTTGATGGAATAACGAATTCATGAAAATAGGGAGATTTTGGATTTTGGATGTTTGGGACTGGACTTGAGAGGTGTCTCGACTTGTTAGATGTGTCGGATCCTTTTTTAAGATGCCTGCGCACCTTATATTTATAATGATCAAGCCAACGCAGTTCTGTTAAGGATTGGTTTTTAATCCCTATGATTGTTAAGGGATGTATTTTGAGAATTGGTAGATTTTATCTCTTTAAATATATTCGGTTTGGGATACCTTCCTGATTTGAAGGATATCGTTTGGAGATATTTTCTATCATTAATTGGAGATAATTCCTCGTTTCAGAGAGAAGAAATAATTAACTTGGGGATTAAGTTAATTATTATTAGATTCGTATTGGGAAATTTGGGAGATATTAGAGGCAACCGAAAAATGGCATAACAACTACCCCCCAGTTCTTCAGTGCAGCTTGATGGACTGAAGAACTAAGCATGCTTCGATCTTCCAAATTTCTTGAGTCACTGAAACAACTAGGAGATGAAGATTAGTAAATAATATGGAGCACCAAGGTGCCCGTAATATACATGTAGATGTAAACGAGACAATATGCGAGATGTAAATAATAAGTTTAATAGGTGTGAGAGAACGTATCCTGGAGAGTCATCCAAGCATTAATCGGAGAGTCGTGCAAAGCTTTCCGAGCAATACCCTGAAAAGCAAATATTCAAAGAAATATCCTCAATTAAGCACTCCGAGAAATACCCTCCTCAAAGAAGGACGTATTCTAGAGTTTCCATAATGTATTCCGGAAAATATCCTCCTCAAAGAAGGTCATATCTACCAAAATTTCCATAAATGCATTCCAGAGAATACCCTCCTCACGGGAGGTCATATTCCTAGAGCTCGTACCTTGATGAGGCACCGGAAATACGGACATCCCCCCCCCGGAAGTACGGTATTTGCAAGGATTTTATAATTCGAGATACACTCCTTAAAGGAGGTCGCTCCCCATTTCAGAAATACCCTCCTCACAGGAGGTGGATTTTCCAAAGCTCGAACCTTGATGAGGCGCCGGAAGTACGGACATCCCCCCGGAAGTACGGTTTTTCAAGGATTTTATAATTTGGGATACCCTCCTCAAAGGAGGTCGCTCCCCATTTCAGAAATACCCTCCTCATAGGAGGTGAATTTTCCGAAGCTCGAACCTTGATGAGGCGCCGGAATTACGAACATCCCCCCGGAAGTACGGTTTTTGTAAGGATTTAAAAATTCAGGATACCCTCCTCTCGGGAGGTCATGTCCACATTCCAGAAACACCCTTCTCTCGGGAGAACATGTTCCTGAAGATCGTTATAATTTTACTAAGACTCTCCTTAGAGGAGATCATCTTTCAAATTACTATCCTCATCAAAATAGGGCCTTCCAAAATAATAAACTCTTCGAACAAGAGCCTTCCAAAATATTACCCCTGCAAAGGAGGGGCCTTCCAAAATAATAAACTCTTCGAACAAGAGCCTTCCAAATTATTACCCCTGCAAAGGAGGGCATTCCAAAATAATAAACTCTTCGAACAAGAGCCTTCCAAATGATTACCCCTACAAAGAAGGGTCTTCCAAAATAATAAACTCTTCGAACAAGAGCCTTCCAAAATATTACCCCCCACAAAATAGGGTCTTCCAAAATCCTTTACCATGAATATTATACCTAAAATCTTGAATATCTACACGATTCAAATTCTGCCCATATCTGTTTTTAACCTTTTTGACCTTCTAAACAATTTTTTCTTGGAAAACACAACACATGAAAGTTGTAGATAACGAAAAGATCTTTCTGACAATATATGGCTCATCCAAAACGGAGTTATAACGAATCGGGAATCAAATAAAACGTCTGTTGATTGATTTCTTGATGCTGAAAAACAAGATCTGATTGTTTTTTGTGATTTTCAGAATAGATCGAGATATAATCTGAGAAAACTCAAAGAACGAAAGTTATAGGCATTTTAAAAAGCTTTCCGAATCATTAACAATCATTAAAATCCAACATGTATTGAATTTACCACGAATTTTATAAGATAGCTAAATGTTATGGACAAAATCATAAGAAAACTTATCTTAATTCAGAATAGAGTCACCGTCTTCATCGTTTGGCTCCTCCATTAAAGCAGCTTCAGATCCATAATAACCCTCCATGCGAAAGAATTGATTGTCCTCCACAATCAAAAAATAATCCCCTCATTCTAGCGCCAATTGTTAACGGAGGAATTTGGTAATAACATATTTCGGAGGTTGCTGGAATAACGAAATCATGAAAATAGGGGGATTTGAGATTTTGGATGTTTGGGGCTGGACTTGAGAGGTGTCTCGACATGTTAGATGTGTCGGATTATTTTTCAAGATGCCTGTGTACCTTATATTTATAAGGATCAAGCCAACGCAATTCTGTTAAAGATTGGTTTTTAATACCTATGATTGTTAAGGGATGTATTTTGGGAATTAGTAGATTTTATTTCTTTAAATTATATTCGCGTTGTGATACCTTCCTGATTTGAAGGATATCGTTTGGAGATATTTTCTATCATTAATTGGAGATAATTCCTCGTTTCAGAGAGAAGAAATAATTAACTTGAGGATTAAGTTAATTATAATTAGATTCGTATTGGGAAATTTGAGAGATATTAGAGGCAACCGAAAATATGGGGTATTTTTCAGAAAAGCCCTTAGATTTATTGTAAATATTTTTGAATTAAATATTATAAAAAATATCAAAATACAAAATGGAGACTTCATATTTATATAAGTATAATACAAACTTGTATTAACAATCGTAAAACTCATCAATCACACTCAAAAGCATAAAATAATAAAACAAACATCTAATCTTAGTACACATATAAGAATAACTTTCAACAAATCCTACTACTAGAAATCTTACTGTACACGTATGGTAAAAGGTTTCTGCGGTACGCAGGGGCGGATACAGAAAAAAAAATTTGGTAGTGCATAAATTAAAAATCATCACTAAGGAATCGTCGATGTTGCTAAGTCGAGAATGGAGATTTTGGATGAAAGCCGTGAACGGAGATTTTGGAGAGAGTGAAATTAGGTCCAGTTAGGTTTTGTAATTTTGTTGGTGGCGTTGGTTTAGCCCCTTTTTGTTTCTTTTGGTTCTTGGATAGCAGGATAGACATAGACACACAAAAAAAAAAAAAAAAATTAACTCAAAATGGGCATGCCCGGGACCTACTCGGCACACTTGTGCCTCCGCCCTTGGCGGTACGATATGCTGCAACAACCGTTTGCTAAAGATGAGATCCCTATAAGAATAACACCTTCAACAAGTCACATATATTGTATAATAGAAGATCAGCAATCATATAATTCATTTATCGCAGTGTTAACATGCAAATATATCATATACTTTAAAAAAAATAAAAATTTATTCGTTTTTAAAACATGATCGTACTGCACGGATCTAGTTGATACATATAAATAAAAAATTCGATTCTCGTTTGTATTGCTTTGTTTTCCTCCTTGTAACTTTGTAAGTGATGCATTATTTTAGCATTAGCACAATGATTGTTTTGGCCCAAAATCAATCTTGGCCTACGGTTTTTTGAGTATCTGATCCATTTAGTTTTTACCATTGTCAAAATCAAGAGAATGAGTTCACGTTCATTATGTTTCTGGCCCAGAGAACATTATTCACGCAGACCATTTATTTCGTTTAGTAAGTTAGCAAATTTCCTATTTTATAGTTATCATCATGAACTCCCAGTATTACTTGAGTAATATCGGGGAACCAAAAAAGAATTCCAAAAAAATATTTAAAATGATGTGACGGAATTGACTTGGTAAAATGAGATGTTTTAATAGAAACATATGAATGCACCCGAGGTCCACATTATTAGTTATTATTGCCAACAAATAACAAGTAGACATGTGGTATTTTGGACACATTTTTGGAATTTTTGTTTGGTTCCCTAGTATTTTTGATATAATAATATGAAAAATGCTAAGGAATCAAATAAATTTTCCAAAAACTTCTCCAAAATGATGTGGTAGAAGTAATAAATGAGATGGACCCCCTACATTCATATCAATTCCACCAATTAAACGTTTCCATTTTAACGCATCATCACCTGCAACGTCATTTTAGAGAAGTTTTTGAAAAATTTGTTTGGCTTCCTAGCATTACTTAATAATATCACCAATTAAAAGTAGATATTCACTCCGTTCGAATGAATTATATACATTGGGAGACGGGGATATGACACGCATTTTAAGACTCCTAACTACTATAGTTACATAACTTATTTTTAGAATTTTCCTTTTTTTTCGTATAAAAATAGAACAATCCTATTTTATACGAAAAAAGAAAATTTTAAAAATAAGTTATGGAACGATACCAGTTATGCACCTTAAAATGCATATCAAGCACCTTAAAAAACGTATAGAAATGAATGGGACAGAGGGAGTACGTATCAACTAAATTTATAATTTTGTTATAGCTAATTTTTAAACTTGCACTAATTATTAAACAAATGTTCAAAGTTTTTTTTTTAAACAAAATGTTCAAGTTATTTGCGTAAAAGTTAACCTACATTCTATTTATAATATTCTACTAGTCTATAACCCGTGCTATGCATTGGTGCTTTAAGCTATTACTTTAAAATACATATGTATATATATAAACATTACATAAAAATTATTTTTTTAACTTTTATTTAATAGAGAAAGTGAAATTTATCTAATCATGTAGACATTTTTTCGATTTTTATACAATTTTTTTTTATATTATAGGTGTTTTTCAGATTTTGTGTAATTTTTTACTATATAGCTTATTACTCGTGTGATGTACAAATGTATTTTTTAATATTTTTTGTAATCAAATATACCCTATTTCGTTTATAATAATATAGTACAGATTTATAATATTTTATTTTTATAACAATAAGTGTAACTATACTATAAGTAAAGTAGGGTTCGTTTTTGCAAATTTTAAATTTGTTAAATATTGTGTGAAAAATGATTTTTTTGGTTATAAATTAAAATTTTATTTATAATAAAAAACAATTTGCACGAAAATGGAAGATCACAAGTTTTCGTTGAACAACAAATTTTATCCTACGCTACATTTTTATTAGAAAAAACTAGCTTATAGCTTGTGTAAATTACGAATCATTTTTTTTCTTTTAATTTACTTAAAGTATAGTATTTATATTATATTATAATATTACATAATATTATAAAATTATTTTTAATATCTTATTGGAATGATTCAAAATTTAGATTTTTAAATATAACAACTTTTAGTATTAAATTTAAACTAATATATTTTTGGCGGGAATCGAAACTCCAACCTTTTTATATAATATTTTAGTATTAATTCTAAATTAAAATGTTGTTGATGTGATTCGAATCTTAAACCTCTATACATAACAAATTTTAGTAGTGTATCCAACAATCATTATTTATTTGTTCATAGTTTTTAAATTTAACTTTATGAATTAGTATCTCATAATTATATAATAAAGGCTTCCAATATCACAATTTGAAAGTAAATTGTCATAAATATCACAGCTTAAAAATTTGACCCCAAATATCACTCTAACATACATTTTCGTGTAACGTGTTTTTTTTAAACGCTAATCTAAATTCTGTGTTGGTGATGGAAACGCTGGTTTAAGTTTTGCTACAGTCCAAAACGCCACTTCATGTGGCGTTTGGGGTGTTTTTCAATTTTTTTATTTTTTTTGTTTTCTCCTAAATATATATTTGCAAATAAAATTTAAAAACTTATAATGAAATTTTCAATTAAAATTATAAAAAAAGCGGGTGGTGTTTACCCCCAACGCCACTTAAAGTAGCGTTTTGCTCCCTCCCCGCTTCAGCATTTTTTTAAAAAAGAAAAAAAATTCAAAACGTTACACGTTAATATATTTTGCAATGATATTTGGGGCCAAGTTTTTGAACCGTAATATTTGAAACTATTTGCTTTGAAATTGTGATACAGGGGTCAACACCATAATTACACGTGGCAATTTAAGTCGTTTAATAGTTAATACCAATAGCAACGTAGTAGGGGTGATCGCGGTGCGGGTGGTGCGGTTTTTTCCTAAAACCGCAGACCAAACCGCATATGCGGTTTGGTCAATTTCTCAAACCGCACCCGCACCACGAAATTTTAAAACCGCATAAACCGCACCATGAAAATGCGGTGCGGTGTGGTGCGGTTTACTGCAGTTTACAACTTCAAAAAAATTACTATATCTACGGTTATACATAACTAGCTTATAGCCCGTGCAAAGCACGAGTTACTTTTAAATACTTTGAAAATTATATGATTAAATAAAATAGGGTATAATAATTTATTATGGTATAATTTAACTTATAATATTAATTAATAAAATTATTAGTAATAATAATAATAATTATTTAATAAATTATTGATGTTTATAAAGATTCTCAATTAGTACAGAAGCTATTCTTGTATTACAGCAAAGCCAAAAAAAATTGCACAATTCATGGAAAAACCTACTTTTGCACATAAAAGAGGGAAATAAGTACCTAATACAATATAAATTGATACATACTTATATTATAATATTATTATATATATAATGTATTAAATATTACAATGCGGTACGGTTTGAACCGCGTTTCAAAAACTTTAAACCGCAACCCGCACCCACATCGCGCGGTTTGTCAAAATTTGAAACCGCAATCATATCATGGATTGGTACGGTACGAACGATTTATGCGATTTGATGCGGTTTATGATGATCGCTACAACGTAGTGTTGCTACCCGCCACAACTGAAAATAGTCGGTCCATGACTTATACCTACACATACACACACAAATTGATGCTTCAATTTCCTCTCTCTCATGAACGCCCTAACGATTACTAAAAATGTTACGGAGATCGATAGATTTTTTAAACCTTTCAAAACATAAAAATCGAAACCTAGGGTTTGAGTATTTGAATAAGCGGTGGATTTCAAGCGAAGCACAGAAACCGAGGAGGAGAGTAGCTGCGGTTTGGGGGAACGGCGATTACGGACGGTTAGGGTTAGGTAGTTTAGAGTCTCAGTGGCGTCCTGTAAACATTTCTTCGTTTGGTGATCAGAGTGTTTGTCAGATTTCTTGTGGCGGTGCTCATACTCTGTTTTTAACAGGTTGTTTTGTTTGAATTTGTTTTCGATTTCGTGTTGCGATTATTTTCGGGTTTGAATTGTGCCTGATATGGTGCCTGATTGCTTATATATGTGAACATAGGGAAATGAATAGAGTAGTGAGATTACTTGTTATGATTATGCGTTTAAATTGCGTGTTAATTGTGTCTGATTGATTTAAACAGTGTGCGATGTATTAATTTTTAGAATATGTGTGTGTGTTCTATGCCGGTGTTGATCACTGTGAGTGATGCTGTTGGGGAAGGTTTAGATAAATACGGAGTTAAACTAGGAGTGCTTGAAATGTAACATAATGTTGTGAAGGAGGCTTCATGAGGCCTTAGCGTGGCGATTTGGAAAGGGAACATATATAATTTAGGATATTTGGATGTGTTTCTCTGTGTAGTGGATAATTTTGTAATTTGAACTCTGCTGTACGTACGTTTTCTGGCAATTCCTTTTTAACGTATAATGATTAGTTTTATTGGATTTTGATTATGAATTTGAGATTGATAGCTTTTGGTGCTGCTGCTATAAATTCGTCGTTTTTTTGACAGAATCTGGTCGTGTTTATTCCACTGGGCTCAATGATTTTGGACAGCTTGGCTCATCAGACGATATAAGTTATACAACTGTATGTCTATCCATTTGGCATGTTGTGTTATCCTTTAGCTTTTAGTGCTTAGTTGTTTTTTGTGGTTTTGTTTCTTTTTTTTTTTTTTCAATTGTACTGTACGGTTGATTGGTTTCACTTTTGTGCGTATGGTCACATTATCATGAAATTCTGTGCTATAAAAAATTGTCAAACTGTGTAAGTGAGACAAAATTGAGTACTAAACCTGTGATTTGACACGTGTAAAATCACAGGTGATAGGTTTATGAAATTTGAATAAATAAAACCACGAAAATATTCTCACAGTTCCTTTTTGATGCCTGGTGTCATGGATATTCCCACAATTTTTTTTTTATTCCAAGATTTTCTGTCAAGGTGATGATGTTTCTCAGCTGGCACCTGAACATCTTTATGTCATGACTTACTCCAAGCTTCCGGATTGATTTCTTTTCATCCTTTCAACTTGAAGTCACCAAGTGTGCTCTTAGTTCTCCCATCTCAATCATTCAATTGATTTTGTATTAAAACTGAGTTTAGAGGTCTGCATCTGGTGTTCCCTAATCCCTATGCTATGTAATGACTATGATGATGATGTGTCCCTCAATTTAAACTCCAATACACCTCTTTCTCTCAATGCTTGTTCTACAAATCAATGAAACAAATACTTAAGTAGCAATCATTACCAAACCTTAATATTCAAACACATAATAGAGCACATCATGACAAATTTAGGCTAAATCGGGGAATACTTGCTGTTGTTTGTTACAATAATTGATGTTTGTTTTTAAACTTTAAGCACTTTAGTAGAAAGTTTTTATTGTGAAGCATCTACTCAAGGTGTTGGCATTATGAGTTCGGTACAACACTGGAGTAGGTTTGTTTTGAGGCATTGCATTTGCTTTATATATTGTTCCAATGTTGCTGTTTCATTCAGTGAGCTCACTCTTCTTGTCTCCTGCTGCTGTGCACTAACATGAGAAGGTTTTTTAACACACTGCTATTAGCTTAAATTTTCTTTAAGTATTAAGAAGCGTAAATTTGTAGTCCGAAACCAGGTTCTTTTTATTAGTAATTGCACATCAAACTTTTTTGAAAAAAATTTGACTTGCATAGCATAGTCTTACGAATTGCAACACCAAATCTGGTGTTAGTTGGTGTATGATAGAGAGAAATAACTTTTCGACAGTTTCTGATTGTTGTGTTCTAATTGTAGGATCCAATTGAAATTTCTGGACTTCCGAAGGAAATTGCCAAAGTGTCAGCTGGTTATAGTCATTCATCAGCCATTACAGGTTTAAAAGTAGAACCACCCTAGTAGGTAGTTCATGCGTCAGGATAATAGGTGACCAAATTTTGTGTTAGTATTACAAATTTCTTACTTCATATATCCTTAATTTTTCAGGCAAGAGTTAGTAGCATTATATTCAATATTTGATTCGTTATATTACATGTTTGATTTGTAATATCCAAAGATACGTTCTCTGCCATGTAAAGGGCTATTGAGCTAGTCTCCTTAAGTTGGTATAATGTCTATATTGTCTAAGTTGATTACTAGTAATTCTGATATAATATTACTGTATTAGTTTTCCAGGATTTAGTTTTATTGGTAAGGATTTGACCTATACAAGCTCCTTTTAGTAATATGTTTTATTGATCCATTGTTACCTGGGGGATGGAGCACAATCTTAAATGTCTGAAAGCCAAAGCCCTAATCTTGCATCCTCTCTTACTTTTTTAATATGATACATTTTTCATATATATATATATACATGTAATATGTTTAAGTAGGAAGACAATGTTTGCAAGTCCGCTAGTGAATATGACTTCTTATTCCTTGCAGTGGATGGAGATCTTTATATGTGGGGTAAAAACTCAAGTGGACAACTCGGCCTCGGAAAGAGTATGGACTAAGTATTTTTGTTTTTCAGTATTAATCATGTTTTTCAGCTAGTTTTTTCTCTTAATTCTTTACGTAGGTCTGTATAATCTTTCATCAGGACACATGCCAATCTGCTGAACGCTTATATGTAGGAATATTAATTAATTTGGGTGCAAATATACGCCTATATAAAAGATGTGATATCCTTGAACAGACATTTGATCGTTTTTTCTTTCTCTCAATTTATGATAATTGTTTCATTTGTAACAGGTTTTCCAATATTTTAAGATACATGGTATTGCAATCTTTACTGTTTATCACTACATTGAACTACTTGAAAGCTCTTAAAAATGGTATATATCTGCAGGGGCCTCCAAAGTAGTTTCTTCACCAACTAAAGTTGAATGCTTAGATGGAGTTCAGATTGAAATGGTAGCATTGGGCTGTGATCACTCGGTTGCTGTTACAGGTTTGTTATCCTTTTCATCTTTTTGCTTTAAAATGTATTGGCACATGCCAGTGCAGAGCACTGGCAGAGCATGGCATGATGTAAACTTTTTTGTAGTGCTGTATTTTCAGTAACCGCACTGGCAGAGCATGGCATGATGTAAACTTTTTTGTAGTGCTGTATTTTCAGTAACCTGACGTTCATATAATTTTTATACCTGCATCATAGGTTCAAAACATTTTGTTTTAGTGTTAAAAACTAAAAAGATCTGGCAAATTAAAATGTTCAATGCTGTACTTTTATGCACCTTGCAGTTTGGTCAGCTCTTTATTGGTCCCCCCAGCCCCCCAAAAAAAATCCACATACACACATTGGACAACTAAAAAATTGTACAGCTTGAGCAATGTCTACTGAAGTATAAAATGCAATTGGAAATAGTTTCAAACAAAAATGTAAATAAAGTGATTCCATATGTGCTCACCTTCTTGATTATGATCAGCAAATATCACATGGTTGGTAATTTATTCTTTCCGTTCTGTATTTTGCCATGAAACATTAACGAACTTTTAGCTTTCGATGGTCTGTCATATTTCTCATCTATTTCTTGTCAATACGAAGCTTTTGAATTATTGTTGGTGGCCTACTTTGGGAGTGCCACATCAGAAACTATTAACATACCAGCATCCTTGCTGAGGAAGTGGTCCTATATGAGTTAACACCTGCTCATGTTTTGTAGTAATAAATTATTGAAAAAACGTTTTAAATTCGTTGAGAGGCAAATTTGTCTATTTATATTGTTTAGTGATCACTGGATTGTTATTGCACTCAACCACCAGTTATCTCCACAGATCACTATTCTCATTCTTTTTCTTGACCTCTTAAACTTTCCTAATCTCAGTAAAGTCACTTACTATTTATTATTTTCTAGTTGGTAAACCTCTATCGACCGAAAATTTTCATAGCTTTGTACTTTGCTAATAATACTTGCTTGCTCCAAACAAGGGCTTTTTTTGACTAGATGTGGTCAACGTGATCATTTAGTAAGATGCATACAAAGTATATTATATGTAAGTTGGTAAATAGTGGGTATCAGAAATTGAATGTCACACTTACCGTGATTTTGCGGTGTCTACTTGCTGTTTGTAAGAACCCAGGTTCAAACCCTGAAAACAGCCCTCCTTAAATAAAAAAAGCTAGGACCGAGTACATCAGGACCTTCTGCACATCCTTCATTTGTTGAGCGTTATGTAGTAAAATCTAATTCTCATACTCATAAAATCAACAGATTCCCAATATTGTAAAAGAACAATTTTAGTCTTGTGTATTAGTTCGGTGAAATGTACCACAAATTCATACCAAGCCATTTTTTTCCCGTGATGGGGAGTGTAATATTTATTGTAATAGCAAAAATAATAATAATAAAATAACTTATTGATCCCAAAATCTGAAAAACGTAGAAGTGGGGGTTCAGACTTCTTACTAGGTTAGATGAAAATGATGATCGATTGTAATTGTATCTTTCATAATCGTTTCAGACAAAGGCGAGGCCTTAAGTTGGGGAGGTGGAGGATCTGGCAGACTCGGGCATGGACATCAGTCAAGCATCTTTGGTTTTTTAAGGAGTAGCAGGTTTTTATAGATGTTTATCATAAATAATCTTGTTGGGGCACAATATTAGTATCTAATTTTTCTTTCTTGTATGGTTCATTAGAAACCTTGTTAGGACACCATTATTTCTATCATTGTCAAAGAAAGGTTTTTGAGAGCAAGTGCATCTGAAAACATGCTCTCTACAGTTTGTCTACTAATAAATGGAACTTCATTACATGTAAATGTACTCTAGATATAATTATTTCTAATTTACCGTACAAGTGAAGGAATCACGTCAATTTTATATTAATATATTCTGAAGAAGAACACAATGAAGCCTGGGTGCGACATATTTACTTCCTGGGCCATGTTTGGGTTTCGGAAAATGGATAATTTTTCTATTAGGTTCTCTTGCACGATATTCCATGCAAAGGATTGCCTTCACTTTTTTCCCTTGCTTTCAATTTCCTCATCACTCAATTGAAAACTGGTGGTGTCCATATGCGTGCTTATGAACATCGATTAATTAACTTAAGGGGTGAAGAGGTACATAAAGTTTGCAGTTTTATATTTCCTTACATTTCTATATTGTGTTCTATTCAAATTTAATTAATGCTTAAAACGTATATTATATATATCGAAGAAACAGAAGGCATATACGTGGTATTAAGTGGTAGAATTCTTAGAACTATGTACTATAAACTTCAGGGTGTGTTATCAAATCATAATACCATACACTATACAGTTTGAGCTTTACATGTTTTTTGTTTCACTATGGGGATGGGCACATTTATTTTTAAAATTTTGGAGGTAAATCCACTACCTCGGATAAGCATATTTAATTCTCTTTCTGTTGTATTTCAGTGAATATACACCAAGGCTTATCAAAAAACTTGAGGGAATCAAGGTAGTTTTTTCTAGTATTTACTTGGGCTGTTTTATTTTGTTACTATATGCGAAAGGTTTTGTTTCCAGATATTATAGTTAAGTTTTTAAGCTAATCTTCCGATGCATGCTATACAACATAGGTCAAATCTGTTGCTGCTGGGATGATGCATTCAGCATGTGTTGATGGTACTTCAATTTTAGCCCAATATGTGTTCATTGTTTTTTTTTATTTGGTGTTCTTTTCAAGGCTGTATATGTGATCTATTTGCTCGGTGATTGTGCTTTTGACTTTAGAAAATGGCTCTGTCTTTATTTTTGGAGAAAGTGCAGTCAAGAAACTGGTAAGTTACATTTGATGTAAGTCTTAAAAATTTGATAGGTCATGTTTTTGTCTTCATGTTCATTTGCATCTGCTAATATATTAACTTATAACATTGCATATAGGGCTTTGAAGAATCCAAGGTTGCTACTACACCGTCTGCAATTAGCAGAGTTCCACACTCGGATGAAGTTGCATGTGGGGGTTACCATACATGTGTTATTACAAGTGCGTTTAATTACCCATTCACTTTCACATGAAATATTGAAATATTGCAGTTACTTCACTCCTGATATGTGTCTGTGATAATTGGGAGAAAAAAGATATGTATGTTTCAGAGCAGAAATTAAACAATTTTCAAGAGCCCATTATAATGTATCACAGATCCATTTTTTATGACTAACTTGATGAGTAAATACAAAACAGATGAACAATTATTTTAATTGTAAAGAAGCTTTTACTCACTGCTTAATATTAAGTTGATAAAGGTTCCTGTCTTAGAAGGTGGTCTAAAATGGGCTAACTCGAGTTAAGTAATTTTCGGAGTATGTAGTTAGGAGTGAGGACCTTAATTTTTTTGAAAAGAATGGCTCCTTTATATTGTTTACTATTTCAGTTCAGGTTTAAGTTATGAAAGCTTAATGAACAATCCTCCTAGTCTTAATAACTTTGAATGTCAAACAATTGTAAAGCTTGTCGCTTCTCTTGACACGGTTGGTCTGTTCGGTGGAGTTCTAATTTTCCCCATTGCTTCATTTAGTTCATTGCAGTTTTATACTTGTATATCTGAAGTACAGGAAATTTGTTCTCTTCTTCAATTCCTTCTGTTTTTTTTTGTAAAATGTCTGTTTTCCAGAAGCCTATATCAGACCATGAATATGCCAATTGATAAAGGACTGAAGATCTGTGTATATATTTTAATTTTTTTGTGGTTTACTATGTCAAATAGATGGCGGAGAGCTGTTCACATGGGGTACAAATGAGAACGGTTGCCTTGGCATTGGGTAGGTTTGTTTTGTGATATTTGTCCTAGAACCGCTACTTCCAGTGAGTCATTAATGTGGTATGCTTGATAATATGTACTGATTAATGCATTTTCTTAATCAGTCGTAGAGAGGTTGCTCATTTACCTGAAAGAGTTGAAGGTCCACTAGTAAAACATCCAGTTTGGAAGGTTTGTAATGCTTGCATGCTCTGTAAAATTTGGCTTTTATATTATTAAATTCACTCAAAGAAAGGTGTAGACATTTAAGTAAATTGTGGAACTATTTGGATGTATATAAATTTGCTTTTAGTTTTTCTTTGTTCTCATGCGATAGTTCCTGTGCAAATATTATTGGCAGGTATCTTGTGGTTGGAAGCATACTGCGGCAATTTCTGGTTCGTATGCGTGTATAATGATATGCACTTCATCATTTATCACATGCAATAATATATTCTAGATCTTTAAAATTTATGGTTAACAAATTTTTTATCATTATTCAGAAAAAAAATTTTGACCTCTATTTTTATAATGTTTTCGTAAAAAAATAATTCAAAGGTACTTAAATTATTTTATATGCTCCCTCCTTCCCACACATGCATGGTTGGTTCAATTTCTGATGTTATCTCTGAACTTAACATGTATATTTTTATTCCGAAAAAGAAAAAGTTAAAATAATTTTTTTAAAACTATATATTCAAAGCACATTGAAATGTGTGCAAAAAGTCAAATGACTTATAAAATGGACCAGAGGTAGTTTGTCTTAAAAAGTAAACCCTGTTTGTCATTGTTCACATCAATAAAAATGGAAAAGACCTACCTCGTTGGTCTAAAAGTTCTTTACTCATAAGTAAGGTATGTCGTGTTAGACTGGTAGTTAACTCCCAAAAAGAAAAAAGTGTAGAACTCAAATCAGCCATGTTATGGAACCAAGTAGAAGATTTGGTGTCAAAAGGACGATATTCATTATTGTGGCTTCTTCTGATGTAGCAGCTGCTTCATCTTATACTGTGAATACCGGAATTTATATGAACACAAGTCAGCATTCTTTGGGGTCTAATATATTTTTGACAAATCTGCTGAATTTTTTTGTTTTATTCTTAGTTTGTCAATAATCTCTTGCATCCAGGAGGCAATATTTTTACTTGGGGCTGGGGAGGTTCACATGGAACATTCTCTGTAGATGGTCATTCTTCAGGAGGACAATTGGTATGGTTCTACCTCTCTTTGCCATATATGACTCTGGAACATGATTGCCCAATCATGTACCAATTGCGTTATTTATGTTCTAATCTATGTCATCCACAAGTGCTTCAAAAGTCTTTCGATTCACGCTGAAGTGTTAGTGTGGTAGATGTGTTACTATAGCATATTTTATACTCAATTATAAAGTGAACACTACTAGTTTCTCTGCCGTTACTGTAGTCTGCAGAACTTTAATTCAGCTCTATGGTTTCCTACCAGTTTCATTTTTCTTATATGTAAAATCTGCTAGGTGGGTGAGAGATAGTGTTACGATTTGATTAATTACACTGTCAAGCCATGTCGTTACTTCGTTTCCTTAACTTTGTTGTTCACATCACACCCCTGCATAGAGTGAGACACAATAATGTTACGCCCACCCGCACATGCTTGCTTGCGTATGCGACTGTGTGCACACTTTTTTGTGTAAAGAATTTGAATAGCTTGCCCATCTCATATTTTGTACCCATGCATTACTTGTCAGCTTGAACCTGATAGTAACGGCTTTTATTAACTTGCTAGACCCCTTTAATTTTATTATGTTTGTATCACCTTCTATTTACACATGTAATTTCTTACTGCAGGGTTTGGGGGATGATATAGACTACATTGAACCGATGATGATAAGTTTTGGAAATAATGTGAAAGCATTGCAGGTATCATGTGGCTTCAATCACACAGCTGCTATACTCGAGTATTTAAATTGACATGGCAGCTTTTGCAACCAAATCAGTTGATGGAATTGGTGGTATATAATTCTGTTGATCTGAAATACCCAGTTGTTGCTTGCCACAATCTTCCCTTGTACAACAATAGTAATCATTATACACCTTATACATGAAAAACAATAGTGTTGTATATCCAAAAATGTATGTTGTAAATGACTAAATGTGTAAATTTGTTATATAGTGAATAATTGATGTGAGTTACATTGCCAATGGTGAAAGCTCCTTTGAGGAGCAAAAACCATTCAGCTGTTGTTTCAAATATCTTACACAACAGGTTTCTTAAAATCTCTGGAACCGATGGGACAGCATTGGACATGTTTATATGATTTTATGTCATGTTCCTGAGTTATTGTTTGCTGACTTCGTATTTTTGGTGTTTGATGCATCCTTTGGATTAATGTGATCGCAGGAACAATGTGTAGTTATTTATTTGACAAGTCCGTTCTGTTTTTCACTGGATCACAAGATCTAAACTGGATCACAAGATCTAAACTTCACTGACTTCTCCAAAGTTTGGTTTTTTGGTATCATATTACTTAAATATGATACCAAAAAACCAAACATCTTTATTCCCCTGCTTTATTTCCTGAATTACGTGCAAAACGTAAATAGTTAATGCACTGAAAGAGTGGTACATATATTGTAGGACAAAAGTATGTTAGCAAATAGTTGGAATGCTCTGCTCGTGTCTGAAGAAGTTATCAGGGTCAACAACAGATTTAACCTGCGCCAACTTGTGAAAATTTTTGTCGTCGAAGTACTTCTCCCCCCATATACTTGCTCGTGCGTAGTTGGAGCTTCCATTAAGAGCGTTTACTCCGAGATCAAGATAGTTCACATATGCAGCTCTCGGATATTTCGAAACGTAAGGTGTTAAATATTCGTATAAGCTATTGATCCACTTAAGATGCTTTGTCGCATTTGTTTCCAGAGCTACTCCCATATAAATCATGTATAGGGTTCCAGCTCTGTGGGGAAACGGAATTGCAGATGGTGAAATGTCGTTCATCTTTCCCCCGAACGGTGTGAATTGAATTATTGCAGCTAGTGGTGGTACTTTGAACAACATTTTCCATAATCCTAGTATGGCATGTTCAGGAATGATGTTCCTTGTAAAGTCTGATTTTCCCTTTGAAATTATATTTAGGCAATAGTGTCCTGTTTAACAAGACTTCAGGAGGTGTTCCAACTGGAAATTCGGAGAAGAAAGAGCTCGACTCAATCCAACTTATTTCAGAACAATCTTCAGTCTTTAATCCTAACTCAGGAAATGCTTGTTGAATCAACAAAAATAGTCCGTCTTTTCGACCAAGGTATAAAGCTTCGAATGTTATCCTGACGGTCTTTCCATCTTTACGAGAACTGGCACTACTCACTACACTCTGAGCATAACATTTAAGATTAACATCCTCTGGAAATGTGGGAGCAGCATGTTGCCACCTTTGAAAAATACTTGTTGCATTTTCTTCCAAGGTTCTAAGTATTCGGAAAACAGTCACAATCTTAGGAACAGGGACTAGAATAATCTTCCACGAATGAATGACTCCAAAACTTGAACCACCACCACTACGGAGGCACCAAAATAGGTCTTCCCCCATTGCCTTCCTATCAAGCAATGTTCCATTAGCATCGATGAAATGAGCATCAATAACATTATCAGCAGCTAAGCCATAATGCCATACCCTCCACCACTCATGAATCTGCCAATACCCACGCTTGTCCAAATACCACCCGGAAACCCAAATATCTTACTCTTCTCCGCGATTTTATAATAAACTTCACCGATGGTTGCACCAGATTCTACCCATGCAGTGCCATTCTTTATGTCCACCTCAACAGAGTGATGATTAATAATATCAAGTAACACAAATGGAACTTTCGCGACGTATGATTGACCCTCAAAATCATGCCCACCGCTTCGAATCCTGATTTGCATGCCATATGCTTCTTGGAGCAGAGTATGACAGCTTGGATTTGAGGTATGTTCACTGGTGTGACAATGACAAGGGGCTTAGGTGTCTCTGGGGTCATAAACCGAAGATTGTTTATAGTATATTGCAAAATAAGTGTGTAGAATGAGTTCTTTGGGGTGTAAATAACTTCGGACATCGAGGTAGAGTTATCAGAATGATCTTGAAGGCATTGTATGAAGGTTTCCACATAATCAGCTTCTGCAATTGATGCCGTTATTATGCATGAAAATGTTGAAAATAGAAGAATTAAAACAGTGCATATTAATAATGAAGAAGTCATTTTTGTAAAAATAGCTGCTGATCGATTAATTTAGTAGAGAATGATAGTGTGCATTTAAGCTTTCTATTTATAATACCTTTCAGATAGTACTAGAAATTGCCATGCAACTTTTAGTGATATGGTAAATCGTGCGGCAATTTGTCATGTTATATAAATCACACGCGCGAGAGAGAGATGCAACAAACAATATCTATAGTTAAGATAAATCACACACGCGCGAGAGAGAGATGCAACAGACAATATCTATAGTTAAGATTAGAGGGAGGGATGGAGGGAGGGTTAAGATAAATATCTGATCTTGGTAAGTCAAATTCCTAACATTTTAAGATTTTAGGAGAACTAATAACTTAACATGTTATTAGAGCTCTGGTTGTAAGAGATCTTAGGTTTGAGTCCCTCCATAATGATAAATATATGATCCTGATAAGCACAACACCTAACACCTTGAGGTTATACGAGAATTGGTAACTTAAGAGAGAGAGGAGAACTGGCAATTTCCTTGTAAGTTCATCTCCTAATACCTTGAATTTTTAGGAGAACTGTTAACTTACAGAGAAAGACTGGTTGTGTACGAGAGAGAGATGCAGCAGACAATATCATCTATAGTTAAGATACCTTTCAATTGCATGCGGCATTTGTCAAGTCATGAACAAAGAAAACGATAGCTAATATAATTTCTATTGACGATGCCATTCAAGTAAGTGACGAATTTAAGTGACAAAATACAAGGTGTTGCTTATATCAATTTACTATACAAGGAGCTTCTATGAAAGTTTCTGATATATACGTGGTTACCTAGATAAATATACTTTACAAGAAGAAGGATCCATTCATGTTTCTTCTATTTCTTTATTATCTTTCCTTATAGCTATATATGAACTCTTTCTTTCCCAACAGACAAATGCAATTCGGGCTTAGTCTAGTCAACTAAATAAATGTATTTTTTAATTTGTTATGAAAACTTGTCCATCATGATTAATTTCGTGCATGAACTGGCTCATTTTAGTTGCTTAATTTGTTGTAAAGAAGTTGGTCAAGTTTATTTAGCAAAAAAAAAAAAAAAAAAAGTTGGTCAAGTTTGTTCAAGGGTTTTCATGTATATTGGGCTTTCGATATATTGGGCCATGTAATGATATTGTTCCAATGTTAGTCTTAACACTCTTCTTCCAACATATAAAGGCCCAGAGATAATTTCTGAGGGTAAATTAGACATTTCCTATGTATGTTTTGGAAAACCCTAGATTTGAGTGCTATATAAAGAGTACTGATGAGACATGTCAGAAATTCTTGAAAACCTAGAAACGATGGAGGCGGCTGCGGCTGGAGATCATGAGGACCATGCGATGAACTAAGAAGCTGTCTATTCAACGAAATCAAGGTTACATCTTCGCTTAAATCTTATATATATTTGCATATAATAACAAATTTCACAAAGCACAAGAAATGAAATTATATTCGCTTAAATCTTATGTTTTTTTTTTTTATTAATTTTGCTAATTATGTGATGTATATGTTTTATTACCATGGATCTCAATGCTATTATATTACCATGGATCTCAATGCTAATACTAATTATATGGATTTATGTTTCCAATATTCAATTTAATATTCGTAGTTACTTTGTAGTCTAATAGTACTTAACGTGTTTTATTACTCCCTCTGTTTTCAATTGACGTTTGACTTTGTGACACATACTTTTAGGAACATTGACCATATAGTTAGAATTATTATTTTTAAAATTTTCTTTTTGTGAATAAAAATATATGATTAAAACTTTTATTCACAAAAAGAAAATTTTAAAAATAATTTTTCTAACTATGTGATCAATGCTCCTAAAAGTATGTGCCAATAAGTTAAACGTCAATTATTTGAAAATAAAGGGAATATTTATTATAGTTGTAATCATTTGTGACATTAATTATTATTTTTGATTATATCGCAGGATGCAAAGATGGTTGCATGTTTCATTAGTTGCTGGGTGAAACTAATATCCCAGGCAAGATGGTTATTTCATTATAATTGTTGATGTATTATTATATTCTGAAGTTTCCATTGATTTCATGAATTTGAATAGGCTTGACATTGTTCAACAAGCATGGAGGGCGATGACACGAAATTAGCCAAGAAAAAGGCAAAAGATAAGGATGAAAAGAAGAGGACAATTTTACTAGTATAATTGCTAGTCTATGCTACTATTCTTTTCTGTTTCTCAACTTATGAACTAATTAATCACTTATATCTTTCGTTCCGTGCTTGTTAAGTTAAATCATCTATATACCGGCCGCCAATAAAAGGATTCTTCTCCTCCTTCTGACTGGAAGACCTAGGAAAAGCCAAATTGGTGCTACTTTAAATACAAGATTTTTGCAGTTGGTGGTAGGAATGGGTATATAAGTCCTTTCCTGAGATCTTAATGCTAGACTTAGATCTTGAACGCTGAATTATGACACGATCGATGCTAGAAATCCAAGTATATTGGATGATTGGATTATGACATAAATGGTAGACTTCGATTTCTAGCATTAATTGTGTCATAATCCAGCGTCCAAGATCTAAGTCTAACATTTCGATCTTGGAGAAGGAATTGCTCTCATCCCTACCACCTATTGCAAAATTCTTGTTTTGTAAAGTAGTACCAGCTTAGCTTTCCTTTGGTCGTTCAGTCAGAAAGGGGGGATGAATCCATTTGTTATCATCTGGATTAGATGATTCAAACTTAACAGGCGCGAAACCAATGATGCAAGTGATTAATATTTTATAAACTAAGAAAACAGATAACAAAGAAAGTTAAGAGCAGTGTAGATTAGAGCTGGTGTTATATTGAGCTTAGTTAGGGTATCTTAAAAACAAGTAACTTTTGACTTAAAATGGGTAAGTGTCATATAAGTAATTATAAGTAAATTTTTAATTATAAGTTATTTAGGTGTTTGGATAATTTTACTTATAAGTTGATGACGTGTTTGGTAAATTAAACTTATAAGTTAAAAAACATTTTAGTGAAAATTAATAAATTTTAATTATTTAAATAATAACTACTAATTTTTTGGTTAATACTATAAATTAATAATGTTGCATTTCTGGTCAGGGGTAATTCTATTATTTCATAAATAAAATTAATAATTTTTTTAAATTAATATTAAATAAAATCAGTAAATGATTATGTTGCTTAGCGGTTAATGGGAAAAGTAATAGTTTTACCATACTACTTCAATCTTCATACGAATCCTCCATTAATGAACAAAGAATATCTGTATATTCATTGCTCTAGAAAGAAGAAAACTCTGTACATGATTGTTTAATACATTGCTATTTCTTGTGTTAATCTATCTCTCTAGTCTGACTATCTATTTATACAATGTTAGTTACAAGATTGATCCATAACAGAATGGAAAGTTTGTTATCCAACGTGGCAAGGTTGCTGAGCTGTAAAACTCTCTTGTTTGTTATGTATATGTATTAACCAATACCCCCCTCAAGCTTGGAGATGGAGAAGCACAAGGTGGTGAGGGCTTTGACATCCCTAGCTTGGACAGTAAATCACGAAAATGTGGAGCAGGTAACACCTTGGTTAGAATGTCAGCTAACTGATGAGTGGTAGGTAAGTATGACAGTTGGAGAAGACCCTCAAGAACTTTATCACGTGTGAAATGACAGTCAAGTTCTATATGTTTAGTTCATTCGTGGAAGACAGGGTTCTTGGCAATGTGTAGAGCAGATTGATTATCACAGTGCAAAGTAACTGGTTGAAGATTAGAAACACCAAGTTCCTCAAGAAGGCGAACAAGCCAAGTGACTTCAGAAGCAGCTGATGCCATGGCACGGTATTCTGCCTCAGATGAAGACCGTGAGACGGTGGATTGTTTCTTGGAATTCCAGGAAATAGGAGAATTACCCAGAAGCATTATGTAGCCTGTGACAGACTTACGAGTATCAATGTAAGAGGCCCAATCTGAATCGGAAAAGGCTTGTAGAGTGAGCTTGTCACTAGCACAAAGCAAAATACCCTGACCGATTGTATGAGAAACATAGCGTAATGTATGACACAAAGCCTCATAATGTGGAACACGAGGTTGCTGCATATATTGACTTAAAGTTTGTACTACATATGAGAGATCTGGGCGAGTGTTAGTGAGATAATTAAGTTTGCCCACAAGAGAACGATAGTGCTCAGGATGAGGATATAGAGAGCCTGAATTAAATGACAACTTGAGATGCAATGGAAGAGGAGTAACAGCAGATGTAGACAAATCACAATCACAATCTTTAAGAATGTCAGTAGTGAACTTTCTTTGACTAAGTAAGATACCGTTAGTGACATAACCCACTTCAATGCCTAGGAAATAATGTAGCAATCCCAGATCTTTAATTCCAAAAGTGTGATCCAGATGAGATTTAAGATACTCAATTTCAGTAGGAAAATCTCCAGTAACAATAATATCATCAACGTAAACAGCAACAATAGTAATGTTACTGGGAGATTTTTTTAAAAACAGACTATAATCATTCTTTGATTGAGAATATCCCAAAGAAACAAGCTCACTTACAAGTTTTTCAAACCAAGTTCGGGAAGCCAGTTTAAGGCCGTATAATGATTTTCGTAATCGACAAACTTGATTAGGTTGATGAGAAATACCAGGAGGGACCTTCATATAAACCTCTTCAGAAAGCTCACCGTGTAAAAATGCGTTATTAACGTCCAACTGAAATAAAGGCCATTTACGACTTGCTGCTAATGCAATCAAACAACGGACTGAACTCATCTTAATAACTGGTGAAAAAGTATCCTCATAGTCTATACCGTACTGCTGAGTAAAACCTTTAGCAACAAGACGTGCTTTACAACGTTCAAGTGTACCATCTGCATGAAGTTTAGTTTTAAAAACCCATTTGCAAGCAACATCCTTTTTTCCTGGAGGTAAATCAACAATATCCCAAGTTTTATTATCAGTAAGAGCTTTAATTTCCTTTGACATAGCTTCAGTCCATAATGGATGAGATGCTGCTTCTGCATAACTAGTTGGCTCTATCAAGGATTGATGACTAGCAATAAATGCTTTGTGATAATCAGGCATGGATTCATATTTAACTAAGTTACACCAATGAGGTGTAGATGACAAAGTAGCAAGATTACAATGATAATAATTAAGATAAGATGGTGGCTTTCTAGAACGGATAGAATGTCGTGGAAGGGAAATTTCCTCTGAAGAAGAAGAACTACTGTAGTGGGATGAAACAGAAGGAGAATGTTGTGAAGATTGAGTTGAAGAAACAGGGTCTGAGATATGAGATTGTGATTGAGACAACTCAAGAGGCAACTCAGGAGAAACATCAAGCTGAGTTGAAGTAATATTTTCTGTAAATGTGGGTAGAAAGGTAGAAGTAACATATTGATCCTTGGTTAAAGAAAATTGAGAGAGAATTTGATATGGAAAATGGTGTTCAAAGAAGATAATATCACGAGAAATGATGATTTCTGAAGTAGCTAAATCCAAAACTTTATATGCCTTTTGATGAGAAGGATAGCCTATGAATACACATGGTTTAGCACGAGGAGAAAACTTAGAACGATTAAATTTTAATGTGGATATGTAACATAAACAACTGTACACTCTAAGGTTCTCTAAATCTGGTTTAGTGTTGTATAATTTGAAGAATGGTGTATGGAAAGAAATGCTCTTAAGAGGCATACAATTAATCAAATAGGTAGCACAAAGGATAGACTCACCCCAGAAATGATCAGGTAATTTTGATTGGAATTGAAGAGCTCGAGCTGTTTCTAAGAGGTGACGATGCTTTCGTTCCACAACTCCGTTTTGTTGAGGAGTATAACTACAACTTGTCTGATGAATAATGCCCTTAGATTGAAGAAAAGACTTTAGAAATCCATCTGTAAATTCTTTAGCATTGTCTGAACGTATACTAAGGACCTTGGTAGAAAACTGAGTTTCAGCATAAGTAATGAAAGAAGATATAACTGCAGGAACCTCAGATTTATACTTGATTAAACGAACCCAGGTATATCTGCTAAAATCGTCTACAATGGTAACAAATTGATTACATTTGTTATGATTCAAAATCTTATACGGTCCCCATACATCCACATGTAAAAGTTGAAAAACAGAAGTAGTTTTAATACTACTTGTAGGAAACACATTTCGAGTTTTCTTAGCCATGGGGCAAATTTCACAAATTGACTCTGCAACATCATCTTTAACAACACAAGAAGGCTTGAGTAGCTTCAATTGAGTGAAAGTTAAATGTCCCATTCGGAGATGCCAGAGTTTGGATTCAGAAGAAATACTGAGATAAGCGGCTTGAGAATGAAAGAAACTATTGCCATGACCTTTGTGAGGAACAGTATAGAGTCCATTGTGTATTTCACCAAGAAGAAGTGGAGGCAACTTCTGAGAGTGGTCCTGAATTTGACATTGAGTAATAGAAAAAATTACATTAGACTGCATATCTTGACAGAGTTTGTGAACAGACAATAACCTGTATTGGAAATCAGGTACATGTAATACATTTGTCAAAGTAATAGTATCATTTAAGAGTACTGTTCCAATATGTTGGACTGAAATCTTGCTGCCATCTGGTATAGTAATAGAATTACCAGTATCTGAAACCTTTTGAAAAGATATGAAATCAGTCAAATATGGACTGATGTGGTCAGTAGCACCACTATCCAAGAACCATTTCTGATTAAAAGATGACATGAGACATACTTTACCTGCAAGCAAAGCATGCCCAGAAGAAGTAGTTGTATCCTGGTTATGACCAGATTCAGTCAGTTTCTGTTTAGCCAACATATCAATTAGTTGATTATACTGATCACTTGATAGTGATGTCACAGGAGTATTGTGATTACTGGTGTCACCAACATTGTTAACATCAAGAGCATTAGAACTTTGAGATAAAGCTGTAACTCTGGATTCTCTGTTACTTTTGAAACCTGGTGGAAACCCATGGATTCTGAAACATCTCTCAATGCTATGTCCATTCATTTGACAATGAGTACAGTAATAATTGTTCTTAGGTTTCTTGTAGAGACCATTTCCAGCATTAGTATTAGCATTAGGCTGATTCTGAAATCTCTGAGTCTGAAACCTGTTTCCTGGATTCTGAAATCTATTTCCTTGAGAATTTGCATCTGCAAATCTCCTTTTATCTGCAACAAATGCTAAACCATCACTTTGAGAAACTTGAGCCATGTCTTTATGACTTTCCTCTTGTGCAACCAATCTGTAAGCTTGAGTAACATTCAACAAAGGTGTCATCATTAAAATATTCCCTCTAACTGTAGAAAAATTATCATTTAGCTTCATCAAGAATTGAAGTACACGTTGCTCTTGCTGCATTTTCTGTAGTCTCCCAGTGAGATCACAAGTACAAGTATTACAAGTACAGACTGGTAATGGATAAGTATCATCAAGACTGTCCCAAAGAGTCTTCAGCTTTGTGTAAAACTCAGGTACACTCATGTTTCCTTGATGCAATTCAGCCAACTTATGTTCCAATGAAGAGATTTGAGGCATTGATGCATAACCAAATCTATCCTCTAAATCTTGCCATATAGCTCGTGCTATTTTCAAGAACAGGACACTTCTAGCAATATTCTCATCTAGGTTATAAAGAATCCATGAAATTACTAAGTCATTGCAACGCTCCCAGGCTTTATACTGATTAGAAGTAGGTTCAGGTGCATGAATTGTGCCATTAACAAATCCTAGCTTATTTTTAGCTGACAAAGTAAGCATCATGCTTCGTTTCCAACTGTTAAAGCCTTCTCCATTAAATTTTACAGAGACAAGCTGATTAGCAGAAGAATCTGAGGGATGAATATAGTAAACACTATTAACATCTTGAACATTCTGAGTTTGTGCTTGATTATTTCGATTCGCCATGGATCAAATCAATTATGACGAAATCAAGAACGAAAGATATGATTTATGATCTTTAGACAGATTTGAGTATGAATTCAGATATTCAGACGAAAAAACACGATCGGTAACAAGATTTCAGAATCATAACAAGAAATGTGTTCATCAATTGTCATATAAGAACAGATCGGTAAACAAGAAGATCACAATCATGTAAACAGTTAACAAACTGAGGAATTAAAGATCAAAAAACACCTGATATCACGAGATTAAGAAATGAAACAAATAGCTTGAATGAAGCTTTAATGGCGGAAAGCAACTAAGATTGACGATGAAGATCGAGAACATAGATTCGATCGAAAAAATCAACGAAGAATCGTTACCGGATGCTTTGTTACCATAATAGTTTTACCAGACTACTTCAATCTTCATACGAATCCTCCATTAATGAACAAAGAATCTCTGTATATTCATTGCTCTAGAAAGAAGAAAACTCTGTACATGATTGTTTAATACATTGCTATTTCTTGTGTTAATCTATCTCTCTAGTCTGACTATCTATTTATACAATGTTAGTTACAAGATTGATCCATAACAGAATGGAAAGTTTGTTATCCAACGTGGCAAGGTTGCTGAGCTGTAAAACTCTCTTGTTTGTTATGTATATGTATTAACCAATAAAAAGAAAAAAAAAGTGGACTGCAAATACGATAGATAACAGCAATAATGAAGAACAATTGTGAATTGTGGAAGGCGTTAGGTATTTGCTGTAATAAGTGGGCTAGATAAGCTGAAAGTATGCATAGACCGGTCTTCACCTTATGACATATATAAGTGTCGGAAACGGGACTTGCTTATTTTACCAAGCACTCTAACAAAAAGTTCAACGGGATTTCGGTCCAAAAAAACCAATTTTTGGATTTGCCAAACACCTACAATATTGTGTGTGTTTGACTTTCACTTCAATGAACTTAAATGAATTAATGCCCGTTTGCACTTATGCCGTCTGTTTGGTAAATCGACAGATTATTCTTATTGAATAAGTAAAAAGTTGGTCAGCAGGTATTTTAGAGAATCTGCAAGTCACTTAAATATATTACAATACAACTTTTACTCTCACTAAATCTACATATATAATTGAACTCAAAAAGTTAACCATGTAATCAAAGTACCAGACCATTATTTTTAAAAAAATTTAAATGTAGATGTTTGTCTTATATCAATATATATATTTATTAACCAGCTACACGATGTTAACTAAAAAGTTTTTCCATTTGAGATAAGACAAAAGATTATTTTTTACTACAAAATATTACTGCCTTAAATTCTAGTATACGTGTATATGAATGTCAGCACTTGTTAATGATTTCGCTCATAAACTATATAGAAATCTTTGAATGAATTCAATTTCACTGGTTAAAGACGCTAATTAAATTAATACAAGGCATTCATGAATCTCTAATGGAAACCACCTAAAAATTACACAAATGACATGAATTTTGAAGTCAAAATAAAAATTAATTTTTTTTTATAAAATGCATTATTTAATTACATTACAAGAAAACAAGGTTAAATGTGACCAAATACATTCGACAGTGGCTAAATTCGACCGAATTCGTTCCGGCTAAATTCGACCGTTTTTGGTTGAAATCAAAACGGTCGAAATTAGACGGTCGAATTTAACACTAAATTTGACCGTATTCGGTCGACCGAATTCGACCGGGCTAAATTCGATCGTTTTCGGTCGAAAATAAAATCGGTCGAAATTAGGCGGTCGAATTTAACTACTAAATTCGACCGTTATTTTTGTTCGGTCGAATTTAGCACCTGCCAAAAAAGGGGGAAAAGTCCCGCCCATAATATTTTGGGACATGCTAAATTCGACCTAATGTGATCGAATTTAGTGGGGAGCGAGAAATTTGCCGCCCAAAAAAATTTCCAATGTGATCGAAATTTGGTCGAATTTATAAATTTTAACCAATTCGGTCAAATATTAAATTTGACCAAAAACGGTCGAATTTACCCGCATTAAATTGACCAAATATGGTCAAATTTAATAAATGTGACCAAATTCGGTTGAATTTATTATTTTCAGAAATTGAAAAAATATTACTAAATATTTATATGTTTGTACACATCATGAATATATATATATATATATATATATATATATATATATATATATATATATATATATATATATATATAAATTCAAGGATAAAATTAATCATATGTATAAATTTAGTTTGTGTGTAACAAATATTCATATGATAGGAGAAACTTGAATTTTTATTTAATAGATTGTCTAAATAAATGAAATAAGTATATAATTAGTTTGAAAAAATACAAAAAAAATTATGAGGGTATTGGAAAGACATATTGTATATAACCTAATTTTTTTTTTTAAAAAAATAAAGACCAAATTCGAAGTAATTTGGTCGAATGTAATAAACGTGACCAAATTCGATTGAATTTATTATTTTCAGAAACTAAAATAATATTATTAAATATTTAAATGTTTGTATACATCATGAAAAAGTATTTATAAATAGAAGGATGACATTAATCACATGTATAAATTTAGTTTGTACAAAAAACATATTCATATGATAAGAGAATGTTGAATTTTTACTCATTAGATAGTTTTAAAATTTTTTGAAATTTTTTTAATTAGTTTATAAAAATACAAAAAAATATGAGAGTATTCTGAAGACATATTACATTCTATAAAAAAATTTATAAAATAATAATGAGGAGAAACATGGTTTCGTAAGGGTTTAGTGTTTCGATTTTTTTAAAAATATTTCTCGATGACTCAACCGTATGGTGATCAAGATCCATCCTTTTTAAAGATATTACCAAAATTTTTAGAAAAAAAATTAATTTGGTTTGGTAATTTTACGGTCAACTAGTATTTTGACTAGAACCCCTAAATAGGGTTTCGTCAAGATTTAGTGTTTCGATTTTTTAATATTTCTCGATAACGCAACTATACGGTGGTCAAGATCTATCCTTTTTAATGTTATTAACAAAATTTTAGAAAAAAAATTTAATCTGGTTTGGTAATTTTACGGTCAACTAGTACTTTGACTAGAACCCCTAAACAGGGCTTCGTCAGGATTTAGTGTTTGATTTTTTTAAAAATATTTCTTGACGACCCAACTATACTATGGTCAAGATTCATCCTTTTTAATGTTATTGCCAAAATTTTACAAAAAACTAAATTAATTTAGTTTGGTAATTTAACGGTCAACTAGTACTTTGACTAGAACCCCTAAACAAGGTTTCGTCAAGATTTGGTGTTTCAATTTTTTAAAAATATTTCTCGACGACCTAACCATACAGTTGTCAAGATCCATCCTTTTTTATGTTATTGCCAAAATTTTAGAAAAAATTAAATTAATTTGGTTTGGTAATTTAACGGTCAACTAGTACTTTTACTAGAACCCCTAAACAGGGTTTCTCAGGGTTTGATTTTTCGATTTTTTTAAAAATATTTCTCGATGACCCAACTATATGGAGGCCAAGATCCATCCTTTTTAATATTATTGCCAAAATTTCAGAAAAAAAATTAATTAATTTAGTTTGGCAATTTAACGGTCAACTAGTACTTTGACTAGCTAGAACCCCTAAACAGGGTTTCGTCAGGGTTTGGTGTTTCAATTTTTTTAAAAATATTTCTCGACGACCCTACCGTACGGAGGCCAAGATCCATCCTTTTTAATGTTACTGCCAAAATTTCTGAAAAAAATTAAATAATTTGGTTTGGTAATTTAGCGGTCAACTAGTACTTTGACTAGCTAGAAGCCCTAAACAGGGTTTCGTCAGGGTTTAGTGTTTCGATTTTTTTAAAAATATTTCTCGGAGACCCAACCCTACGGAGGTCAAGATCCATCCTTTTAATGTTATTGTCAAAATTTCAGAAAAAAATAAATTAATTTTGTTTGGTAATTTAATGGTCAACTAGTTTGGAAAATAAATTAAATATAAATAGAGAAAGCCAAAATTTAATTTAAAATTCATACATACCAAAGTAGTCATACTCAGTATTTGTGTGATGAATTTTACCCTACTTTCACTGATTTTCCATTTTTTTGTAATTTTTTCCCCATTTTTAAATAGTTTGTAAAATAAATTAAAAAATCAAATAAAAATAGAAAAAATGCATATTTTTGAACATAAAATTTGGTGGTATGACTACGTGGGTGATTATAAATTTTGAATTAAATATTTGGTTTTTTCTATTTTATTTAATTTTTTGGCCTTTATTCCTATTTTTATTAATTTTTAAAATAATAAATTCCACCGAATTTTGACTAATTATTCAATTCGACCGAAATCGATCGAATTTAGCCGAGCTCCTAAATTCGACCAAATTTAGCCGAGCTCCTAATTTCGACCATGTTTGAATTTAGCCTTGCTATCATTATAATTGAATTTCTCAATCATCGTCTACGTGGCTGTCTCTCATTGGTCCATTTAGTGTCACATGAATTGATGAGTAGTCAGTTAATCTGAGCCCTTAAAAAACAAATATGAATCCTACCCATTCATTTAAAAAGCACATATTATATATATATATATATATATATATATATATATATATATATATATATATATATATATATATATATATATATATATATATATCCATGAAAATCACCTTATATGAAGAACAATAAATAACACCATTATAACACTCATATTTAATCTAATCTAAGAGTTCCGTCATGACACCCAATACAAAAAGTTCTTATTTTTTTACCCTCTATCCATTCAGGAAAAAAATCACTGTTCATGATGACGTCACTGCTGACGTCGTCAGTGAACAGTGTTTTTTTTGCTGAATTGAAAGAGGATAAAAAATAAGAATTTTTTGTACTGGGTGCCCCTTGCGGGGCCATTGGATCTATTGGAATAAATGATTCTACAGTGTTCTTTATATAAAAGTGTTCTTTATGGAGTAATGACCTATATATATATACATACATATATACATAACAAATCCACCCTCGTTCTTTCCTGCCCCTGCCTCCCGCCTCCCCCCTCTCCCCTCTCCCCTCTCCCCTCTCCCCTTCCTCCACTCCATCCCCCACCGCCCCCTCATGTCTTCTCCCTGGCTGCCTCCCCACACATATTTAATGGGTTTCAAAAATTAAGTGATAATGTTGAAAAAGTAGGGCCCAAAACCAAGAAAGAAGCTAGAATTTTAGCAAGGTTCAATCTTTTTACTTACCTTTATTTACTTTTTACTGTTTGAAGTTAATTTATATGTATGTGTTTGTGTATATTTAGTTTCAAATAGAAATGTTTGTTCTTGTTGCTAATGTGTGTGTGTGTTAAACAACAACCGTAAGAGAGTGAGTGAAGGGGGCCGAAATTATGGAGCCGCACACCACTATACTTCACTTCCGGTAGCCTTTGACCGCCTCAAACGCTTCCTCCGTCAACTCCACTCTCTTCACGCACATGTTTTTCTTGCTCTCCTCTTCATAAACTTTCACCTTCTCATAAATTTAATCTCGATCTGTTCACTTTCATTCTCTCAATGGGCTCCAGAAATTCTGAAAATTCAGGATCTATGGACTCTGAGGAGTTCTCAAACTTTATTGGTCTCAACTATGTAAACCATGCCTTGCCACACTTCAACCCCCAGCCTCATTTGCCTATTCGGGAGGAGAGTGACTCTCTAGAGTTTGAACCTCTATCCCCTCGCACTAGACAACGTATACAAGAGCAGACCCAGTTAATTCTGACTGATGGAAATGAGCTAAATGCAACTGGCCCCGTAGCTGCTAATACATCTGAAGCCTCTAATGGTGATTCCAATGAAAAGACAGCATCACCTTTGGAGGTGAACTCTGTTCCTGTGCCACTGACTCAGATTAGCAAGGAGCAAACTGCTAATACGACTACCAACACTGGTAAGAACTTCCAGTTCCCTACTTTAAATTCTCCTCAACAACAAGATGTTACACATATTCAGAAGGGTAATTTGGGTCCAATTGATGACCCCTTGCACCCTTCTAAGAAGTCTGTTACATGGAGCTCAATAGTTGCTAAGGATATCGTTACCCCCACACCTAATAATGGAATTAATGATGAGGCAATCATTAAGTACAATGAAGATGGGTCTGCCTCGATTACTTTCTCTAGAGATTATATGCTCCAAGCACAAAAACAGTGGGAAACAAGCATTATTGGTCACTTTATTGGTGGGAATTTTGCTTTCAAATTCATTCGGGAAAAAGCACAGAATTTATGGAAGAACAAAGGTCTTACAGGTGTTTACTATAGTTCAAAAGGCTACTATACGTTTAGGTTTGGTACAATGGCAGAAAGAAACATGGCTTTAAACCTCAACACAGTTCAGATGGGGGGTAAAACGCTCTATTTGATACCTTGGATGGAAGGATCAAAATTTAAGCGAAATGTGGTGGATAAAGTCCCATGGTGGATTCGTTTGGTTGATGTCCCTTACTCTATGTGGTCGAGGGAGAGCTTGTCTTCTATTGCTCGTTCTGTGGGTAGACCGTTGAAATTTGATGATGCTACGACTAAATTCGAACCATTAAAGTACGTTAATATTCAGGTTGAGCTCTACTACTCGTCGCCAAGGCCTGATTATGTTGGGGTTTCGATATTGAATGTTGATGGGGTGGAAGAAAAGGAACGGATTGATGTCCAATATTCGCAGCTTCCATACTCTTGCAGCTTATGCCAAGATTTTGGGCATTCTTTATCTCGTTGTATCAACAATCCTGAGAGAATTTCGAAGAAACCAAGGAAGGCACAAAATGATAAACAGGGTGGAGAACATAATGCTTCAACCTCTGTTCCACCACCTGTTTCAAACAATGGTTCAAAATCTATTTCATCCAATGTTACAAACATTGTCCCACCAACGAGAGCAGAATACTTGGGGAATTTGGAAATGGTACCATACAGTACTGGTAAATTCTGTGGGTGTGATGTGGTTATGGACGAAGATGACATTATGAATGAGCTCGAGAAGGAGGTTGCAACCTTAAAAGACGTGGACAATGCCTCAAATGCAGCAGGGGATACCCAGGCACACCAAGAAACCTGCTTCGATGAAGATGATAACTTGATCGAATTTGACAGAAACCCGGTTGATCCTTTTCACAATGAAGCATTTGCGGCTGATGTTGAGCCCCTAAATATTGAAATGCCATACTATGCTACTAGTACTCCGGATAAGAAAATGAAAAATGGAAAGTCCTAAGTGCAAAATACCAATATCGACACTGAACAGACCCACCGTTTGGTCGTTGATCTAAATTCGCCCCATTCTGCTGCGATACCAAAAGCCAAAAAACCAAATGTTAACAACAAAATTGTGGATGATGATGGTTTTACTCTAGTCACACACAGAAGAAGCCCCAGGTTGGCAGGTACGCCGACACTTCTCAAAAGATAATAATGAATTTTGCCGCATGGAATGTTAGAGGTCTGAATAAGACTCTGCATCAAAGGGAACTCATAAATTTTATCTCTGCAAATGCCTTCTCTTTTATTGGCTTGTTGGAGACCAAAGTTAAAGAAAAACATTCGCAATGCGTTTCAAAAAAGATTAAAAGATCATGGCAATGGCTGTTTAATTATGAAAACCATTACAATAGTCGTGTCTGGGTCGGTTGGGATCCCACCGTCTGGGATGTCTCAGTTCATTCTAAATCTTCCCAGCATATTACATTTTTTGTTAGGTTTATTGAGAAAGATTTCAGCTTTCTGGCAACTTTTATTTATGCTCATAACGAAGCCACTAATCGAGTCTCATTATGGAATGATCTTATTAATCTCAGCAATAATTCTTTGCCGTGGTGCTGCTTGGGAGATTTTAAATGCATTCTTAGTATTAATGAGGTGAGTGGAGGTAGGGAGACTTGGACTACCGACATGCAAGCCTTCAAAAACTGTATAGATACGGCAGGTCTTGCTCAGATTCGTACGCTGGGTGATCTATTTACGTGGACTAATAAGAGACCTTTGGATCCTATCCTCAAGCGTCTAGATAGATTCGTTTGCAATGATGTTTGGCTTAATAATCATACTGAAGCTTTTGTGACTGTTAAAAATAGGGGAATAAGGGATCACAATCCACTTCTCTTATCAATTCCAATGCATCTGGAACGTTTTGGTAAGCCATTCCAAATCTTTAACTACATGCTTGAACTACCAGATTTTCATTCAACGGTTACACAGGTTTGGGATTCTACCACTCTTTTTGGGGACCCTATGGCTATTCTGTGCAGGAAGCTTAGGGCTGTTAAACACGCTCTTAGGGATCTTAATAAAAATCATGGCAACCTTCATTCAAATGTTCATTCTATTCGTGAGGACTTGCAAGTGACTCAAGATGCTTTGCGTCTTAACAATTCAGTTGAGCTGCTTACTAGAGAAACAGATCTCATCTCCAGGCTCAATTCTGCACTCTTGGAGGAGGAATCAATCTTGCTTCAGAAATCAAGGGTCAAGTGGTTGTCTAAAGGAGATGGAAACAACAGTTTCTTCCATAACCAGTGTAAGTCTAACTGGAATCACAATAAAGTCCTTGATCTTTATAACGACTCGGGTCTTTTGGTACATGGTTAGAGGCATTGCGCAACGGTTGCTGTGGACTATTACAGGAACTTCCTTGGCTCTAACTCTAGGCCTCCGGACACTAATACTCTGTCTCTGGATAACATAAACTGCACAATCATCTCTGAGTCGCAAGCTGCTTGTTTGGAAGCCCTGGTTACTAATGAGCTCATTTATGCAACTTTGAAGAATATGAAAAAGAACAAGGCTCCTGGCCCTGATGGCTTTAACGTTGAATTCTTTCTTTCAACTTGGAACATTGTGGGTGATAGCTTTTGTAAAGCTGTTCTTTCGTTGTTTAATGAATTCAACATGCACAATGGAATTAATTCTACTAATATTGCTCTCATCCCAAAGGTTCCGAATCCATCTCACATGCGTGATTTCAGGCCCATCTCCTTGTGCACAATTGCATACAAGTGCATCTCTAAAATCATAGCAGCTAGGCTCAAAAAAGTGATGCCTACGGTCATAGATATTGCCCAATCGGCCTTTATTCCGGGAAGACATATCACTGACAACATTTTGCTTGCTCAAGAACTATTTCGGGGCTACGATAGAGAGAATGGTTTTACGAGATGTGCCCTCAAGTTGGATCTTCACAAAGCTTTCGATTCCTTACAATGGGACTTCATTATTGCCGTGCTTCATAAAATGAATTTCCCATCTCGTTTTATAAGGTGGATCCAGCTTTGTTTATGTGGCCCGAGGTATTCAGTAAAAATTAATGGATCAGTTCATGGTTACTTCAAGGGGGCAAAAGGTATTCGCCAGGGTGACCCTATGTCACCTTACATATTTGCCTTGTGTATGAATATTCTTTCCCAGATGTTGAAGGCGAAGCCAGTGGGGTTTAAACATCATTGGAGATGCAAGGACTTGGATCTAACACATCTTTTCTTTGCTGACGATGTGCTTGTGTTCAGTCATGGGGATTAACATTCCATCACCCACATCATGAATTCGGTCTATAAATTCTCGCAACTTAGTGGTCTTACTCCCAGTCTGCAAAAGAGCACTAGTTTCTTCTGCAACTGCACCCACGAGCTGATTTCTTGGTTCCACGACACCTACAATATTCCTCAAGGCATCCTCTTCCAGTTAGGTTTTTAGGTGTTCCCCTTATTTCTTCTCAGCTATATGTCAATGACTGCATGCCTCTAATTGAGAAGCTTACCAACAGAATTACAATCTGGACATCTAAACTTCTGTCTCTGGCAGGTAGGGTCCAACTTGTTAAATCTGTTCTGTTTGCAATGCAATCCTTTTGGTCGAATCACTTCATCCTTCCTTCTACGGTTCACGATGTTATTCAGTCTATGCTAACAAGATTCATTTGGAATGGAAATATTCAAGATAAAGGGGGAACTAAGGTCAGTTGGGAAACAATGTGCTTGCCTAGGAATGAAGGTGGCTTGGGTTTAAAGGACCCTTCTGGTTGGAATAGGGCGCAGATTATTTGCCATATCTTAAAGATTATTAACAAGTCCCCAACTCTGTGGGCTTCTTGGGTGAACAACACGGTTCTTAAGAATAAACATTTCTGGTCAATTCCTATTCCCACTGATTGTTCGTGGATTTGGAAAAAGGTTCTTAGGCTTCGAACTACAACTCTACGTTTCATCTCCTACTCCATTGGTGATGGATCTTCTATCTCTCTTTGGTTTGATCCTTGGTGGCGTAATTCTTGTCTTGCAAACCAGGTTTCTGCTCCTATTATCTACCAAAGCGGTCTGAATCGCGGCTCTTCGGTAAATGACATTATAGCCACGGGGTGTTGGTTGCTTCCTCACCCAAACGAGAGACATCGTCACTTAGACCCTGACTTGTTGCACTGGATAAATTCGTTTGATAACCCATCTTTCAATCTGGAAGCTCGGGACATTATCCTCTGGGATGGTTTGAACATTAAAAAGGTAAGAACGTGGCACGTCTGGGAAAGTCTAAGACATCGAGCTCAACAGGTTCAATGGTATCTGGCAGTTTGGCATCAGCTAAAGGTAGACAGATATGCTCATCACCACTGGCTTCTATGTCACAGACGCCTTTACACCTTAGCAAAGCTTGCTAGATTCGGAATTGAACTTGACCAACAATGTTTCCTGTGCGTAATGGGTCGCGAGACTGATACTCATTTGTTCCTCCAATGCCCGTACAGCTGCTTCGTGCTTGCAAATATGCTTTCTATGCTAAATTTACGTGTTAATGGGCACACTTGGGCAGTTTTTCAGGAAAATGTTCTTAATATTCAGGACGGTTCAAAGAAGAGGGTGGCCTTGCTTATGATTCAAATTTATACATACTTTATATGGCGGGAAAGAAATGCTAGGAAGCATGACAAAGGGAGCTTTGGCCCGAAGCGGCTTTTGGATGGGATCATCGTTGACACTCGAGCAAAACTTGCAAGCTCCACATGGTTCTCTAAAATTATTATTAGTAGACCAGATCTGATTTTATAGTTTTAGCCTTGTACTTCTTTGTTGTAGTTTGACATTCTCGGTTTGGAGAGTGTCGTTTTAGATCCATCTATGTCTTGTCATAGACCAAGGGTCAACCCCTTTGTAGCTTCTTTCTTCTAATATATATTAATTTAGCAAAAAATAAAATAAAATGTGTGTGTGTGTTTGTTCAAAATACAATTACTTGATAGGTTTGCTACATTACATTGTTTCTTGTAGAATGAACTATTTTTTTTGATTATATATAGACATTGTGATTTTATCTTTTTAATTTTTGAAAATTATTTAGGATTTTAGCTTAAATGCCATGTTGTTGCTGCGTTCAGATATGGTGACTTGTTGTGGTATTGCTGCTGGATTTTTGGAGCATCAGAATGCAAATTCTGCATTCTGCTGCTATTTTTTTTTAAACTGTTGTTCCTTAAATTTGATCGAATTCGGTCGAATTTAGCAAACTAAATTCGACTAGATTTGGTCGAATTTAACACTTTAGGAGCGAAATATTAAAAAATTTGAATTTTTTACCAAAATTTGAAATTATCAAAATTTTGAAATTTTTGGTTCGACCAAAATCGATCGAATTTATTAATATCAATTTCGACCAAATTTGGTTGAATTTATCCTAAATACGACCGAATTAATTGGTCGAATTTATCCTAAATTCGACCATATTACTAAATTTGACCTGCTTAAATATGACCAACAAAAATTCGGCTAAATTCGACCGATATCAGTCGAATTTAACCGTTTTTCTTGTAAAGTTACTTGTTGATATATAATTAAATATTGTATGTAGTACCAATAGTTTAAAGACAAAAAAGACATTTAGCTAAATTTTTATGTAGGCACCCAGGCCCTTGACAGAATCCAAAGACGTGTTTGAATTTAATTTATAAGGGCTAGGAAATTACATGTATAATAAGAATATAATACATGCAAGAAGAAACCAAACACAACTAAATTTTAAAATTTTATGGAATATTTTGCATTTATGCTAGTTGTAAAAATATATGTGTTTTTAACCTTTTTAATTGCTTATATATACTGTAAATTTGTATCTATATATAAGTTAAATATTTATTTAGATTTTTTTCAAAAAATTATAATTGATACAATTATATGTATCTTAATATAAGCATATACAATTCATCATATTAATAATCAAAAGTTTTTAGCTGGTCAGGAATATTAGTTGGTCAGAAATATTAGCATTAACACTTTTCTCCCAAAAAATATTGAACAAAAAAAGCTCAAAAAAACCAGAATGTAAGAATATTTAGAAAGATTAATTTAAGCTTTGTAGTTAAACGGGCTGATCCAAATTAAATAGTCTTATAATTTGGGCCTTGTGGTTAAAAGTCCATGTTACAGAAGATTCTAGGAAGGATATATTAGACATTTAACAATCCCCTTAAACCCTAGAACATAATTATATATATAGGGTAAGAAGTATCATCATATCATGTGATCTACTGATCATAACCTATAGAAATGAAGTCTGCGGCGGCCGACGAAGATTAACTGAGATATCTATCTTAATTTGCCTTCTAATTTTATTTACAGCTAGCCTTTCAATCGGGGTATTCTTGTTCTTATAATGAAATCGATTGTTTATTAATCATATATATGTTTGTTTATATATGTTGTATTAGTTGAATATAACTCTGATTTTAGGCTCTCATTTGATATATTATTACACAAACTCACACAACTATACACTCACACAAACACAGGTTGCAGCTATTACAAAAGGATATAACTAATTCTAGATCTCGGCTGAAACTTATTGATATCAGATTATTCAAACACTTTCTATATTATTAATGCACTTGCAATTTTTTGTAATATTTAAAGCTTAGTCATAGTCAATTTTTTGTTAAATTTTCAGGACTGTATATCTTGTAAAGCACAAGATTTTATCTTTTGTAAAGAAACTTTTACAAAATTATTTTCTTTAAAAGTAGTCATTAATTCTTAATTGTGTTCCAAATTCACTCTGGGCTTGTCTCAATGGTATAAAGTATCTTCAAATCTCTTGTATGTTTGATGATTTCACTGATTGATGTTTCTTTGTCAATTACATACATAATATTCAGAGTTTTGCTACTTATGACATATAAACATTTATATGATTAAATTTGTTATACTTTCATGTATATATACAAAAATTCATATTTGGAGTCTTTACTCATTTTCAATCATAATTTTATTTTTTTCCTCACTTTTTTCAGCGGCCTCATCACTAGATTTAGAAATCAATTAGATATGAACTATTGATTTGTAATTCTAGGGATGAGGACGTTGAAAAGAGCAAGGAGAAAAAGAAGATTATGATTAAAAATTGATAATTACTTCAAATATTTATTTGCGTGTATATACATAAGTGTGCAGATTTAAAAAAAACAACATAAAATCTTTGGGAAAAAATAAAATCATATTTCTCTCCGCTAAGCATAAGGTTTTTTCTTTTGTGTTTCGCAAAAGAAAAAACCATATTTCCTTCTTCCACTAATAAATTCACAACGCCTTATTATGCCTACATTATTTTTCATTCATTTTATAATATTTTAAAATATTCTTTATTTGAATAAATATCTATAAATTTATTATATTTTTATATTTAATAAAGTTTTAAATTAAAAACATTCATAATTTTTGTGGTACTATTTTAATATTATTATATATTTAAATTAAACTTTTTTCTAAAAAATTTATAAAATAGTTATAATTATATAACCACGCGCCATAACTAATCTAAGTGCATCTTATAATGGCATACTAACAATTTTTTTTTCTAGTGCACATGTACAAAAAGGAATAACATTTTGTTTATTTTCAAAGCGGGTTGCTCCACCAAATTATTACCTTCAAGTTATAATACATGTTCGTGAATCTTACTCTAATCACTTTATCATCTATACATCAAACAATTTTGTAACTTTTAATCCAATAAACTTTATAATACACGTTGATGGGCCTCACTCTTATCATTTTATCATCTATACATTTGAAACTTCAATTCCTATATAATTCCGTAAGCTTCTTGTAATAACAAATCGCTAATTATAAATTATTTGAACAATAGAGACCTATATAAACATAAACCTCCTAAACATATAATTGAGTACTCATCTATACTATTATATTAAAGTCTAAACATTGAAAATTTTGGTTTTCGGTTTGGTTATCCTAAGTTTTGGTTTTCGGTTTGGTTATCTTAATTATTAAAATAAATAATTAAATTATAAAAACAACTCAAAAAGCTAATTACTAATGTTAACGTATTTATATTCTGATTAAAATTCCTTCAACCGCTTCTACTTGGACCCTTTTTTCTGCTCCAACAACTCAATTATTCATTTTTTCTAAAGATTTTACTTCTAATTAAAACACTTTACCATTTAATTTAAAACTAATATTACAATAATTAATATATATCCAAAATATCACACCATATCTTTCCGTCATTATTTTTAGTAGTAATTTTTGTAATTAAAACATGGAGTACTTTTTAATTTAAAATTAATATTACAACAATAATTAATAGCCGAAACATTGAAAGTTTTGGTTTTCGGTTTGGTTATCCTAAGTTTTGGTTTTCGGTTTGGTTATCCTAATTATTAAAATAAATAATTAAATTACAAAAACAACTCAAAAAGCTAATTACTAATGTTAGCGTAATTATATTCTGATTAAAATTCCTTCATCCACTTCTACTTGGACTCTTTTTTCTGCTCCAACAACTCAATTATTCATTTTTTCTAAAGATTTTACCTATAATTAAAACACTTTACCATTTAATTTAAAACTAATATTACAATAATTAATATATATCCAAAATATCACACCATATCTTTCCGTAATTATTTTTAGTAGTAATTTTTGTAATTAAAATATGGAGTACTTTTTAATTTAAAATTAATATTACAACAATAATTAATATATATCCAAAATATCAAACCATATCTTTCCGTAATTATTTTTAGTAGTAATTTTTGTAATTAAAACATGGAGTACTTTTTAATTTAAAATTAATCTTGCGATCACTAATATACACCCAAAAATATCTCACCATATATTCAAATCATTATTTTTATTAATAAATAACAATCGTTAGATCTAATAATAAGATATATTATATGATTAAATTAATTTACTAAAAATTCAAAGTTCGAACCCGTCAACGACATTTTTAATTTAGAATTTTACAAAATAAATTTATATTAAATTAAAATTAAAAAATTATTAAAAATAAGGATTATATAAAAACATAATTATAATGTTAAATATATTTTATAACCTATCAAAAGAAACTCGTGCTTCGCACGGGTTATAAGCTAGTATATGATTATAATCAAAATGCTTAAATTAAAATTGTCTTCCAGAACATATGAGATAAATATTAATTATTTGAACTCAAAATAATAATTAAATCCTTCTGTTTTATTCTCCACTTGTACAAAAAAAGTTGACAGCATATTTAAATAAGTATACATAGCTTTGGACACAAAACCTAAAGAATTCAGTTTATGATAATCAGTTGGCTTCTCCCGCTACTTCGTGGTTCACTATTATTATTAAAATATTAATTGTTCATGTTTAAGCAAAAAAAAAAAAAAAAAACCTATTAGTTGCATGTGTACAAAGTGCATATATGAATTCTTGTATATTTTTTTGCGATTTGGTTTGTGAGCTGAGGGTAGACGTGCATGTGGCCAGATCCGTCGTGCTGGATGGTGCATGGTTTATGGCCGTTATGAACATGGAGCATGGCTTGTTTACTTCAAACCAAAGATGTTGACCCCTGACATGTTGGCCAAATGCAAGCTAGAGGTCAAGAAGGTAACAAGAATTATATGCAGACTTGTATAGTATTGAAAGAGCTAATATCTACAAACTAAATTGCCAAGTCGATCACTTAAGTCCTTGTTAGCTTTAATATATAACGACAACATAATTAAGAGGGCAAACTATGAACATAATTAAGAGGGCAAACTATGAACGAGTAATCTACAGTTACTTAAATGGGAAAGAGCCTTTCTCTCTATAATTATAAGGGAACGGTGTGTTCCAAACATAACTCTTTGATTAGCAACTATTGTGTGAGATTGATACTCATATCTATGACAGTAGCAACTTGTGCGAGATTGATACTCATATCATATCTATGACAATCTTTAAAGAAAAGCAAAAGCAATTGAATACTCAGAACAAAGCTTAAAAGTTTGTTACAATCTGTAAATTGTATCCTTCATTTCTTCTAAGTTTGACTTTGAATGTCAGTCTTGTGTATTCTCTTTACTTCCCACCTCCAAGTTTGGAGTAACACCACCAAGTTTGGACATCAGATAGGCATGTTGTTTTGCAGTGAGCTTAAACATATCAATGAGCTTAAACCTATCAGCTATTTGAACATATATATGATGAAACATGCTTTTGTCACAATTTTTCCTGTTTTTACCTTATCATGAATAAAATGACACACAATCTAACGCAACTTGATTGTCACAGTTGAGCACAACGGGAGGCAAGTGTGTGACAAACGCATATCTTTCAAAAGAGCACTCATCCATGTAATTTCGCAGCTTGCAAGTGTCATAGCACGATTTAATTTGTATTTTATTTTATTTTATACAACCTATTGCAACTTTAGAAGTAGGAAGAGGAATAATGACCCAATTAAGTACCATTCCTTTCTAATGCGCGCGCGCGCACACACAGATATATATATATATATATATATATTGATATTTATGTAGTTAACTCTCTCATATATGATATATTTTAGTATCGCTCAGATAGTTTATGGATCCTAGAGCTTATTTATAATATATATTATATGTGATATTTAACGTGTCATTTTTTATAATATAACTTATAGTTATATTGTCCTCCAATATTAGAGTTCATGTATCGTCTCAAACTGGACGCGAACTTCAAAAGTGGAAGAAAAAAATTTCAATTTTTCTTCGATTTGCACAATATATACAATTACAAAAAACTTGTTAGATCATTGGAATACATAATGTATAACAATAGAAAATTGCATTTAGCTTTCATACATTCCATGAACTGACTCCATATCAAATTATTTGTAAATAGGAAATAGTTGGTAATTTTTACAATTAATCATAATCATCATCGGCTTTTACGTTCCCAGTTCTCACTTTTTACCTTCCCACTTCTTCTTCTTTAACGCACCACATTATTATTCATTCCACTTATAATTGTGTTATAATAAATGAATGCAGGAGATCCTTAACCTTCACCCAAAGATAAGTAACTCTACACAAAATATGGAAGAGTTATTCTAGGTATGTAGAGTACAAGAATGATGCTGAAGGACGAGATATAAGTTTTTGGGCCTATGAAAAAGTTGTCCATTATTGGGACGATGCAGGTCTCCCTCGGGGGGAATACTTTAACACCACAGCGAAAATAGGCGATGCAGTGAGGTCTACATTGTTGAGGTGGATATGGTGAAGAGCGACGTCAGGCCGAATCACTTTTATGATTCTGTAGTGTGGGGTGAAGAGATGAAGGATCTCTATGATGCAGATGTTCATCTTGTGATGAAAAAAAACGATGACAGTAATGATCCTGAAGCTACTATGATTACGTATTTAGAAGGAATGAGCCTGCTGATTAAGGTTGACAATAATGCTGGAGTGTCACTGATGGACTACCCACTTCCTCTGTCAAGATCAAGTGCGTGGCAAGGGAAATTCTTCCTTCTGATGTGAACAATTTCCTACACTACCATTTCCCTTCCCCTATTTCTAGTTCCCCTGTTTCTAGTTCTAGTGCATGAATGTTTACACTATTATCTGTTATAATATAACTTGTAGTTATATTGTCCTCCAATATTAGAGTTCATGTATCGTCTCAAACTAGACGCGAACTTCAAAAGTGGAAGAAAAAAATTTCAATTTCTCTTCGATTTGCCCAATATATACAATTACAAAAAAAACGTTCACGTATATGCATCGGTAAAAATGTATGTAAAAAACATTTTTAGGCAAAATTTTAGTTTAGACCACATGATCTTTAAACTTGTTAGATCATTGGAATGCATAATGTATAACAATAGAAAATTGCATTTACCTTTCATACATTCCATGAACTGACTCCATCTCAAATTATTTGTAAATAGGAAATAGTTTGTAATTTTTACAATTAATCATAATAATCATCGGCTTTTACGTTCCCAGTTCTCACTTTTTACCTTCCCACTTCTTCTTATTTAACGCACCATATTATTATTCATTCCACTTATAATTGTATTATAATTAATGAATGTAGAAGATCCTTAATCTTCACCCAAAGAGAAGGAACTCTACACAGAATATGGAAGTGTTATTCTAGGTATGTAGAGTACAAGAATGATGCTGAAGGACGAGATATAAGTTTTTGGGCCTATGAAAAAGTTGTCCACTATTTGGACGATGCAGGTCTCCCTCGGGGGGATACTTTAACACCACAGCGAAAATAGGCGATGCAGTGAGGTCTACATTGTTGAGGTGGATGGTGAAGAGCGACGTCAGGCCGAATCACTTTTATGATTTTGTAGTGTGGGGTGAAGAGATAAAGGATCTCTATGATGCAGATGTTCATCTTGTGATGAAAAAAAACGATGACAGTAATGATCCTGAAGCTACTATGATTACGTATTTAGAAGGAATGAGCCTGCTGATGAAGGTTGACAACAATGCTGAAGTGTCAGTGATGGACTACCCACTTCCTCTGTCAAGATCAAGTGCGGGGCAAGGGAAATTCTTCCTTCTGATGTGAACAATTTCCTACACTACCATTTCCCTTCCCCTGTTTCTAGTTCCCCTATTTCTAGTTCTAGTGCATGAATGTTTACACTATTATCTGGTTTTAGTTTTTCTTTTTTTATTCGGATGTCAATGGGTTACTCTTTTGGTTCTTTAATGCTTACACTAATTAGTTATTTTGTTTATCCTTTTTTATTTCGTATGTCAATTTGAAATTCTTTTTAAGTGCTTGAAATTAAGTTTACATTTTTTAGTTATTTTGTTTGTCCTGTTGGGAGGGATGTTTACAATTTATTTTTTTTCATTTGTCTTTTTTACATTCCAGGAATGCAATAGCATTATCTGTATTAGGTGTTCAATAAATTCATCGATAAATTGATCCAGTATCCAAACACTTTTTTTTTACTATTTTAACTATATATTATTCAGTCTTTTATGTATTGTTTTACTCGGCAAATAAAAAGAATATATATACACATATAGGCAAATGGTCAAATACAAATCACTTTTAAAATACAAACTAAAAACCAACATTAAATATATTATATTTCATCTATTCTAAGGGCCCCACCAGGGACACCTTCACAAAAATGTAATAAATTAACTCACCAATGTTTAGTAAAAAAAAGTTATTGTTCATTGCTGACGTCATTGCCACGTCAGCAATGAACATTAATTTTTTTTATTACTAAATAGAGGGCAGATTATTATACACTTTTTATATTGGGGTACCCTTAGTTTGGTCATTAGATTAGATTGAAATGTTGGATTGGGGTTTTGTTTGTAGTTTGTATTTAAAACTGGTTTGTAGTTGAACATGACTATATATATATATATATATATATATATATATATATAGGGTTTGATTCAAATGAGAACCACTACCTAAAAGAGAACCGGAGAACCATTGAATCCTACTGCAGAACCTATTTTGTTTCGTAATAAAAATATAGTGTTCTCCTACTGAATTTCAAAGTTATGCACATGAAATTAAAAGTTCTACAACTGAACTTGCTTTTTCTACAAAGTTCTACAATGAACTTACTTTTTTAACAAACACTCTACTGCTGAACTTAAAAGTCTGAATTTAAAGTTATGCACATGAAATAATTAAAATTTCTACAAATGAACTTGCTTTTTCTACAAAATTCCACAACTGAACTTACTTACCATTGAGTTCTACTGCAAAATCTATTTTGTTTCGTACTAAAAATATAATTTTCTGCTACTGAACTTCAAAGTTATGCACATGAAATTAAAAGTTCTACAATCGAACTTGGTTTTTCTACAAAGTTCTACGATTGAACTTACTTTTTTCAACAAACATTCTGCTGCTGAACTTAAAAATTATGCATCTGAATTTTGAAGTCACGAATTCTAAAGTTCTGCTATTGAACTTATTAGAGTTCTCAGGTTCTCAGTTTAATGGTTCTCTAAGAAACATGATCGTATAAATATATTGAAATGATTCAGTTAGACAAATATATAATGACCTTGATGTTGGATCTTGGTTAACTTACTGTGTGTAAAGAAAATAGTTAGTGAGGAGATAAAAAGGGTCTTCACCAGTCACTTGTGTTTTACAACAGCCTGATTTTGTGTATGAACATATTGAGGAAATAAGGCCCCGATAACGTGTATTTTATACACGTTTTATATTTCATTCTCTTGCACTTTTGTTAGTTTCCAATGTAGTTTTATCGATATTAATTATTTCCATTTTTCAGTACCGCATGCTCATGTGCTCGAAAGATGGCTTATTTTGGGCTTGAAAGCAAAGATTATTCAAGAGGGAAGTTAGAAGATGCAAGCTCGCGATGCCGGGAGGTTTTTAATGATTTATTCTTGAAGATTTTGTCTCGCACGGCCGTTCCGCAAGCCGTTCAAAGAGTTTAAAAGGAGCAGTTTGCTGTACGGGCTGCTGTACGGCCGTTCAACAGGCCGTGCAGAGTGTTCAAAGTAGTGCAGATTGTGCAGTCTTTTGTACGGGCTGCTGTACGGCCGTTCTCTTGCCCTCTTGTATAATAGATGTATTAATAGAGTAGTTGTATGCCAAACAAAATATCTTATCTTCATCCCATCTTTATCACTTCAAGAACATTCAATTAGGGTTAGTGAGTAGAGAGAAACATTTATTACTCATAATCTAGCATTGATTATGAGTAACTAACTTCATTTATTTTGCTCAAGGAAGCATTTCTTGTACTAAATCCACTTCATTTTAAGTAAGATCTATTTCACTCTATCTTGAATGCTTGTGATGTATTGTTTATGATTTTAATTGGAGATTTGTAAGTTGATTTACCTTACTCTTCTTGTATCTTCAATTGCTAATTGTTTGTTCTAATACGTAATCGTTAGTTCATTCAATATAGTAGCACAAGATTTAGTGTACCTAAATCCATAAAATTCAAGTGCAAATACCTAGGTTGAGCTTCTCATCCTTGGGTTTGTCCTAACCTCTCTTTGTTTAATTCCTTGACTTGGTTAAATTGATAGTGCTTCATTATTGGTTGCTAGTGTCAAGAGAGCTAATTTATGTGCTTCACTAAATTAGTGTTTTTAGAAGAGAAGTAAGTAATTGTGTGCTTCACTAATTATCTTGGTTAGGTAGAGTTGGATATATTTTGCTTGTTTGTTGGGTTGAAGTGCTTGATTTGCCATATCCTTGGGTAAAATATATCGTTATCTTGCTAATTTACTACTCATTGTGCCTTGTTGTGTTGGTAAAATTGGATGATTGCCATTAACTTAGTTGTATTTCTATAGCAATTTATTTCTTGTATGCAAGGTGTTTGATAAAATACCTCAACAAATTCAAAACCCCCCACCATTTTACTTTACACTAGTATTGAACGCTATTCCCTTCGGTTCAATCCCTACTTACCACATTTGCTACATTTTGTAGTTAAGTGCGAACATAGTAGAGCATAAATAATATCATTTTCAATTTGACGCGTCGACGACGGGCATGGCCAGGCCCATTATCAAAGTCTAGTAATTGTACAAGTATTGGCTCTATATAAAGGCGCCTCTTCTACTTTCATTATTAGCATGATCAATACAATGTAGTCCTAAATAAATTTATTACCTTACACTGCTATGTTGTTATTTCTCTTCCGCTAATGTTAATATACAAAAGTTATCATGGTATCAAAGCCTCCGATTCTCGAGGACTCGAAAATAAATATTCCAGTGGCCACATATCTACACCAGCCCCCCCATTTTCCTGTTAAAGAAAACCCTAAATCTAATTAACACCCACCATTTTTACTCCTTTCCCTTTGTTGAGGACGAAGCCAAGTGAGGAGAGGGTAAAGGGGATTGAAGCGGATGCGGTTGAGATTGAAAAGGAGTTTGTTTGTGATGAGCACAAGGTGTCTGATGAAATGCCACTGAGTATTAGCGTGAGTTTGTTTGATTTCTTCCTATCTTTATGAGCTGCCTTGTAAGGTGTTGTGGTGTTAAAGGTTTAAAAGAAGTGAAGTTGAGTGATTATAGGAGGAGTGCACATCAGGTGTTTGACAGTTTAGAGGTTGAATTGTTGTGTTTGTGTAGTTGGCTCCCCTGCACCGAATGGAAGTATGCAGATGTTTCATGTTATGTATCGAGTACTTATTTCTCATTTGCAGCAAGGTCAAGATCAAGTGAATCGTAGAGGAGGTCTTTATTCTATTCCTATATATCCTTTTAGGGGGCCAATGTCGACATTTCCACCCACCACTCTTATTCCCTTTACATACAATGTACTGACGGGTGGACCAACTTCTAAGGCTGCATAATTGGGTGGGGAGCAAGGCCAAGTAAGACAACAAGAACAACAACAGCAACAACCCGGACAACAAAGACAGGTTGTAGTAAGAAGATTTTAGTTTGCATTTCAGATTGACTTGTTTCTCATCTTAAAGCTGGCAGTTGTAATTTTTCTATTTAACCAAGATGGATCGAAACATAGGCTTTTCCTTCTCGTGTTTTTTGCTGCATTAATATATCTGTACCAAACTGGAGCTCTTGCAACATTGGTTCGATGGCTATCACAAGGTATGCAGAGAACAGCTGCACCTCCCCAACCACCAAGGCCAGCTGTTAGGCCTGATAACATTCCTCTTTTTGGAAGACAAGGGAATGGGGATGCTGCTTTGGCAGGTTGTCAACCTGGAGCCGAGAATGAGAATCATGCCGAGCACAATGGACAGCAAGCAAAGACATCTCAAGAGCACAAAGAGACAAGGACGAGATTGAAGTTGATAAAGGCCATTGAGCTACAATATAATCGGTCAAGTCATAGGTAGCAGATTACTCTTAACCACAAACCAAAAAATGAAAAATATAACCACCTCTATCATCAATATCTGAAAGGTGAAGATGGAAGGTATCATTTATGGAAGTCATTGCCATCGCTTGAAATTAAAAGCAGAGTGTTCATTTCTGAAATGTGCAGAATGAACGAATACTCGAGCTAATTTTGCAGCTTATCTTACATTGTCAAGTTGCTGTGAAATAGCACTTGCATAACCAAGTTGCTGTATTGGGCCTCGACTCTACTTTTAAAGTCCACCAAATTCTGTTGAGGTAGGCCATTGAGCCCTTGAAAAACCGCTTGGATATAGAAATTACTGGGGACGAAGAAGAAGAGAGATTGAGAGCGAAATGAAGCTAGTGCTTGAAGCCCGAGCCAGAGCCAGAGCCAAGAAGCCCGAGCCAGAGCCAGAAGCCAGAGCTCAAGACACAATCCTCAAATGGCTAGAAGAGCTAGGACATGTGAAAATGTAGTTTAATGCAAAGGCAGGGTCCTTGAATGGCAAACAAAGCCAGGATTCCTTGAATGGCAAGCTTAAACTAGTCCTTGAATGACAGGAATTGGAGAACCTGTCAGGACATTGAAGAACGTTGTACACTCCAACTGTGATTTTTTTTTTGTCTGTTTGTTTTGATGGAATACCATGTTCTGAAATGGCAGGATGATATGATTTGGCTTGTGATGAGCAGCCTCAGGAGCTCTTTGTTGGTGGTGTCCAACTGTGTGCACATTTCTTGTGGATCATAAAGTTCAAGCCAAGAGCTTCTCTTTGTTCCCGCTCTTAGCTTGAGGGGGAGTATTGAGGAAATAAGGCCCATATAAGACCTATTACCAAAGTCTAGTAATTGTAAAAAATTAATATAAAACACTTGAAACGAATCTGTACTGAACTATTGTCTAATGTGATAAACCAACCAACAATACATCTACATTTCCACATATTAAGGAGAAGATAACAAGCAGCTGCAAAGATAATGCAAAAACGTAACATGGATAAATTACTTCAATTGTGTAGTCAAACTATATATTATCCATGTATATGGTTATCTGTTGTCCTTATATTCTTCTTGTTTATCAAATGTACTTCTAATCCTGAAGATACAGAACATGCTAACCTTGTAAACCCTACATATACAGAAGTTGGAAGATGAAAAAAGTAAGAGGTTTAAAACCATTCTCATTTTATACTGTTAACTTATTTATGGTGTCAAGATGTTGCAGTAACTACATCTATAGGTACAGGTTATCAACAGAGTTCAGATAGAAAACTTTAATTTATCTTTTCATAACCTAAAAATAAATTATACGATGATATTTATAATATCCAATGTCAGCATTAGTTTAAACCATCTGTGATATAACAGTTGTGACAACAAGTATAAATTGCAATTACAACTCAAACAGAATGTACTTTACTGTGAGTCCCCTTAAAATGCGTGCCGCACACCCCTTGAAAAGTGTAAACAATTGGGTGGGACGGAGGGAGTAATTTTTTTTCACCCATCCATTCTGAAATCATCTACCTATTATTCCAACATTCAACCACAATGAGTGACTTTAACATCTCCAAAACCAATGCTGCTTACTTCCAGGGTTATTACTATATAACTTGATAAAGGTTTAGGCCTGACTCTAAATATAAATCTTATCAGGATTTCTATGTTTAATAATCAAGAACTAGGGTCTATGTTTCACTACAGAGGAAATGGCGAGCCTAGAAGTACAACCAACCCCTTTTAAATTTTATTCAAATAAAATCTATTTTCAGGTTTTGGAAATTCTAGTTTATTACATTTAACATAGGCCATAAATGACTTAGCAAAAAAAAACATAGGCCATAAATGAGTACTCTTAGCAAAAATTATTATCAAAATTTGAAGCTAAAGTCATTACAAATTCAATGTTAGTATACCCCTTTATAATAAATCCATCAAATAACCAACACTACAAGTAAAAAGGCCAAAACTGACCACGCGATTGGTCGATTTTGGCCCTTTTTTGGTCGAAAATGCCGTTCAAACCGACGAACTCGAATGGTAGGAATTGCTCCAGTCGGAAAAGCCTATTGGTCGGAATTGCTGGCTTTTTTCCAAAAGGCCCCCACATGCCATGTGGCTGCCCATGTGGCTCGCCAGCCACATGGGCTGTCTCGTCACATGACACGTCACATGCCACGTCATCTGAAAATGGACCCCAAGTGTTGACGTGTCATCCACAGTGTCAAGTGGGACCAGCCCACGTCATTTCTGCCATGTCATATTTGATTGAGCGAGAAATTCAACTTTTTCACGAAATTTTTGGCGGAAATCTGTTGATCAATTCCGACCAATATTGGTCAGTTTTGATGTGAGCGGGAAATTCAATTTTTTGACCAAATTTTTGGCGGAAATCGATGTGGATGGTGAGGCCAATTTACAGTCAAAACCGACCAACAGTTGATCAAAACCGACCAATATTGGTATGTTTTGATTTCCGACCAAGAATTGGTCGGATTTGATACATATGTGTACAGATTTCGGGACCCACACACACCATTTCCGACCAAATTCGTGAAGTCACTCAATTCTGAAAAATATTTTTTGGTACGTTTTGCTTGGTCGGTTTTGGCCGTTTTTCTTGTAGTACAAGGAGAGGAAATATACCTGAATGAGATGAACTTGTGCTCACACCCTCAAACATAGGAACTGCCTGACCCAAGTACTCTCGGTTGTGGTTCTCTCTTGGAATAGCGAGATTAGGGTACGGCTTTGCTACCCTCTTAAACTCATTCATGATATCAGATAAAGCTGACTTTTTCAAAAACGAATTAGAACCAGTTAGTAGGTTGGTACAATAATAAAGAAAATCTGTTAAATGAAAGATCTTAATTCATATATCATTGTACCGGTTTCTTCACCACGGAGGGTTTTGACACAATCGGTTGCTACTGATCTTCGGATGAATGTTTCTCCATCAAGCAAGACAAATGAGTCGGAAAACCTGAAACAAAATTATAATACTTGTCCCATAACATAAAAAATGGAAGGATGCAGATGAAATTTGCTTGGACACCTATTTACAATTTTTCGTACCATTCCAATGGCTGCTGATCTTTAAATGAAGATTTCTCTTGCACGACAAATGAGTTAGAAGACCTGAAACAAAATTAAAATACTTGTCCCATAATATAAAAAATGGAAGGATGCAGATGAAATTTGCTTGGACACCTACATACAATTTTTCCTACCGTTTTTCAATACAATTCTAACAATTTAAGTAAAGCTCAAACCCGCTAATTTGAAAATAAATGCTCCATACTTCTTCTCACTCATTCTGTTGTACAAACTTCATATAGAAATATAGAGTTAGTCATTAGTTAGTTGCCATGTTTAGATGATTCTGAAGTAGTAGATTGTACAATACTGCAAGTAGTAGTAGGTTGTCATTTGCTTATTTTTTTTATCTTAAGATTGTACACATGGGGATATATATGCAAGGATGTCAATCTTTTAGGTCTAAGAGCCCTAATTAATTTTGTAGCAAGCCCCAAGCTTCCTACTTTATTCTGCATAACTCTAAATAGCTCTTGTACGGATTAATAATTCCAGAATCAACAAACTAGTAGGGAGTTCAGTTTGATAATTTGAACACAAACAAGCATCAAAGCAGTGGAATATTGAGCCAAAAGGGTTGCTTCTTGAGCAGATTTCCAGACAATGTCATAGGGATGATTTTATCTTAGAAAAGAATGGAAGGTGCTGCCTAAAACTTGTACATGTTGATGACTTGATATTGAGTGGTGATGAGACAAAAACATATATAGTAGAAATGAAATTAACTTTAATTAGATGAAACTTTCAGCATCAAGATCTGGGGTGAGATATTTCTTTGGGATAAAAGGTTGCAAGAGGATATAAATGAACGACGTTGAATCAGAGTGAACATGCTACGGACATAGTGTGGGAAAGGAAGATTGCGATGAAACTAGTTTTCCAACTCCAAGTGTCAAGCTGTCTGTCAGGAGAAATTATAAGATTAATAAAGATTAATTAAAAGGTTATTGTACCTGAACCTAATAAGACCATCGTTGTCTTCTTCTGTACCACAACTCAGTGAATACTGAAGTTGTCCTAGAAAAGCACATACTGGAGGTTGCACTTCATGTGGTGAAGTACTTGAGAGGAACAGTACAATTGAGATTGTTCTATCCTAAAGAAATTTATCACATGGTGTATGGTTAGAGTGATGCAGACTGGGGAAATTGTATGGACAGAGGAAGATCATTAACAGGATTTTGTATTTTTTGGATCGTCTTCAATATCCTAGAAGCCAAAGAAATGAAAGGCGGTTTCAAAATTCACATGTGAGTTTAAATTAAGCAGTATGTGTGTGTCTCAGAAAACAAGTGAGAGCTTTTTTTTTTTTGAAAAACAAGTGTATTAAATTCAATAAATCAAAGCCATACGGCATCTACAATTCATATCGAGTAGAACAAACATAATTGAATCGCCGGACATCCAAAGGAGACCAAAAGCGAATTTTGACGGAGATATATACAATTGTATCCCCAACACCCGTCTGAGCTTATCGACCTTGAATGCAGAACCAAAACAGCTCGAATCACTAAATCCAAATCCACGCTCCCACAAACCGGAGAGAAAATCAAACTCCCACAAAACGGAGAGAAAATCCAACCAACTCAACATTACAAGCGAGAAAACCAAACAACTAAGCATTACAAGTTGAAGATTAAGAACTTAAAAATTATAATTAAAATACAAAAACCGAAGAAACAAGAAAAAAATACAACAGCTCCAAACTTAGATCTGAAAAATCGAATCCCCAATAAACAAGATGAACCCACTCACAGATCCGGGTGGCTAGTCGGAAACGGAGAAATAGTCGGAGCTCCGAAGTTTAAGAAACTAAGAACAGAGGCAGATCGGAAAAGGTTTAGAAACCTTAGATCCAAAGGGAAAACCAAGAAAATGAGAAGAAAAACTAAAGAAAAAGAAGGAAAAAAACTGAAATTTTATTTGGAGGGCCTTATTAAAAACCTATTAAGGAAAAAGAGTGCCCTTTTATTCGAGGGAGTAAGCTTAATCGACTCTTATCGGAGACGAACTCCGACTAAGTCGTGAAGAAGATGGAGGCGGGTGAAGAAGAAGAAGGGAGCAGAGGAGAGAGAAGGGAGAGAATATTTGGTATCCTATGCTTGGTGGCTATACACTTGTCTTGCATTAAAAACCAAGTGAGAGCTTGTTTGGCAATGATTAAAGTTAGTAACTATTGACAAGTTGTTAAATGTGTGTGTCCATAATAAGTAATAAATGTTGCATAAGGTTAAAAGACCAGCTTAAGGTCAAAATTTTGATAAGAGGTACTTTTTAATTAACTTAATACTAGAATGGTAAGTTACATTCGATGTAAGTCTTAAAAAATTGATAGGTCATGTTTTTGTCTTCATGTTCATTTGCATCTGCTAATATATTAACTTATAACGTTGCATATAGGGTTTTGAAGAATCCAAGGTTGCTACTACACCGTCTGCAATTAGCAGAGTTCCACACTCGGATGAAGTTGCATGTGGGGGTTACCATACATGTGTTATTACAAGTGCGTTTAATTATCCATTCACTTTCACATGAAATATTGAAATATAGCAGTTACTTCAATCCTGATATGTGTATGTGATAATTGGGAGAAAAAAGATATGTATGTTTCAGAGCAGAAATTAAACAATTTTCAAGAACCCATTATAATCCATTTTTATTACTAACTTAATGAGTAAATACTAAGCAGATAAACAATTACTTTAATTGTAAAGAAGCTTTTACTCACTGCTCAATATTAAGTTGATAAAGGTTCCTGTCTTAGAAGGTGGTCTAAAACGAGCCAACTCGAATTAAGTAATTTTCGGAGTATATGTTAAGGAGTGAGGACCGTAAATTTTTTGAAAAGAATGTCTCCTTTATATTGTTTACTATTTCAGTTCAGGTTTAAGTTATGAAAGCTTAATGAACAGTCCCCCCAGTCTTAATAACTTTTGAGTGTCAAACAATTGTAAAGCTTGTCGCTTCTCTTGACACGGTAGGTCTGTTCGGTGGAGTTCTAATTTTTCCCATTGCTTCATTTAGTTCATTGCAGTTTTATACTTGTACATCTGAAGTACAGGAAATTTGTTCTCTTCTTCAAACTCTTTTTTCCTTCTGTTTTTTTGTAAAATGTCTGTTTTCCAGAATCCTGTGTCAGACCATGAATATGCCAATTGATAAAGGACTGAAGATCTGTGTAAATATTTTAATTTTTTTGTGGTTTACTATGTCGAATAGATGGCGGAGAGCTGTTCACATGGGGTACTAATGAGAACGGTTGCCTTGGCATTGGGTAGGTTTGCTTTGTGATATTTGTCCTAGAACCATTACTTCCAGAGTCATTAATGTGGTATGCTTGATAATATGTACTGATTAATGCATTTTATTAATCAGTCGTAGAGAGGTTGCTCATTTACCTGAAAGAGTTGAAGGTCCACTAGTAAAACATCCAGTTTGGAAGGTTTGTAATACTTGCATGCTCTGTTAAATTTGGCTTTTATATTATTAAATTCACTCAAAGAAAGGTGTAGACATTTAAGTAAAAAATTGTGAAACTATTTGGATGTATATAAATTTGCTTTTAGTTTTTCTTTGTTCTCATGCTATTGTTCCTGTGCAAATATTATTGGCAGCTATCTTGTGGTTGGAAGCATGCTGCGGCAATTTCTGGTTCGTATGCGTGTATAATGATATGCACTTCATCATTTGTATAATGATACGCACTTCATCATTTTCACATGCAATAATATATTCTAGATCTTTAAAATTTATGGTTAACAAATTTTTTATCTTTATTCAGAAAAAAGAATTTTGACCACTATTTTTATAATGCTTTCGTAAAAAAAAACATTCAAAGGTACCTTAATTACTTTATATATATGCTCCCTCCTTCCCGCAAAAGCATGGTTGGCTCACTTTCTAATATTATCTCTGAACTTAACATGTATATTTTTATTCTGAAAAAGAAAAAGTTAGAATAATTTTTGTAAAACTATATATTCAAAGCACATTGAAATGTTTGCAAAAAGTCAAATGACTTATAAAAGGGACGAGAGGTAGTTTGTCTTAAAAAGTAAACCTTGTTTGTCATTGTTCACATCAATAAAAATGGAAAAGACCTACCTCATTAGACTAAAAGTTCTTTACTCGTAAGTAAGATTTGTCGTGGTAGAGTCAATGTTGTTAAAAGCATGCATATGCGTGCGCATATGCGAGATGCAATGCGAGGTTTTATCGTGTCGCTTGAGTTATGCGATGCAACGTTGCTGAAGCACGCAATTCTGTGTGTGCTTAAGCGATATGCAAGAAGCGCCAAAAAAGAGCGCTTTTATTTTTTGTTGACTGGGCTGTTGACTAGGTTTTTTCTAACGAAACAGGTCATAAAAAACCCTAAAACCTAAGTCACATATCATATCGAACGATACAGACATAGTGTTCGAAAGATTTCTCATCTCCTTTCCGGGTAATTATCTTCTTTCTTGTATATATATGAACACACATACATACATATACATACAATTTTTCTTATCTTCTTCTTTGTACTGATTCTTGTATATACATACACATCTATATATACATACATATATACACAATCTTGTATACATATATACAATGAATACATATATATTTGATTATACGTAATTACTTATACTTATTAATTACTAATTTGTACTTATTAATTGCTCCCTCTGTCCCATTCTTTTTGGCCACATTTCCTTTTCTGTCTATCCCAAAACTATTGTCCACATTCAGTTAATATTGTAAATTAAATGTTAATTATGGTAAATTGTTTGAAAAATAATATAATTTTTTAGTAACTATTAGTTTATATAATGTAATTGAATAAAATGTGGAAATGTGATTGTGACAAAATTAGTGGGACAAAGGGAGTACTAATTTGTACCAATTAATTAAAAATTTGTACTTATACTTATAGATTTCTGATAAAAAAGACGTGGCATGGAAATATGCGCGGGCAGTGATAAAGGGTAGTTCGGTTTGACTTTGTTGTAATTTTTGTGGAAAAGAAACAAATGGGGTATTTAGAATGAAGGAGCATCTTATTGGAGGGAAAAGAAATGCTAAAAGTTGCCTAAAAGTACTAGAAGAAGTGAAACAAGAAGTCGTAAAGATGAAGTCGTACTGCCACACATGGATGGTTGACGGCCTTGAGCCTGCATTTACACTTCATCATCATCATAGTCTCCCACTTCGATCTCATGTAGATCAACAACTTGTTTTACTTTATTTTTTGCATCCATGAAATCTTGAACTTCTTTTTTCACTTCTTCTTGTACTTTTAGGCATCTTTTAACATTTCTTTTCCCTCCAATAAGATGCTCCTCCATACTAAATACCCCCTGTTGTTTCTTTTCCACAAAAATTACAATGAAGTCGAATCGAACTACCCTTTCTATCACTGCCCGCGCAAATTTTCATGCCACGTCTTTTTTATCATCCATCTATAAGTACAAATTAGTAATTAATTGGTACAAATTAGTAATTAATAAGTATAAGTAATTAAGTATAATCAAGTATGTATGTAATCATTTTATACATGTATACAAGATTGTGTGTATATGTATGTATATATATGTGTGTGTATATACAAGAATCGGTACAAAGAAGAAGAAGATGAGAAAGATTGTATGTATATGTATGTATACATATATGTAAATATATGTATGTATGTGTGTGTGTGTTTATATATATACAAGAAAGAAGATAATTACCCGGAAAGGAGATGAGAAATATTTCAGTCGCCTGCCTCGTATTGTTTGTGTATTGTTTGTTCGATATAATATGTGACTTAGGTTTTTTATGACCCGTTTTGTTAGAAAAGACCCAGTCAACAGCCCTGTCAACAAAAAATAAAAGCACTCTTTTTTGGCGCTTCTTGCATATCGCTTAAGTGCACAGAATGGCGTGCGTTAGCAACATTGCATCGCACAACTCTAGCGACGCGCTAAAACCTCTCATCGCTTCTCGCATATGCGCGCGCATATTCGTGCTTTTAACAACACTGGTTGTGCTTATGCTCTGGGAGGTCTTTGTGCTTTACATATCGTATGCGCGCGCATATGCACGCTTTTAACAACACTGGTTGCGCTTATGCTCCAGGAGGCCTTTTGCGTGCGCATATGCGTGCTTTTAACAACACTGGTTGCACTTATGCTCCAGGAGGCCTTTGTGCTTCAGTACGCATATCGAGTTTAATAACACTGCTGGTAGTTAACTCCCAAAAAGAAAAAGTGTAGAACTCAAATCAGCCATGTTATGGGACCAAGTAGAAGATTTGGTGTCAAAAGGACGATATTCATTATTGTGGCTTCTTCTGATGTAGGAGCTGCTTCATCTTATACTGTGAATACCAGAATTTATATGAACCCAAGTCAGCATTCTTTGGGGTTTAATATATTTTTGACAAATCTGCAGATTTTTTTTTAAATATATAGTTGTCAATAATCTCTTACATCCAGAAGGCAATATTTTTACTTGGGGCTGGGGAGGTTCACATGGAACATTCTCTGTAGATGGTCATTCTTCAGGAGGACAATTGGTATGGTTCTACCTCTCTTTGCCATATATGACTCCGGAACATGATTGTCGTACCAATTGCGTTATTTATGTTCTAATCTATGTCATACACAAGTGCTTCAAAAGTCTTTCAATGGCAGATTTTTGTGGATAAGTTAGCAATAAGGTCACACTGAAGTGTTACTCAGTGTGGTAGATGTGTTACTATATTTTATACTCAATTGTAAAGTGAACACTACTGGTTTCTGTTTTAACCGGATTTCTGCCAAGCCTTGGTTCGGCCCCACCTGCAAAACGAGAAGAATGCGAGGGATAGGTCCCCCGATTCACCTCCGATGTGAGAATCAGTAAATCGGTTTTTAGAGAAGAATAAGGTAAAACGTAGAGTGTTTGTGTGTGTTTTCTTGTGTCCTGAAGTTTAATTATACTTCTCCTTTTATAGACTTGGTTGCACCTTTTTCTTCTTGGATCCGATCTAGATCGGTATGATGAGGAGACATCATTATTCCTCATTGTCCCCAGTACTCAAGTAAAGTAACTATGTGATCTGTAAAAGAGAGATCCATGTGACCATTGAAGAATGATGATTGCGCCGAACATGGGCCGAATGATCGTGGGCCGACCGTATGGCCTGTTTTAATATTGGGCCTTAAGTTCGGCCCGATAGGAAGATGGGCTTCCAACATGTCCCTGAGCTTCGTTCAGAGATATCCTTAGGACGAAGGTCCAACCCTAGATCCATCTTCAGAATATGCCCTTCGGACGCCTTAATGGAATAAATTGGCCGATGGACAAGGTCGAGACATTTCTTGGGGAGTCGTGTCTATTTACGGTTGACAGCTGTCTAATCTCGAGATTCACGCATCAATCTTGATTGTTGAATTTGAAATGGCTTTCGATCCAAGCGTCGTGCCCTTTTATTTGAACCCTGTAATTCATTCTTCTTTTTTATACACTTCTTTTCTCATAGATTAAAAAACAAACACCTTTTCAGAAAACCTCTACAAACGATTGGGAACGTCACTTCATCATCGGAAAGTCTTGGTTCTCCGGTTCTGGTATCATCCCATCTCCGAAATACATATCCTCAAGAACTCGATCTTATTTCTTCAAGTAAGTTCTTTTTCCCTTTCTTCTCAGGCACGATAATTAGTATTTTTTTGTTTCCTCATAGTTTATATCGTGTGTATAGGTATGTATAATTGTATGTATATGTGTGAATCCTTCTGCATTTCTTGAGCAAAACATTTGTGTAATTGTGCCCCTTTTCTACTTTGAGTTTTCTTAATTTTGTCCGGGGAAAAACTTTTCCGGGGTTCTTGGGGTTCATCTAAAAACGATGTAGGACATGAACGGCCGTCGGGATTTTGGGGTCTAGTAACTCCTTTTGGGATGTCCCCATCTTTTGACCGTAGGTTTTAGGCTTTTCAATTTTCTTTGCCTTAGGTTATGGATTTCTCCCCGACCGATCTCGGCCCACTGTACTCGGTCGGTTAATTTCTATCATCTTTCCTTGCTGTCCGAGTACATGGCTAATATCTCTTCATTTCCGAATGCAGGGACATGGATCGGCCGACCGAAGACGATATTGGGTCATACCCATCGTATTACCTTATAGATAAGTACACATGGTATTTTTATGCTCCTAGGAGGAACGATAGGATCTGACATAACCCCGAGGTTCCTACGTTTTACGGAGGAGGTTGAGAAACGGGCATATCTGAAGCTGCGTTTAAATGCGGCTTTAGGTTGCCTATGCTTCATATTCTTAAAAGTGTATTGAAGCAGACCAGGGTCGCTATAGGACAACTAGATCCGAATAGTTTTATACACATAAACACCTTCCAGGCTCGATGTTTGGCGTGTGAGATAGTACCCCGAACGAGTCTTTTTTGGCTTCACTATGAGTTGCGTAGGAACCCGAAGAGTAAGGGTTTCTATTCCATCGCTCGTAAGACTAACCAAGCCGACTGGGCAAAGACAAATTCGAGTAACAAAGAAACTCACCTTAAGTGGGTGTTTGTTTCGGGTCCGAGGATGGAGAAGTTCGGCATATGGAGAGAGGTCGATCCACATAAATTGAGGTTTGCAGATCCCTCGGAGGCGGACAAGCATGATTATAGGCTTCTTTGCGAGCTCAAAATGGACAAGGTTCCTCTAGCGGACAGTCGGGATAATGACTGGCTGCTCGGTCTTTGGGGTAGTGGTAACCTTCTTTCGTTTTTTATTTTTATTTCTCTGAAGGCATGATTATTCCTGTTTTTGCACATCTTCGGCTTCAGCCTAGTATAATCCTGCATATTTGCCTTTAACATATGTCTAATTGTATTTGTCCATGCAGTGGCTTCTCGAGAGGAGATTCTGGAGCTGAAAAGGAGGAAGGCGGCCGAACTTGCTGCTGCTGAAGAGGCTAGCGCTGATTCGGCCGAAAGAGTGGAACAATCGGCTCCCGACTAGGGGGAAAAGAGTTTGGTCGTTAATCAACCTGCTTCTTTACCTCCTCAGGATTCAGGATCGAAGGAAGCGAATCTGAACCCTGCAGTTGAACCAAGAAAGAGGCTTCGGTCGGGGGACCAAGAGCCGAAAGTGTATTCTCCTCAATGGGGAGTTCTGGAGAGCGATCAAATAATTGTTCCAGTTCCTCTTTCATCCCGGAATGTGGCTCCCGATCTCTGTCGGGGTCTCATTCTTCCGGCTGATCGACCGACAATTGCTAAGGTCGATGATCTTCAAGCTTGCACCGAAATGATGACCCTTCTATCTATGGTAGGTATCTTCGTCTTTTGGTCATATTTATTTGCCTTGGAGATTTTTAACTTTTCTCCATGTTTGTTTTCAGGGCACTGCTTGGTCGGCTGTTGTGACCGAACGGGTAGAACAAATGCAAACCCGGTTGAAGCAAGTGGACCAGTTGGAGGCTCGGGCGGTTAAGGCGGAAGAGGACCTTCGAAACTCGGCGATTGAGTTGGAGCGAGTGACTGGTCAAGCTGAAGCTTTGAAGGAAGACAATGATGATCTCCGGGAGAAACTGAAAGAGGTGGATACTTTGAAGAAGCGTATTGACTGGAGGAATCAACACCTAAAGGCTAGCAGGAAGAACGTCCGGAAGCTGCAGAAGAAGCTTGACTTGACCGAAGAGAGATGCTACCAGATGGGTTATGAGGATGCAGTGTTGAAGGCACATACTCTCCGTTTCGATCATACTCAGCTGCTTGATGCCGAGCTTGGTATATCGGATCCTGTTGGTAGGGAAAAATCCGATGAACCCCTGGTAGTCTCTTCGAGTGAAGGTGAAGCTCTTTCCGACTAGTTGCTTTGTAACTTTTCTTTGAACTGTTTAGTTTTGGTAGCCTTCGGGCTTGTAATTCTTAACTTTGCCTTCGGGCTTTTTATCTATGACTTGGTCTATTTTTTATGCATCTTTTATGTTACCTTAGCATCCTTTTATTTATGCATCTTCGGCATTATTTTGCCTTGCATAATTTTTTTTTTGTTATGCATCTTCGGCCTAGCATAATTTCTGTATTTTTATGCATCTTCGGCATTATTTTGCCTTAGCATAATTTTTGCTTGTTATGCATCTTTGGCTTAGCATAATTTATGTATTTTTATGCATCTTCGGCATTATTTTGCCTTAGCATAATTTTTGCTTGTTATGCATCTTCGGCCTTCGGCTAGCATAATTTCTGTATTTTTATGCATCTTCGGTATTATTTTGCCTTGCATAATTTTTTCTTTGTTATGCATCTTCGGCCTTCGGCCTAGCATGTTTAGTTATATTAGGTCATAACCGCCCTAGTGTTTGGGTATTTTGTAAATGATTAAGGTTCTATTCAGTCGGTGAAAAATATTTCCTCCCTGCCTTAATCATGTCAAAATAACTAAATATTGAAACAGATAAAAGAACACATGCTTTATTCGATCGTTCCCGAACATGGGTTCGTTAAGCATAATTTATCATTTGATTTTCGTTGTGCTTTAGCTAACAATCGTAGGCATAAAGGAAGCTTACTGATAGAAGCGACGAAGGCGTGCTGCGTGCCACGTGTTCTTAATGAGACTTCCGTCCGAATGGGCTAGCTTATATGTGCCTGGGCGAACTATTTCCACCACTGTATAGGGTCCTTCCCAGTTCGACATGAGTTTTCCCTGTTTTGTGGGCATGGAAGTAGCTAGTTCTCGAAGTACTAAGTCTCCCACTTGGAAGGATCTCTTTTTTATTCCCGAATCGTAATACTGAGCTGCCTGAAGCTGGTATCTTAAGTTCCTTCGGTAGGCCGCCTCCCTTTCTTCTTCAAGCAAATCAAAGTTCGCTCGGAGCCCGTGTTCATTTGTTTCCAAATTAAATACTTGTGTCCGATATGGATCCAGACCGACCTCTGTTGGCATCAAGGCGTCAGTTCCGAAGGCTAGTCTGAATGGCGTTTCTCCAGTTGACGATCTTGGAGTTGTTCGGTAGGCCCATAGGACATATGGCAGTTCTTCGGCCCAAAGTCCCTTTGAATCTCCAAGTCTTTTCTTGATTCCATCGAAGATAATTTTGTTAGCTACTTCGATCGCGCCATTCCCTTGAGGATGATCGACTGAGCTGAACTTTTGTTCAATCCCAAATTCAGCTAAGAATTTCATGAATTTGTTTCCGATGAATTGTGTTCCGTTGTCGGACACACAGATCATCGGGATGCCGAATCTTAATATTATCTGCTCTAATACGAACTTCTTTGCCGCTTCTTCGGTGATGGCTGAGAGGGGTTTGGCTTCCACCCATTTGGTCATGTAATCAATGGCGACAATACAGTATTTTGCTTGTTTAGTACTGGTAGGGAGGATACCAACAATGTCTACAACCCACATTGCGAAGGGGATGGGGTTTAGTACCGATGTCATTGCCTCTGGGGGTTGCTTCGGCACACTGCTGAACAATTGGCACTGTTTGCAGTTTTTCGCATATTCCGATGCATCTTCCATTATAGTTGGCCAAAAGAATCCTTGTCTGAGGATTTTGAAGGCTAGTGATCGTCCGACAAGATGCTCTCCATAAATGCCTTAGTGGACACTTTCTAGAGCCATTCGTTGTCCTTCGGGATCTAGGCACCGAAGCAATGGTTGGGTGCCTGATCTTCGGAACAGCCTTCCATCAATGATGGGGTAGTTGGCCGAACGATATTTGATTCTCTGGGCGTCTTTTTTGTTAAGTGGAAGGGTACCTTTCTCCAAGAAGGCTCTGATTGGCGTCATCCAATTTATTCCTTGGTGTATTTCCAAGCATCGCTTCCTGTCTATCGAAGGTGTCTTTACTTCGGTCAGATAAATTGAACCTGTGAGGTTCTGCATTTCTGCTGAAGCTAACCTTGATAGGGCGTCGGCTTGGCTGTTATTCTCCCTAGCCACTTGGCCTAATTCAAATGATTCAAATAGCTCCGAACTTTCGCGTACCTTCGTAGCGTAGGCCTTCGTTCGTGGATCTTTTTGTCCATACTCTCCCGAGAACTGCTTGACGACTAGCATTGAGTCACTAAAGGCTCTTAGGTGTTTTACTTCCAAGCTTTTTGCCAAATCCAATCCTGCAATCAGTGCTTCGTATTCCGCTTCGTTATTGGTCAATGGGAAAGTGAATCTGATGGCTTGGCAAATCTCGAAGCCTTCGGGACTTGTTAGGATGAGTCCTGCTCCATACTTCAATCCGGCTACCGGCCCATCAACAAAGAGTTTCCACTTTCCTGGCGGCCGAATTGATTTTTCTTCGAGGTTCAAATCCATTGAATCAGAGAAGGAGCATTCCACTATAAAGTCGGCTAGGGCTTGTGCTTTAATTGCTGTTCTTGGGACGAATTCTAGGTCAAATTCTCCTAATTTGACCGACCAAGCGACAACCCTCCCTGAAGCCTCGGGTCGTTGCATAATTTTCTTCAGTGGTTGATCGATTACTACTTGAACCGTTCGACCTTGGAAGTAATGTCGTAACTTTCTTGAGGCCATGACCACACTATAAGCAAATTTTTCTGCATTGGGGTATCTTGTTTTTGCATCTTTTAGTATGTGAGAGACGTAGAACACTGGATATTGATTCCCTTCGTGTTGTTTGATCAAAACTGCCCCAGTGTGAGTTCGTTCATTGCTAAATATAGCTGCAGAGTTTCGTTCGGGCTTGGTTTCATTAAGAGGGGGGTTTTTACCAGATATTCTTTGAGTTCTTCAAATGCCTTTTAACAATTTGGACCCCATTCAAAGGCCTTTATCCCCCGAAGTACTTCAAAGAATGGTAGAGCTTTTTCGGCTGATCTAGAGATAAATCTCCTTAGAGCTGCTATCCGTCCGGTCAGCTTTTGGATTTCCCTAATTGTCTTCGGCGCTTTCATGTCGATTACAGCTTGTATTTTTTCAGGATTTGCCTCGATTCCTCATGCACTGACCATGTAGCCTAGAAACTTGCCACTGCCCATTCCGAACGTACATTTGTTCGGATTGATCTTCATATTGTTTTTCCTTAATGTTTCGAAACATTCTTTAAGGTCTTCGGCATGATCTTTTTTCAATGATTTGACGATCATATCATCAACGTAGCATTCCATATTTCGACCGATCTGATGTTTGAAAACCTTGTTGATCATTTTTTGGAATGTTGCCCCTGCGTTCTTCAAACCGAAGGGCATTTTTACATAGGCATATGTCCCGTTCGGTGTGATGAATGCTGTCTTCGGTATATCCTCGACATTCATCGCTATTTGGTGGTATCCTGAGAATGCATCTAAGAAACTGAGTATTTGATGCCCCGAAGTGGCGTCTATCAGTTGATCAATGTTCGGCAAGGGATAATGATCCTTCAGACAGTTTTTGTTCAAATCAGTGTAATCCACGCACATTCTCCATTTGCCGTTCGATTTTTTGACTACCACCACGTTTGCCAGCCAATCGGGGTAGTCAATTTCTTCTATGAATTTTGCCTCCAGCAATATTTCTACTTCGGTCTGAATGACTTGCTACCTTTCCATGGCAAAGTTTCTTTTCTTTTGTTTTACAGGCTGTGCATCGGCCTTGACGTTGAGACAGTGTTTGGCTATTAACGGATCTAATCCAGGCATATCTTCGGGCCCCCAGGCAAACACGTCATGGTACTGTCTTATGATTTTGACGACCTTCTCCTTTAATTCAGGCTCCATGTCTTTGCCTATTTGGATCATTTTTCCTGATTGACCCACAAACAACTTGACTTCTTCGGTTTCAGCTGCTGGTTCGTCAATCGGGTTGGATAGGTCGGCTCCGAACTTCTCCAACTCAATGTTTAATAGTTGGTGACTCCCTCCAGCATCGCTTTCGCCCCTTTTTCTGGCTTCGGTCATTTCCACGTCTTTGTCTTTTTCAAGGTCTTCCAGTATAATTATCCTTGCGGCCTTCTGGTCACCTCTCATTTCTCCAATCCCATGTTCGGTCGGGAACTTCAACTTTAAATGAGGGATCGATGATACTGCCTGGAATAGTGCTAAAGCTGGCCTCCCGAGAATTCCATTGTATGGGCTGTCTACCCGAACAACATAGAACTTGGCTTCCTTCGTCACTGCATACGGTGTTTTTCCCATTAGGACAGAGAGTGTGATTGTTCCTTCGATGGGTACGGGTTGATTCCCGAAGCCGTAAAGCGGTGCCTCGTGGCATGGCTTCAACTGTTCGCCTCCCAAGTTCATTTTGCAGTATGTTCGGTAGTATAGAATGTTTACCGAACTCCCTTCATCGACCAGCACTTTCCAAATCTTGTTTTCCCCGATGACAGGGTTGATGACGAGTGGGTCTTCATGTGGCCAGATTACATCCTCATAGTCATCTTCCGTGAAGGAGATAGGCAATGGTTGCTTCGCCGCGCTTGACTGATATAAGTTGTAGATTTTTCTGGCGTATTTCTTTCGGGCTGTTTTACTGTCCCGATCCAATATCGTCCCCCCAGAAATGGTTCTCACTTCACCTCGGAATTTTTCCGGTCCTTCGGTCTCTTTTTTCTTTTCCTTGTTATCTAACTTCTCCCTCAGATCTCCGATGAATTGTGTTAAGTCTCCATCCTTGATTATTTTTTCTATTAATCTCTTCAGATGGAAGCATTCGTCGGTGTTGTGCCCTTTATCTTGATGGTATTCACAATACTTTGAGATAGGTGTATTTAAGGGTGTAAACACCATGCTATCTCTATCTCGTCTTCGTTCGGGCCCTTTGTCTGGCCTGAGGTCTTTCAATCGGCTTTTGATATCCCCTCGGCTTCTTCGGTCTTCTCGTCGATCATCCTTTCTTTCGTCCCTGCCGGAACCGCTCCTTTTTTCATCTTTATACCCTCCTATTGACTCCATTTTTCTTCTAATGGCTTCCCCCCAAAGGTATATATCGTTTAATGATTTCGATGGTACGTCATATAATGAAGACCGAAGCTTTTTCCCTTTCACGGGGTCGAGGCCTGCGGAGAGGAATCCTGCGGCTTCAACTTTATCTAAGTTTGTCACCATTCCTGCTTCTTCTTTAAACCTGGCTAGATAATTGCCAAGCTCTTCGTTCGGTTTTTGTCTACAGTGGATTAGAGCTTCGGTATCCTTTTCTCTTCGGCACAGGTGAGAGTAGTGCCTCAAAAATTTTCTTTTGATTTGTCTGTATGATCCGATCGACCTTGGTCTTAGCAAACGGTACCACATAGACGCCGTTCCCTTTAAGTAAGTTTTGAACATCTTGCATAGCATGACATCACAGTGCCCCATACCAGTCATGAGAGACTCGTATTTTTCGCAATGGTCTTCGGGATCACCCTTTCCGTTGAACTCGTGCATCTTCGGGAATTGTCTTTCTGGTGGTGGTCGGTACTGCTCGATGTCTTCGGTCACCACAGGTTCGTGACTGACCTTCCTGTCCCCGAACATTACATTTTCAATCCTTTTTATTCTGTCACCTACGTGTGAGTCATCCTCGTCTGAATCCGAGGTATAAACTACCTTTGATCGGGATCGTATGGAGCATGGCTCGGAGTTTTCTGAGTCGTCTTCGTCATCTCTTGTCCTTTTTTCTCTTAGGCTTTCGGTTTCGTGACCTTCGGTTTCCAGGGCTTCTCATAGAAATTTCTCTTAGAGTTCTATTTCCTCCCTTTGGAGCTTCAAGGATTGTAATTTCAACTGATCGACCAGTTTTTGTTTGGCCAATCTTTCTGCGTCCTTGTCACTTTTTTCTTTTTGTTTCCCTTTGGTTTTTTGCTCCTCTCTCCACTTTTGGAGCATTTGTTGTTGTTCTTCGGGGGTTGGCATTTCTCATTCCTCATCGAAGTTTAAATTTCTTGGTGTAACAGGAGGTGGACGGCTGCCTCCTGCCGGGGTATTTATTGGGGTATATGTATGTATATATATGTGTGTGTATATACAAGAATCAGTACAAAGAATAAGAAGATGTGAAAGATTGTATGTATATGTATGTATACATCTATAACCTTTATTAATAAGCGAAACACCCTTTTAACGGTACCACTTTTTGGTTCGCACTGTATTTTGGTTTCACCCCTACAATCCTATTTCTATTATAATTCTATTTCTATGTTTTTTTAATAAAATAGAAATTCTATTATAATTATTATTCTTTTATTACAATTTTAAATAAAAAAAATAGTTTCATCTCTAGAATCATATTTCCCTTATAATTCTATGTTATTTTTTAAAGAAAATAATAAAATTGAAATCCTATTATAATTATAATACAATTTTTTTATCATAATTTAGAATCAAAAAATAATACGATCAATTGTCCGAAAGATTTTTCAAGGAGAACAACTAGAACATGTTTCTATACATTACTCTAGAACAATCTTCCCTGCGATTATATGTTACTCCCTCCGTCCCACCCATTTGTTTACATTTCTGAAAGAGTGTCTGACACGCATTTTAAGGTGCATATAAAATATAATTCTGTAATTTGTTTTTATAATTTTATGATTTTGAATAAAAGTAGAATGGTTATATATTTATTCAAAAAAAAGAAAATTTTAAAAATAAGTCATTGAACTATACTTTATATGCATCTTAAAATGCATCTTAAAATGCGTGCCGGACACTCTTTCGGAAATGTAAACAATTGGCTGGGACTGAGGGAGTATTTTTAAAAAAACATAATAAAATTGAAATCTTATTATTATTATTATAATTCTTATATTGTATTAGCAATTTTTTTTTATTATAACTTAGAATAAAAAAAGATTACGATCAATTATCTTAAATATTTTTCAATGAAAACAACTAAAACGTGTTTTCATGCACTTCTATTAAACAATCTAAGTTTATAGTTTGTTAGTAGCATAAATTTTTTATGCAAATAACATAGTTCTTTTTATAATTTTATAATAATTTTATAAATATTTAATTAAATAAAAAATTAGTAATTAATTAACATAAATCCCGAGCCCGTGCTTCCCACGGGTTATCATCTAGTATATGTAAATATATATATATATATGTATGTATTTGTGTGTGTTTATATATATACAAGAAAGAAGATAATTACCCGGAAAGGAGATGAGAAATATTTCAGTCGCCTGCCTCGTATTGTTTGTGTATTGTTTGTTCGATGTGATATGTGACTTAGGTTTTTTAATGACCCGTTTCGTTAGAAAAGACCCAGTCAACACCCGGTCAACAAAAAATAAAAGCACGCTTTTTTGGCGCTTCTTGCATATCGCTTAAGTGCACAGAATCACGTGCGTTAGCAACATTGCATCGCATAACTCTAGCGACGCGCTAAAACCTCTCATCGCTTCTCGCATATGCGCGAGCATATTCGCGCTTTTAACAACATTGGTTGTGCTTATGCTCTGGGAGGCCTTTGTGCTTTAGTGCGCATATCGTATGCGCGCTTTTAACAGCACTAGTTGTGCTTATATGCTCTAGGAGGCCTTTGCGTGCGCATATGCGCGCTTTTAACAACACTGGTTGCACTTATGCTCCAGGAGGCCTTTGCGCTTCAGTGCGCATATCGAGTTTAATAACATTGCTGGTAGTTAACTCCCAAAAAGAAAAAAGTGTAGAACTCAAATCAGCCATGTTATGGGACCAAGTAGAAGATTTTGTGTCAAAAGGACGATATTCATTATTGTGGCTTCTTCTGATGTAGGAGCTGCTTCATCTTATACTGTATACCGGAATTTATATGAACCCAAGTCAGCATTCTTTGGGGTCTAATATATTTTTGACAAATCTGTTGATTTTTTTTTTTTTTTTTTATATATAGTTTGTCAATAATCTCTTACATCCAGGAGGCAATATTTTTACTTGGGGCTGGGGAGGTTCACATGGAACATTCTCTGTAGATGGTCATTCTTCAGGAGGACAATTGGTATGGTTCTACCTCTCTTTGCCATATATGACTCTGGAACATGATTGCCGTACCAATTGCGTTATTTATGTTCTAATCTATGTCATCCACAAGTGCTTCAAAAGTCTTTCAATGGCAGATTTTTGTGGATAAGTTAGCAATAAGGTCACACTGAAGTGTTACTCAGTGTGGTAGATGTGTTACTATAGCATATTTTATACTCAATTATAAAGTGAACACTACTAGTTTCTCTGCCGTTACTGTAGTCTGCAGAACTTTAATTCAGCTCTATGGTTTCCTACCAGTTTCATTTTTCTTATATGTAAAATCTGCTAGGTGGGTGAGAGATAGTGTTACGATTTGATTAATTACACTGTCAAGCCATGTCGTTACTTCGTTTCCTTAACTTTGTTGTTCACATCACACCCCTGCATAGAGTGAGACACAATAATGTTACGCCCACCCGCACATGCTTGCTTGCGTATGCGACTGTGTGCACACTTTTTTGTGTAAAGAATTTGAATAGCTTGCCCATCTCATATTTTGTACCCATGCATTACTTGTCAGCTTGAACCTGATAGTAACGGCTTTTATTAACTTGCTAGACCCCTTTAATTTTATTATGTTTGTATCACCTTCTATTTACACATGTAATTTCTTACTGCAGGGTTTGGGGGATGATATAGACTACATTGAACCGATGATGATAAGTTTTGGCAATAATGTGAAAGCATTGCAGGTATCATGTGGCTTCAATCACACAGCTGCTATACTCGAGTATTTAAATTGACATGGCAGCTTTTGCAACCAAATCAGTTGATATGTTTATATGATTTTATGTCATGTTCCTGAGTTATTGTTTGCCGACTTCGTATTTTTGGTGTTTGATGCATCCTTTGGATTAATGTGATCGCAGAAACAATGTGTAGTTATTTAGACTATTTGTCAAGTCCGTTCCGTTTTTCTATTTCTCTCTAGTTTGGTTGTTCACTGGATCACAAGATCTAAACTATATTTTTTTATTTCTTCTACTTAACCCATGGAAAGCATTTTACTCTTGCTTGGTCATTTGCAGACCACGTCGTAACCCTTAAATTGACGGGAATTATCCCCCTCACCCCAAAAATAAAACCGTTCAGTTCCGACCAGCCTTTTTATCCTCATTTTTTGTAATTCAGACAATATCTGTAACAATTAGCAAAAATTAAAATAAAAACCATATGGATAAAACTTGTATCTGCTGATACTCGATTGTCTAGTGAGATTTTCTTTTTCCAATCGTGGCTAAGGTAACTTCGTATTTCAATAACTACGTTACGTTTCTGGTCGACATAATCAAACATATTTATTCCCCTGCTTTATTTTCGGAATTACGTGCAAAATGAAAATAGTTTATGCACTGAAAGAGTGGTACATATATGTAGGACAAAGCTATGTTAGGAAATACTTGGAATGCTCTGCTCGTGTCTGAAGAAGTTATCAGGGTCAACAACATGTTTAACCTGCGCCAACTTGTGAAAATTATTGTCGAAGTACTTCTCCCCCCATATACTTGCTCGTGCGTAGTTGGAGCTTCCATTAAGACCGTTTACTCCGAGATCAAGATCGAGATAGTTCACATATGCAGCTCTCGGATATTTCGAAACGTAAGGTGTTAAATATTCGTATAAGCTATTGATCCACTTAAGATGCTTTGTCGCATTTGTTTCCAGAGCTACTCCCATATAAATCATGTATAGGGTTCCAGCTCTGTGGGGAAACGGAATTGCAGATGGTGAAATGTCGTTCATCTTTCCCCCGAACGGTGTGAATTGAATTATTGCAGCTAGTGGTGGTACTTTGAACAACATTTTCCATAATCCTAGTATGGCATGTTCAGGAATGATGTTCCTTGTAAAGTCTGATTTTCCCTTTGAAATTATATTTAGGCAATAGTGTCCTGTTTAACAAGACTTCAGGAGGTGTTCCAACTGGAAATTCGGAGAAGAAAGAGCTCGACTCAATCCAACTTATTTCAGAACAATCTTCTGTCTTTAATCCTAACTCAGGAAATGCTTGTTGAATCAACAAAAATAGTCCGTCTTTTCGACCAAGGTATAAAGCTTCGAATGTTATCCTGACGGTCTTTCCATCTTTACGAGAACTGGCACTACTCACTACACTCTGAGCATAACATTTAAGATTAACATCCTCTGGAAATGTGGGAGCAGCATGTTGCCACCTTTGAAAAATACTTCTTGCATTTTCTTCCAAGGTTCTAAGTATTCGGAAAACAGTCACAATCTTAGGAACAGGGACTAGAATAATCTTCCACGAATGAATGACTCCAAAACTTGAACCACCACCACTACGGAGGCACCAAAATAGGTCTTCCCCCATTGCCATCCTATCAAGCAATGTTCCATTAGCATCGATGAAATGAGCATCAATAACATTATCAGCAGCTAAGCCATATTTTCGTAACATCATGCCATACCCTCCACCACTCATGAATCTGCCAATACCCACGCTTGTCCAAATACCACCCGGAAACCCAAATATCTTGCTCTTCTCCGCGATTTTATAATAAACTTCACCGATGGTTGCACCAGATTCTACCCATGCAGTGCCATTCTTTATGTCCACCTCAACAGAGTGATGATTAATAATATCAAGTAACACAAATGGAACTTTCGCGACGTATGATTGACCCTCAAAATCATGCCCACCGCTTCGAATCCTGATTTGCATGCCATATGCTTCTTGGAGCAGAGTATGACAGCTTGGATTTGAGGTATGTTCACTGGTGTGACAATGACAAGGGGCTTAGGTGTCTCTGGGGTCATAAACCGAAGATTGTTTATAGTATATTGCAAAATAAGTGTGTAGAATGAGTTCTTTGGGGTGTAAATAACTTCGGACATCGAGGTAGAGTTATCAGAATGATCTTGAAGGCATTGTATGAAGGTTTCCACATAATCAGCTTCTGCAATTGATGCCGTTATTATGCATGAAAATGTTGAAAATAGAAGAATTAAAACAGTGCATATTAATAATGAAGAAGTCATTTTTGTAAAAATAGCTGCTGATCGATTAATTTAGTAGAGAATGATAGTGTGCATATAAGCTTTCTTTTTATAATACCTTTCAGATAGTACTAGAAATTGCCATGCAACTTTTAGTGATATGGTAAATCGTGCGGCAATTTGTCATGTTATATAAATCACACACGCGCGAGAGAGAGATGCAACAGACAATATCTATAGTTAAGATAAATCACACACGCGCGAGAGAGAGATGCAACAGACAATATCTATAGTTAAGATTAGAGAGAGGGAGGGAGGGAGGGAGGGTTAAGATAAATATCTGATCTTGGTAAGTCAAATTCCTAACATTTTAAGATTTTAGGAGAACTAATAACTTAACATGTTATTAGAGCTCTGGTTGTAAGAGATCTTAGGTTTGAGTCCCTCCATAATGATAAATATATGATCCTGATAAGCACAACACCTAACACCTTGAGGTTATACGAGAATTGGTAACTTAAGAGAGAGAGGAGAACTGGCAATTTAACAGAGAGAGAAGGGGAGTGAACAGAAGGAAAGTGAGAGGATGTTAAGATAAATATATGATCCTTGTAAGTTCATCTCCTAATACCTTGAATTTTTAGGAGAACTGTTAACTTACAGAGAAAGACTGGTTGTGTACGAGAGAGAGATGCAGCAGACAATATCGTCTATAGTTAAGATACCTTTCAATTGCATGCGGCATTTGTCAAGTCATGAACAAAGAAAACGATAGCTAATATAATTTCTATTGACGATGCCATTCAAGTAAGTGACGAATTTAAGTGACAAAATACAAGGTGTTGCTTATATCAATTTACTATACAAGGAGCTTCTATGAAAGTTTCTGATATATACGTGGTTACCTAGATAAATATACTTTACAAGAAGAAGGATCCATTCATGTTTCTTCTATTTCTTTATTATCTTTCCTTATAGCTATATATGAACTCTTTCTTTCCCAACAGACAAATGCAATTCGGGCTTAGTCTAGTCAACTAAATAAATGTATTTTTTAATTTGTTATGAAAACTTGTCCATCATGATTAATTTCGTGCATGAACTGGCTCATTTTAGTTGCTTAATTTGTTGTAAAGAAGTTGGTCAAGTTTATTTAGCAAAAAAAAAAAAAAAAAAGTTGGTCAAGTTTGTTCAAGGGTTTTCATGTATATTGGGCTTTCGATATATTGGGCCATGTAATGATATTGTTCCAATGTTAGTCTTAACACTCTTCTTCCAACATATAAAGGCCCAGAGATAATTTCTGAGGGTAAATTAGACATTTCCTATGTATGTTTTGGAAAACCCTAGATTTGAGTGCTATATAAAGAGTACTGATGAGACATGTCAGAAATTCTTGAAAACCTAGAAACGATGGAGGCGGCTGCGGCTGGAGATCATGAGGACCATGCGATGAACTAAGAAGCTGTCTATTCAACGAAATCAAGGTTACATCTTCGCTTAAATCTTATATATATTTGCGTATAATAACAAATTTCACAAAGCACAAGAAATGAAATTACATTCGCTTAAATCTTATGTTTTTTTTTTATTAATTTTGCTAATTATGTGATGTATATGTTTTATTACCATGGATCTCAATGCTATTATATTACCATGGATCTCAATGCTAATACTAATTATATGGATTTATGTTTCCAATATTCAATTTAATATTCGTAGTTACTTTGTAGTCTAATAGTACTTAACGTGTTTTATTACTCCCTCTGTTTTTAATTGACGTTTGACTTTGTGACACGTACTTTTAGGAACATTGACCATATAGTTAGAATTATTATTTTTAAAATTTTCTTTTTGTGAATAAAAATATATGATTAAAACTTTTATTCACAAAAAGAAAATTTTAAAAATAATTTTTCTAACTATGTGATCAATGCTCCTAAAAGTATGTGCCAATAAGTTAAACGTCAATTATTTGAAAATAGAGGGAATATTTATTATAGTTGTAATCATTTGTGACATTAATTATTATTTTTGATTATATCGCAGGATGCAAAGATGGTTGCATGTTTCATTAGTTGCTGGGTGAAACTAATATCCCAGGCAAGATGGTTATTTCATTATAATTGTTGATGTATTATTATATTCTGAAGTTTCCATTGATTTCATGAATTTGAATAGGCTTGACATTGTTCAACAAGCATGGAGGGCGATGACACGAAATTAGCCAAGAAAAAGGCAAAAGATAAGGATGAAAAAAAGAGGACAATTTTACTAGTATAATTGCTAGTCTATGCTACTATTCTTTTCTGTTTCTCAACTTATGAACTAATTAATCACTTATATCTTTCGTTCCGTGCTTGTTAAGTTAAATCATCTATATACCGGCCGCCAATAAAAGGATTCTTCTCCTCCTTCTGACTGGAAGACCTAGGAAAAGCCAAATTGGTGCTACTTTAAATACAAGATTTTTGCAGTTGGTGGTAGGAATGGGTATATGAGTCCTTTCCTGAGATCTTAATGCTAGACTTAGATCTTGAACGCTGAATTATGACACGATCGATGCTAGAAATCCAAGTATATTGGATGATTGGATTATGACATAAATGGTAGACTTCGATTTCTAGCATTAATTGTGTCATAATCCAGCGTCCAAGATCTAAGTCTAACATTTCGATCTTGGAGAAGGAATTGCTCTCATCCCTACCACCTATTGCAAAATTCTTGTTTTGTAAAGTAGTACCAGCTTAGCTTTCCTTTGGTCGTTCAGTCAGAGTCAGAAAGGGGGGATGAATCCATTTGTTATCATCTGGATTAGATGATTCAAACTTAACAGGCGCGAAACCAATGATGCAAGTGATTAATATTTTATAAACTAAGAAAACAGATAACAAAGAAAGTTAATAGCAGTGTAGATTGGAGCTGGTGTTATATTGAGCTTAGTTAGGGTATCTTAAAAACAAGTAACTTTTGACTTAAAATGGGTAAGTGTCATATAAGTAATTATAAGTAAATTTTTAATTATAAGTTATTTAGGTGTTTGGATAATTTTACTTATAAGTTGATGACGTGTTTGGTAAATTAAACTTATAAGTTAAAAAACATTTTAGTGAAAATTAATAAATTTTAATTATTTAAATAATAACTACTAATTTTTTGGTTAATACTATAAATTAATAATGTTGCATTTCTGGTCAGGGGTAATTCTATTATTTCATAAATAAAATTAATAATTTTTTTAAATTAATATTAAATAAAATCAGTAAATGATTATGTTGCTTAGCGGTTAATGGGAAAAGTAATAGTTTTACCAGACTACTTCAATCTTCATACGAATCCTCCATTAATGAACAAAGAATATCTGTATATTCATTGCTCTAGAAAGAAGAAAACTCTGTACATGATTGTTTAATACATTGCTATTTCTTGTGTTAATCTATCTCTCTAGTCTGACTATCTATTTATACAATGTTAGTTACAAGATTGATCCATAACAGAATGGAAAGTTTGTTATCCAACGTGGCAAGGTTGCTGAGCTGTAAAACTCTCTTGTTTGTTATGTATATGTATTAACCAATACCCCCCCCTCAAGCTTGGAGATGGAGAAGCACAAGGTGGTGAGGGCTTTGACATCCCTAGCTTGGACAGTAAATCACGAAAATGTGGAGCAGGTAACACCTTGGTTAGAATGTCAGCTAACTGATGAGTGGTAGGTAAGTATGACAGTTGGAGAAGACCCTCAAGAACTTTATCACGTGTGAAATGACAGTCAAGTTCTATATGTTTAGTTCGTTCGTGGAAGACAGGGTTCTTGGCAATGTGTAGAGCAGATTGATTATCACAGTGCAAAGTAACTGGTTGAAGATTAGAAACACCAAGTTCCTCAAGAAGGCGAACAAGCCAAGTGACTTCAGAAGCAGCTGATGCCATGGCACGGTATTCTGCCTCAGATGAAGACCGTGAGACGGTGGATTGTTTCTTGGACTTCCAGGAAATAGGAGAATTACCCAGAAGCATTATGTAGCCTGTGACAGACTTACGAGTATCAATGCAAGAGGCCCAATCTGAATCGGAAAAGGCTTGTAGAGTGAGCTTGTCACTAGCACAAAGCAAAATACCCTGACCGATTGTATGAGAAACATAGCGTAATGTATGACACAAAGCCTCATAATGTGGAACACGAGGTTACTGCATATATTGACTTAAAGTTTGTACTGCATATGAGAGATCTGGGCGAGTGTTAGTGAGATAATTAAGTTTGCCCACAAGAGAACGATAGTGCTCAGGATGAGGATATAGAGAGCCTGAATTAAATGACAACTTGAGATGCAATGGAAGAGGAGTAACAGCAGATGTAGACAAATCACAATCACAATCTTTAAGAATGTCAGTAGTGAACTTTCTTTGACTAAGTAAGATACCGTTAGTGACATAACCCACTTCAATGCCTAGGAAATAATGTAGCAATCCCAGATCTTTAATTCCAAAAGTGTGATCCAGATGAGATTTAAGATACTCAATTTCAGTAGGAAAATCTCCAGTAACAATAATATCATCAACGTAAACAGCAACAATAGTAATGTTACTGGGAGATTTTTTTAAAAACAGACTATAATCATTCTTTGATTGAGAATATCCCAAAGAAACAAGCTCACTTACAAGTTTTTCAAACCAAGTTCGGGAAGCCAGTTTAAGGCCGTATAATGATTTTCGTAATCGACAAACTTGATTAGGTTGATGAGAAATACCAGGAGGGACCTTCATATAAACCTCTTCAGAAAGCTCACCGTGTAAAAATGCGTTATTAACGTCCAACTGAAATAAAGGCCATTTACGACTTGCTGCTAATGCAATCAAACAACGGACTGAACTCATCTTAATAACTGGTGAAAAAGTATCCTCATAGTCTATACCGTACTGCTGAGTAAAACCTTTAGCAACAAGACGTGCTTTACAACGTTCAAGTGTACCATCTGCATGAAGTTTAGTTTTAAAAACCCATTTGCAAGCAACATCCTTTTTTCCTGGAGGTAAATCAACAATATCCCAAGTTTTATTATCAGTAAGAGCTTTAATTTCCTTTGACATAGCTTCAGTCCATAATGGATGAGATGCTGCTTCTGCATAACTAGTTGGCTCTATCAAGGATTGATGACTAGCAATAAATGCTTTGTGATAATCAGGCATGGATTCATATTTAACTAAGTTACACCAATGAGGTGTAGATGACAAAGTAGCAAGATTACAATGATAAGAATTAAGATAAGATGGTGGCTTTCTAGAACGGATAGAATGTCGTGGAAGGGAAATTTCCTCTGAAGAAGAAGAACTACTGTAGTGGGATGAAACAGAAGGAGAATGTTGTGAAGATTGAGTTGAAGAAACAGGGTCTGAGATATGAGATTGTGATTGAGACAACTCAAGAGGCAACTCAGGAGAAACATCAAGCTGAGTTGAAGTAATATTTTCTGTAAATGTGGGTAGAAAGGTAGAAGTAACATATTGATCCTTGGTTAAAGAAAATTGAGAGAGAATTTGATATGGAAAATGGTGTTCAAAGAAGATAATATCACGAGAAATGATGATTTCTGAAGTAGCTAAATCCAAAACTTTATATGCCTTTTGATGAGAAGGATAGCCTATGAATACACATGGTTTAGCACGAGGAGAAAACTTAGAACGATTAAATTTTAATGTGGATATGTAACATAAACAACTGTACACTCTAAGGTTCTCTAAATCTGGTTTAGTGTTGTATAATTTGAAGAATGGTGTATGGAAAGAAATGCTCTTAAGAGGCATACAATTAATCAAATAGGTAGCACAAAGGATAGACTCACCCCAGAAATGATCAGGTAATTTTGACTGGAATTGAAGAGCTCGAGCTGTTTCTAAGAGGTAACGATGCTTTCGTTCCACAACTCCGTTTTGTTGAGGAGTATAACTACAACTTGTCTGATGAATAATGCCCTTAGATTGAAGAAAAGACTTTAGAAATCCATCTGTAAATTCTTTAGCATTGTCTGAACGTATACTAAGGACCTTGGTAGAAAACTGAGTTTCAGCATAAGTAATGAAAGAAGAAATAACTGCAGGAACCTCAGATTTATACTTGATTAAACGAACCCAGGTATATCTGCTAAAATCGTCTACAATGGTAACAAATTGATTACATTTGTTATGATTCAAAATCTTATACGGTCCCCATACATCCACATGTAAAAGTTGAAAAACAGAAGTAGTTTTAATACTACTTGTAGGAAACACATTTCGAGTTTTCTTAGCCATGGGGCAAATTTGACAAATTGACTCTGCAACATCATCTTTAACAACACAAGAAGGCTTGAGTAGCTTCAATTGAGTGAAAGGTAAATGTCCCATTCGGAGATGCCAGAGTTTGGATTCAGAAGAAATACTGAGATAAGCGGCTTGAGAATGAAAGAAACTATTGCCATGACCTTTGTGAGGAACAGTATAGAGTCCATTGTGTATTTCACCAAGAAGAAGTGGAGGCAACTTCTGAGAGTGGTCCTGAATTTGACATTGAGTAGTAGAAAAAATTACATTAGACTGCATATCTTGACAGAGTTTGTGAACAGACAATAACCTGTATTGGAAATCAGGTACATGTAATACATTTGTCAAAGTAATAGTATCATTTAAGAGTACTATTCCAATATGTTGGACTGAAATCTTGCTGCCATCTGGTATAGTAATAGAATTACCAGTATCTGAAACCTTTTGAAAAGATATGAAATCAGTCAAATATGGACTGATGTGGTCAGTAGCACCACTATCCAAGAACCATTTCTGATTAAAAGATGACATGAGACATACTTTACCTGCAAGCAAAGCATGCCCAGAAGAAGTAGTTGTATCCTGGTTATGACCAGATTCAGTCAGTTTCTGTTTAGCCAACATATCAATTAGTTGATTATACTGATCACTTGATAGTGATGTCACAGGAGTATTGTGATTACTGGTGTCACCAACATTGTTAACATCAACAGCATTAGAACTTTGAGATAAAGCTGATTGAAACCTGGTGGAAACCCATGGATTCTGAAACATCTCTCAATGCTATGTCCATTCATTTGACAATGAGTACAGTAATAATTGTTCTTAGGTTTCTTGTAGAGACCATTTCCAGCATTAGTATTAGCATTAGGCTGATTCTGAAATCTCTGAGTCTGAAACCTGTTTCCTGGATTCTGAAATCTATTTCCTTGAGAATTTGCATCTGCAAATCTCCTTTTATCTGCAACAAATGCTAAACCATCACTTTGAGAAACTTGAGCCATGTCTTTATGACTTTCCTCTTGTGCAACCAATCTGTAAGCTTGAGTAACATTCAACAAAGGTGTCATCATTAAAATATTCCCTCTAACTGTAGAAAAATTATCATTTAGCTTCATCAAGAATTGAAGTACACGTTGCTCTTGCTGCATTTTCTGTAGTCTCCCAGTGAGATCACAAGTACAAGTATTACAAGTACAGACTGGTAATTGATAAGTATCATCAAGACTGTCCCAAAGAGTCTTCAGCTTTGTGTAAAACTCAGATACACTCATGTTTCCTTGATGCAATTCAGCCAACTTATGTTCCAATGAAGAGATTTGAGGCATTGATGCATAACCAAATCTATCCTCTAAATCTTGCCATATAGCTTGTGCTATTTTCAAGAACAGGACACTTCTAGCAATATTCTCATCTAGGTTATAAAGAATCCATGAAATTACTAAGTCATTGCAACGCTCCCAGGCTTTATACTGATTAGAAGTAGGTTCAGGTGCATGAATTGTGCCATTAACAAATCCTAGCTTATTTTTAGCTGACAAAGTAAGCATCATGCTTCGTTTCCAATTGTTAAAGCCTTCTCCATTAAATTTTACAGAGACAAGCTGATTAGCAGAAGAATCTGAGGGATGAATATAGTAAACACTATTAACATCTTGAACATTCTGAGTTTGTGCTTGATTATTTCGATTCGCCATGGATCAAATCAATTATGACGAAATCAAGAACGAAAGATATGATTTATGATCTTTAGACAGATTTGAGTATGAATTCAGATATTCAGACGAAAAAACACGATCGGTAACAAGATTTCAGAATAATAACAAGAAATGTGTTCATCAATTGTCATATAAGAACAGATCGGTAAACAAGAAGATCACAATCATGTAAACAGTTAACAAACTGAGGAATTAAAGATCAAAAAACACCTGATATCACGAGATTAAGAAATGAAACAAATAGCCTGAATGAAGCTTTAATGGCGGAAAGCAACTAAGATTGACGATGAAGATCGAGAACATAGATTCGATCGAAAAAATCAACGAAGAATCGTTACCGGATGCTTTGTTACCATAATAGTTTTACCAGACTACTTCAATCTTCATACGAATCCTCCATTAATGAACAAAGAATCTCTGTATATTCATTGCTCTAGAAAGAAGAAAACTCTGTACATGATTGTTTAATACATTGCTATTTCTTGTGTTAATCTATCTCTCTAGTCTGACTATCTATTTATACAATGTTAGTTACAAGATTGATCCATAACAGAATGGAAAGTTTGTTATCCAACGTGGCAAGGTTGCTGAGCTGTAAAACTCTCTTGTTTGTTATGTATATGTATTAACCAATAAAAAGAAAAAAAAAGTGGACTGCAAATACGATAGATAACAGCAATAATGAAGAACAATTGTGAATTGTGGAAGGCGTTAGGTATTTGCTGTAATAAGTGGGCTAGATAAGCTGAAAGTATGCATAGACCGGTCTTCACCTTATGACATATATAAGTGTCGGAAACGGGACTTGCTTATTTTACCAAGCACTCTAACAAAAAGTTCAACGGGATTTCGGTCCAAAAAAACCAATTTTTGGATTTGCCAAACACCTACAATATTGTGTGTGTTTGACTTTCACTTCAATGAACTTAAATGAATTAATGCCCGTTTGCACTTATGCCGTCTGTTTGGTAAATCGACAGATTATTCTTATTGAATAAGTAAAAAGTTGGTCAGCAGGTATTTTAGAGAATCTGCAAGTCACTTAAATATATTACAATACAACTTTTACTCTCACTAAATCTACATATATAATTGAACTCAAAAAGTTAACCATGTAATCAAAGTACCAGACCATTATTTTTAAAAAAATTTAAATGTAGATGTTTGTCTTATATCAATATATATATTCATTAACCAGCTACACGATGTTAACTAAAAAGTTTTTCCATTTGAGATAAGACAAAAGATTAATTTTTACTACAAAATATTACTGCCTTAAATTCTAGTATACGTGTATATGAATGTCAGCACTTGTTAATGATTTCGCTCATAAACTATATAGAAATCTTTGAATGAATTCAATTTCACTGGTTAAAGACGCTAATTAAATTAATACAAGGCATTCATGAATCTCTAATGGAAACCACCTAAAAATTACACAAATGACATGAATTTTGAAGTCAAAATAAAAATTAATTTTTTTTATAAAATGCATTATTTAATTACATTACAAGAAAACAAGGTTAAATGTGACCAAATACATTCGACAGCGGCTAAATTCGACCGAATTCGTTCCGGCTAAATTCGACCGTTTTTGGTTGAAATCAAAACGGTCGAAATTAGACGGTCGAATTTAACACTAAATTTGACCGTATTCGGTCGACCGAATTCGACCGGGCTAAATTCGATCATTTTCGGTCGAAAATAAAATCGGTCGAAATTAGGCGGTCGAATTTAACTACTAAATTCGACCGTTATTTTTGTTCGGTCGAATTTAGCACCCGCCAAAAAAGGGGGAAAAGTCCCGCCCATAATATTTTGGGACATGCTAAATTCGACCTAATGTGATCGAATTTAGTGGGGAGCGAGAAATTTGCCGCCCAAAAAAATTTCCAATGTGATAGAAATTTGGTCGAATTTATAAATTTTAACCAATTCGGTCAAATATTAAATTTGACCAAAAACGGTCGAATTTACCCGCATTAAATTGACCAAATATGGTCAAATTTAATAAATGTGACCAAATTCGGTTGAATTTATTATTTTCAGAAATTGAAAAAATATTACTAAATATTTATATGTTTGTACACATCATGAATATATATATATATATATATATATATATATATATATATATATATATATATATATTCAAGGATAAAATTAATCATATGTATAAATTTAGTTTGTGTGTAAAAAATATTCATATGATAGGAGAAACTTGAATTTTTATTTAATAGATTGTCTAAATAAATGAAATAAGTATATAATTAGTTTGAAAAAATACAAAAAAATTATGAGGGTATTGGAAAGACATATTGTATATAACCTAATTTTTTTTTAAAAAAAAATAAAGACCAAATTCGAAGTAATTTGGTCGAATGTAATAAACGTGACCAAATTCGATTGAATTTATTATTTTCAGAAACTAAAATAATATTATTAAATATTTAAATGTTTGTATACATCATGAAAAAGTATTTATAAATAGAAGGATGACATTAATCACATGTATAAATTTAGTTTGTACAAAAAACATATTCATATGATAAGAGAATGTTGAATTTTTACTCATTAGATAGTTTTAAAATTTTTTGAAATTTTTTTAATTAGTTTATAAAAATACAAAAAAATATGAGAGTATTCTGAAGACATATTACATTCTATAAAAAAATTTATAAAATAATAATGAGGAGAAACATGGTTTCGTAAGGGTTTAGTGTTTCGATTTTTTTAAAAATATTTCTCGATGACTCAACCGTATGGTGATCAAGATCCATCCTTTTTAAAGATATTACCAAAATTATTAGAAAAAAAATTAATTTGGTTTGGTAATTTTACGGTCAACTAGTATTTTGACTAGAACCCCTAAATAGGGTTTCGTCAAGATTTAGTGTTTCGATTTTTTAATATTTCTCGATAACGCAACTATACGGTGGTCAAGATCTATCCTTTTTAATGTTATTAACAAAATTTTAGAAAAAAAATTTAATCTGGTTTGGTAATTTTACGGTCAACTAGTACTTTGACTAGAACCCCTAAACAGGGCTTCGTCAGGATTTAGTGTTTGATTTTTTTAAAAATATTTCTTGACGACCCAACTATACTATGGTCAAGATTCATCCTTTTTAATGTTATTGCCAAAATTTTACAAAAAACTAAATTAATTTAGTTTGGTAATTTAACGGTCAACTAGTACTTTGACTAGAACCCCTAAACAAGGTTTCGTCAAGGTTTGGTGTTTCAATTTTTTAAAAATATTTCTCGACGACCTAACCATACAGTTGTCAAGATCCATCCTTTTTTATGTTATTGCCAAAATGTTAGAAAAAATTAAATTAATTTGGTTTGGTAATTTAACGGTCAACCAGTACTTTTACTAGAACCCCTAAACAGGGTTTCTCAGGGTTTGATTTTTCGATTTTTTTAAAAATATTTCTCGACGATCCAACTATATGGAGGCCAAGATCCATCCTTTTTAATATTATTGCCAAAATTTCAGAAAAAAATAAATTAATTTAGTTTGGTAATTTAACGGTCAACTAGTACTTTGACTAGCTAGAACCCCTAAACAGGGTTTCGTCAGGGTTTGGTGTTTCAATTTTTTTAAAAATATTTCTCGACGACCCTACCGTACGGAGGCCAAGATCCATCCTTTTTAATGTTACTGCCAAAATTTCTGAAAAAAATTAAATAATTTGGTTTGGTAATTTAGCGGTCAACTAGTACTTTGACTAGCTAGAAGCCCTAAACAGGGTTTCGTCAGGGTTTAGTGTTTCGATTTTTTTAAAAATATTTCTCGGAGACCCAACCCTACGGAGGTCAAGATCCATCCTTTTTAATGTTATTGTCAAAATTTCAGAAAAAAATAAATTAATTTTGTTTGGTAATTTAATGGTCAACTAGTTTGGAAAATAAATTAAATATAAATAGAAAAAGCCAAAATTTAATTTAAAATTCATACATACCAAAGTAGTCATACTCAGTATTTGTGTGATGAATTTTACCCTACTTTCACTGATTTTCCATTTTTTTGTAATTTTTTCCCCATTTTTAAATAGTTTGTAAAATAAATTAAAAAATCAAATAAAAATAGAAAAAATGTCTATTTTTGAACATAAAATTTGGTGGTATGACTACGTGGGTGATTATAAATTTTGAATTAAATATTTGGTTTTTTTCTATTTTATTTAATTTTTTGGCCTTTATTCCTATTTTTATTAATTTTTAAAATAATAAATTCCACCGAATTTTGACTAATTATTCAATTCGACCGAAATCGATCGAATTTAGCCGAGCTCCTAAATTCGACCAAATTTAGCCGAGCTCCTAATTTCGACCATGTTTGAATTTAGCCTTGCTATCATTATAATTGAATTTCTCAATCATCGTCTACGTGGCTGTCTCTCATTGGTCCATTTAGTGTCACATGAATTGATGAGTAGTCAGTTAATCTGAGCCCTTAAAAAACAAATATGAATCCTACCCATTCATTTAAAAAGCACATATTATATATATATATATATATATATATATATATATATATATATCCATGAAAATCACCTTATATGAAGAACAATAAATAACACCATTATAACACTCATATTTAATCTAATCTAAGAATTCCGTCATGACACCCAATACAAAAAGTTCTTATTTTTTTACCCTCTATCCATTCAGAAAAAAAATCACTGTTCATGATGACGTCACTGCTGACGTCGTCAGTGAACAGTGTTTTTTTTGCTGAATTGAAAGAGGATAAAAAATAAGAATTTTTTGTATTGGGTGCCCCTTGCGGGGCCATTGGATCTATTGGAATAAATGATTCTACAGTGTTCTTTATATAAAAGTGTTCTTTATGGAGTAATGACCTATATATATATACATACATATATACATAACAAATCCACCCTCGTTCTTTCCTGCCCCTGCCTCCCGCCTCCCCCCTCTCCCCTCTCCCCTCTCCCCTTCCTGCACTCCATCCCCCACCGCCCCCTCATGTCTTCTCCCTGGCTGCCTCCCCACACATATTTAATGGGTTTCAAAAATTAAGTGATAATGTTGAAAAAGTAGGGCCCAAAACCAAGAAAGAAGCTAGAATTTTAGCAAGGTTCAATCTTTTTACTTACCTTTATTTACTTTTTACTGTTTGAAGTTAATTTATATGTATGTGTTTGTGTATATTTAGTTTCAAATAGAAATGTTTGTTCTTGTTGCTAATGTGTGTGTGTGTTAAACAACAACCGTAAGAGAGTGAGTGAAGGGGGCCGAAATTATGGAGCCGCACACCACTATACTTCACTTCCGGTAGCCTTTGACCGCCTCAAACGCTTCCTCCGTCAACTCCACTCTCTTCATGCACATGTTTTTCTTGCTCTCCTCTTCATAAACTTTCACCTTCTCATAAATTTAATCTCGATCTGTTCACTTTCATTCTCTCAATGGGCTCCAGAAATTCTGAAAATTCGGGATCTATGGACTCTGAGGAGTTCTCAAACTTTATTGGTCTCAACTATGTAAACCATGCATTGCCACACTTCAACCCCCAGCCTCATTTGCCTATTCGGGAGGAGAGTGACTCTCTAGAGTTTGAACCTCTATCCCCTCGCACTAGACAACGTATACAAGAGCAGACCCAGTTAATTCTGACTGATGGAAATGAGCTAAATGCAACTGGCCCCGTAGCTGCTAATACATCTGAAGCCTCTAACACTAGTACAGAATAGGCCTTTAGCGTCGCACTTTAGGCGTCGGTTATCTAGAGAGCCGTTGCTTATACATACTTTAGGCGTCGGTTTCTAGCTTAACCGATGCTTCAAGTCATTTTTGCTGGGTCTTTTGCGTCGGTTATTAAACAACCGACGCCTAAAACTCACCCTTTAGCGTCGGTCTTTACCTAACCGACGCCTAAAACCAACCTGTAGCGTCGCATAAACAACCGACGCCTAAAATCCAAACCTTTAGCGTCGGTCATTAGTCAACCGACGCTTAAAACCAACCCTTTAGCGTCGGCGTTTACTCAACCGACGCATAAAATCGACAAATAAGCGTCGGTTATTACTCAACCGACGCCAAAGATAATTTATGCTGGGCCTGTAGCGTCGGGCCTAGTAATGCCGATGCCTAAAGTTTTAAATAAAAATTATAGAAAAAGTAAAAAAGTAAAAATATATTAATTAGTAAAAAAGTAAAAACATATATTAAAATAAAAATATATTAATTAGTAAAAAAGTAAAAACATATATTAAAAATAGGAAAAATTTCAAATTTTGAAAATAAATTCATACAAATTAAATTAGTCATACTCTTTGTATTAAAAAATTTTACCCAACTTTCACTAATATTCTTTTTTTCCCCAATTTTAACTATTTCATAAAATAAAAAAAAATTAAAAATTAAAAATTTCAAACATAATTTTATATGTTTTTACCTAATTATCCTTACTCAATTCTAATTAATTGAATAAAATAATATTTTAAGTACTAATAACTAATCAATTTATTTTTCAGATAGAACATGTTATATTTTCTATATTTTTCAGTAACCAATCAATTTCCATTTTTAAGTAAAAACATATAATCTTTTACATTAATGGTTAAGTAAACATATATTTTAGGATATATTTTAATTATATAGAATATTCTATATAATTAAAATATATCTTTTTCAAAATACTACATTGATTTCTATTTAGTTAAATTAAATGATAATATTAAATTAAAATTCTAAATATAACATCAGGCTTTTACCAAGGAAAGTTAAAATAAGAAAATAAAATATGACCCATAATTTTGCTCAGACTTTGAATCAAAACACGGATCCCCAATTTTAGACCGACCCCCTCATCCTCCCAGCCCTAATTTTCAATTCAACTACATCTCCATTTCCATCTTCGTTCCTCTTATCTCCATATCCATCTTCTTTCCTATGTTTCTCCTACAAATACAAAAATGAGTTCTTCCGATTAAACTGAGTTTCGAGAATTAAAAGCTGCAAGTCAATCAGAGCATAACCAGGTTAGGTCCTTCCCTTAAAAAAAAACACAGAGAGAGCATAGTGGGTGAGGAAGCAGGCAACGCAGCTTGTTTCAGTTGAGAGCAGTTATCCACAAGAGTGAAATCATGGCAAACAATGGGATCTCCACTAGTTCCCAACCATTGATACCAGTTTTTGAGGGTGAGAAATATGAGTTTTGGTCAATCAGAATGAAAACCCTCTTCAAATCTCAAGAGCTGTGGGAATTTGTTGAGGATGGGTATGATGAAAAAGAAAAAGATGAGCAGAAATTAAAGGAGTACAAGAAGAAAGATGCTAAAGCTTTGGTTTTTTTGCAACAATCTGTAAGTGATTCTCTTTTCTCCAGAATTGCATCTGCAACAACATCCAAAGAGGCCTGGCAAACCTTAAAAACTGAATTTCAGGGTTCAGCAAAAGTGATTGAGGTAAAACTCCAAACCCTTCGTTCTGATTTTTCAAATTTGGAGATGGAAAAGAAGGAGTCTGTTCAAGATTATTTATCTAGGGCAAGTTCAATTGTTAATAAAATGAGGTCTTATGGAGAAAAAATTACTGATGAAACGGTGGTTAAAAAAATATTGAGAACTCTCAATGATCGTTTTGATCTCATTGTTCCCGTAATTGAGGAAGCACATGATCTGTCCACTTATTCCTTTGATGATTTAATGAGCTCCTTGCAAAATCATGAAGAGAGGTTGAACAGGAAGCAAGGAAAAACAGAGGAAAAAGCATTTCAGGTGAAAGGTGAAGATTTCAAGGAGAGAAATGGATATTCTGGTGGACGAGGATATGGCAGAGGTGAATATTTTGGTGGACGAGGATATGGCAGAAGTTTTGGTGGACGAGGATATGGAAGAGGAGGAGGATCTCGTGGAAGAGGTCGTGGTGGTCGTAATGCTGGTGGAGGTCATGGTCGATCATCTGAAAATCGAGCATTTAGTTATAAAAGTTCTATCCAGTGTCACTACTGCAAAAAATATGGGCACAAGGAATCAGAATGTTGGTCAAAACAGAAGGAATCAGGAACAAAGGCCAATTATGTTGAAAATGATGATACATCAGAAATGCTGTTCATGGCGCAGTATTCCAACAACCCACCAAATGATGATATTTGGTTCCTCGATAGCGGATGTTCCAACCACATATGCAGTTCTCGCTCGTTGTTTGAGAAGCTTGACATCTCCCAAAAATCAGAAGTTCGACTTGGTGATAACAAGAAAGTTGAGGTCGAAGGAAAAGGTACGGTTGCTATATGCACTAGTAGTGGTACAAAGAAATTATTGCATGATGTTTACTTTGTACCTAGTTTGGCACATAATCTGTTGAGTGTGGGACAATTAATGAATGGTGGATTGGTAGTTGTATTTGATGATGGTAAATGTGTTATTAAAGACAAAAAATCTGCTTCCATTCTTGCTAGTAGCGTCATGACCAAAAATAATATGTTTCCACTTGATTTGTCTACTATTGAGAAGAATGCTCTGGTTGTTAAGGGATGTAATGATTCTGATATGTGGCATTTAAGGTATGGTCACCTGCATCTTAATGGTTTGAAATTGTTAAGTAAGAAACAAATGGTATTAGGGCTGCCAAACATAGATTCACTTGCATTTTGTGAAGGCTGTGTCTTAGGAAAGCAGAGTAAAAGGCCATTTTCTGTTGGGAAGTCTTGGAGAGCCTCAGAAGTTCTTGAATTAGTGTATGCTGATCCTATTAGTATTTATCAGATTCTTGTTGTACCGAATTCGATTACTCTTTAACTGTTCTGTTAAAGCTTTTGGTTGGCAATTGTGTTTTTGGTTTTAGGCAACTTGCAACAACCAAAAATGGAACCCCTTTATTCGAGATATATGTTACAACTGGTTTACAAGGTGAATACAAGGAGCAGGTACTAAAATTTACAAGCTGAGCCTCCTATCCAATATTTTGCACTAATTTACAGTTGCTCTTACATGATGGAGTACTACGACGTACAAAATCATTGACTTGCTTTTAGCTAGATTATGTACTTTCATTTTTTGCATAAACTCTTGTCAGTTACATTAAGTTGGATAAATTCACCAAATTATATTTGTTGATTTTCACTAGCAATGAAGAAACTAAGGCAGTAGTTACAAGTACATGTGGTGGTAATCTACTATCTTTCATATCATAACTCTCATATGTATGTTTTATAGGCCATCTATATAAAGCAGAAGGAAGCTTGTCACCATTCTTTGGGATCCTTAAATCGCACAGAGCTAGAACTGGGTGTCTTTCCCTTGACAGCATTAGCTAGTAAAGCCGATCATGATCAGTGGATTGAGATGATGATGAAGTTCATGGCGGCAACTGGAAATTATATGGACGAAGAGGTAGCTAAGAACTTTGTAGCAAAACATCGGGTCAAATCAACACGTTGTCCGTGACTTAGGAAATGAGTTTGTGGTGGATTCGCTCGAAGAGAAAATTGTAGTACACTTTGTCTTTACTGTTGGTGACATTGTAGATAAAGTTACGAGGACTCTTAATAAAAAAGTACTTCGAGTACCAGGAACATTGGAGAGAAAAGAATGCTTCTCATTTTGTCTAAAATTCGAAGGAGACAAAGATCAACATGTTTCTGATGACCACAACCATGAAGTTTATCGTACTACAGACCACAGTTCCCTTGATTTTGTTGACTATACGTTGTCAGAGGGATACCCACCAAGGTTTGTTTCCACTGCATATAAATCGAACTATGCTGCTGGTGAAACTATTATTTATTAAACTTTTTGTCGTACAGGGGGTTATGAGAGGGGAAGATCACAGGAAATTTATATCGCTTCTCGTCAATCGGGCAGAAAATCAACAACCGCTTCTATCTCGTCTGACTACATTTAACCGGATTAACATTCCAGATTCATCTGATCCCTTAAATGGTAGTGTAGTTTACTAAATATGTTTGTATTCTGTATCAGGACCTGTAATATTAATGTGCCACAGTGTTTTTGTACTTCTTATTGAGATTGGAGCTTTGCATACTCTGAAGTTAATTAGAATTTTCTATCTTCGCAGGATTATGTATTGGCTCAAATGGTTACCTCGCCACGGAAGTCATTCAACTGAGGAGATTGTTTGGTCCTTGGCAGGAGGTTGATGGTACAAAGGAAGTTTCAGAGCCTGAGTGGTGCGAATATGTTGAAGCTGTGAACTTGACCGGTGATTTTGATATGCCAGCTGGTCAGGAAAGTCTTTACGCATCTTTGTCACCTTTTTCAGTTTTTTATAAGTGTCATGTATGCGTCTCCTTTCTGTAGTGTACAAGTAATAGTTTATATTTAATGTCTCTTTCGATGTCTTTAAGTTTTTGTGCGCATTCTTTTACATCTTGTATGTTTAATTAAATTTAATTTTTTTTTGTTATTCATCTGTGCAGGCGTCCAAAAGGAACTGGATTTCTCAAGTTTAAAACAATAGAAGCAGCTGATGCTGCAATTTCGGCAGCAAGTGCTGTAGCTGGTGTGGGTATTATTGTCAAAGGCAGACAATTGAAAGTCATGAAGGCCTTGGACAAGAATTCAGCACATAGCAAAGAGTTGTAAAGAAATAATGAAAATTTATTCTTTTGTTTCATTGGTGGATTTAATTGTGTATTTGTTTGTTACATTGGTGGATTATAAATGAGATGTTTGTTGGCATGTGATAATTGTAATTGTTTGAAAAATTGTAATTGTTTTATACTATATTGTGGTGTTTGTTGGGTTTGAGGTAAAGATCAGTGAAATTGCAATTTTAAAATTTTATTTTTTTAAAAAAAATTGACTTTATGCGTCGGTTCTTTAGATGACCGACGCCTATAATCAGACTTCCAGCGTTGGTTGTTTAAATGACCGACGCCTAAAGCACACTTTTAGCGTCGGTTATTTAAATGACCGACGCCTAAAGTACACTTTTGGCGTCGGTCATTTAAATAACCGACGCCTAAAGTACACTTTTCGCGTCGGTCATTTAAATGACCGACGCCTAAAGTAGACAATCAGCGTCGCCATTTTAACCGACGCTATAGACCTATACCTATAGCGTCGCCTTCATATACTACGCCAAATAACCGACGCCTAAAGCCTATTTTGACCGACGCTAAAAGACTATTCTGTAGTAGTGTAATGGTGATTCCAATGAAAAGACAGCATCACCTTTGGAGGTGAACTCTGTTCCTGTGCCACTGACTCAGATTAGCAAGGAGCAAACTGCTAATACGACTACCAACACTGGTAAGAACTTCCAGTTCCCTACTTTAAATTCTCCTCAACAACAAGATGTTACACATATTCAGAAGGGTAATTTGGGTCCAATTGATGACCCCTTGCACCCTTCTAAGAAGTCTGTTACATGGAGCTCAATAGTTGCTAAGGATATCGTTACCCCCACACCTAATAATGGAATTAATGATGAGGCAATCATTAAGTACAATGAAGATGGGTCTGCCTCGATTACTTTCTCTAGAGATTATATGCTCCAAGCACAAAAACAGTGGGAAACAAGCATTATTGGTCACTTTATTGGTGGGAATTTTGCTTTCAAATTCATTCGGGAAAAAGCACAGAATTTATGGAAGAACAAAGGTCTTACAGGTGTTTACTATAGTTCAAAAGGCTACTATACGTTTAGGTTTGGTACAATGGCAGAAAGAAACATGGCTTTAAACCTCAACACAGTTCAGATGGGGGGTAAAACGCTCTATTTGAAACCTTGGATGGAAGGATCAAAATTTAAGCGAAATGTGGTGGATAAAGTACCATGGTGGATTCGTTTGGTTGATGTCCCTTACTCTATGTGGTCGAGGGAGAGCTTGTCTTCTATTGCTCGTTCTGTGGGTAGACCGTTGAAATTTGATGATGCTACGGCTAAATTCGAACCATTAAAGTACTCTAATATTCAGGTTGAGCTCTACTACTCGTCGCCAAGGCCTGATTATGTTGGGGTTTCGATATTGAATGTTGATGGGGTGGAAGAAAAGGAACGGATTGATGTCCAATATTCGCAGCTTCCATACTCTTGCAGCTTATGCCAAGATTTTGGGCATTCTTTATCTCGTTGTATCAACAATCCTGAGAGAATTTCGAAGAAACCAAGGAAGGCACAAAATGATAAACAGGGTGGAGAACATAATGCTTCAACCTCTGTTCCACCACCTGTTTCAAACAATGGTTCAAAATCTATTTCATCCAATATTACAAACATTGTCCCACCAACGAGAGCAGAATACTTGGGGAATTTGGAAATGGTACCATACAGTATTGGTAAATTCTGTGGGTGTGATGTGGTTATGGACGAAGATGACATTATGAATGAGCTCGAGAAGGAGGTTGCAACCTTAAAAGACGTGGACAATGCCTCAAATGCAGCAGGGGATACCCAGGCACACCAAGAAACCTGCTTCGATGAAGATGATAACTTGATCGAATTTGACAGAAACCCGGTTGATCCTTTTCACAATGAAGCATTTGCGGCTGATGTTGATCCCCTAAATATTGAAATGCCATACTATGCTACTAGTACTCCGGATAAGAAAATGAAAAATTGAAAGTCCTAAGTGCAAAATACCAATATCGACACTGAACAGACCCACCGTTTGGTCGTTGATCTAAATTCGCCCCATTCTGCTGCGATACCAAAAGCCAAAAAACCAAATGTTAACAACAAAATTGTGGATGATGATGGTTTTACTCTAGTCACACACAGAAGAAGCCCCAGGTTGGCAGGTACGCCGACACTTCTCAAAAGATAATAATGAATTTTGCCGCATGGAATGTTAGAGGTCTGAATAAGACTCCGCATCAAAGGGAACTCATAAATTTTATCTCTGCAAATGCCTTGTCTTTTATTGGCTTGTTGGAGACCAAAGTTAAAGAAAAACATTCGCAATGCGTTTCAAAAAAGATTAAAAGATCATGGCAATGGCTGTTTAATTATGAAAACCATTACAATGGTCGTGTCTGGGTCGGCTGGGATCCCACCGTCTGGGATGTCTCAGTTCATTCTAAATCTTCCCAGCATATTACATGTTTTGTTAGGTTTATTGAGAAAGATTTCAGCTTTCTGGCAACTTTTATTTATGCTCATAACGAAGCCACTAATCGAGTCTCATTATGGAATGATCTTATTAATCTCAGCAATACTTCTTTGCCGTGGTGCTGCTTGGGAGATTTTAACTGCATTCTTAGTATTAATGAGGTGAGTGGAGGTAGGGAGACTTGGACTACCGACATGCAAGCCTTCAAAAACTGTATAGATACGGCAGGTCTTGCTCAGATTCGTACGCTGGGTGATCTATTTACATGGACTAATAAGAGACCTTTGGATCCTATCCTCAAGCGTCTAGATAGAGTCGTTTGCAATGATGTTTGGCTTAATAATCATACTGAAGCTTTTGTGACTGTTAAAAATAGGGGAATAAGGGATCACAATCCACTTCTCTTATCAATTCCAATGCATCTGGAACGTTTTGGTAAGCCATTCCAAATCTTTAACTACATGCTTGAACTACCAGATTTTCATTCAACGGTTACACAGGTTTGGGATTCTACCACTCTTTTTGGGGACCCTATGGCTATTCTGTGCAGGAAGCTTAGGGCTGTTAAACACGCTCTTAGGGATCTTAATAAAAACCATGGCAACCTTCATTCGAATGTTCATTCTATTCGTGAGGACTTGCAAGCGACTCAAGATGCTTTGCGTCTTAACAATTCAGTTGAGCTGCTTACTAGAGAAACAGATCTCATCTCCAGGCTCAATTCTGCACTCTTGGAGGAGGAATCAATCTTGCTTCAGAAATCAAGGGTCAAGTGGTTGTCTAAAGGAGATGGAAGCAACAGTTTCTTCCATAACCAGTGTAAGTCTAACTGGAATCACAATAAAGTCCTTGATCTTTATAACGACTCGGGTCTTTTGGTACATGGTTAGAGGCATTGCGCAACGGTTGCTGTGGACTATTACAGGAACTTCCTTGGCTCTAACTCTAGGCCTCCGGACACTAATACTCTGTCTCTGGATAACATAAACTGCCCAATCATCTCTGAGTCGCAAGCTGCTTGTTTGGAAGCCCTGGTTACTAATGAGCTCATTTATGCAACTTTGAAGAATATGAAAAAGAACAAGGCTCCTGGCCCTGATGGCTTTAACGTTGAATTCTTTCTTTCAACTTGGAACATTGTGGGTGATAGCTTTTGTAAAGCTGTTCTTTCGTTGTTTAATGAATTCAACATGCACAATGGAATTAATTCTACTAATATTGCTCTCATCCCAAAGGTTCCGAATCCATCTCACATGCGTGATTTCAGGCCCATCTCCTTGTGCACAATTGCATACAAGTGCATCTCTAAAATCATAGCAGCTAGGATCAAAAAAGTGATGCCTACGGTCATAGATATTGCCCAATCGGCCTTTATTCCGGGAAGACATATCACTGACAACATTTTGCTTGCTCAAGAACTATTTCGGGGCTACGATAGAGAGAATGGTTTTACGAGATGTGCCCTCAAGTTGGATCTTCACAAAGCTTTCGATTCCTTACAATGGGACTGCATTATTGCCGTGCTTCATAAAATGAATTTTCCATCTCGTTTTATAAGGTGGATCCAGCTTTGTTTATGTGGCCCGAGGTATTCAGTAAAAATTAATGGATCAGTTCATGGTTACTTCAAGGGGGCAAAAGGTATTCGCCAGGGTGACCCTATGTCACCTTACATATTTGCCTTGTGTATGAATATTCTTTCCCAGATGTTGAAGGCGAAGCCAGTGGGGTTTAAACATCATTGGAGATGCAAGGACTTGGATCTAACACATCTTTTCTTTGCTGACGATGTGCTTGTGTTCAGTCATGGGGATCAACATTCCATCACCCACATCATGAATTCGGTCTATAAATTCTCGCAACTTAGTGGTCTTACTCCCAGTCTGCAAAAGAGCACTAGTTTCTTCTGCAACTGCACCCACGAGCTGATTTCTTGGTTCCACGACACCTACAATATTCCTCAAGGCATCCTTCCAGTTAGGTTTTTAGGTGTTCCCCTTATTTCTTCTCAGCTATATGTCAATGACTGCATGCCTCTAATTGAGAAGCTTACCAACAGAATTATAATCTGGACATCTAAACTTCTGTCTCTGGCAGGTAGGGTCCAACTTGTTAAATCTGTTCTGTTTGCAATGCAATCCTTTTGGTCGAATCACTTCATCCTTCCTTCTACGGTTCACGATGTTATTCAGTCTATGCTAACAAGATTCATTTGGAATGGAAATATTCAAGATAAAGGGGGAACTAAGGTCAGTTGGGAAACAATGTGCTTGCCTAGGAATGAAGGTGGCTTGGGTTTAAAGGACCCTTCTGGTTGGAATAGGGCGCAGATTATTTGCCATATCTTAAAGATTATTAACAAGTCCCCAACTCTGTGGGCTTCTTGGGTGAACAACACGGTTCTTAAGAATAAACATTTCTGGTCAATTCCTATTCCCACTGATTGTTCGTGGATTTGGAAAAAGGTTCTTAGGCTTCGAACTACAACTCTACGTTTCATCTCCTACTCCATTGGTGATGGATCTTCTATCTCTCTTTGGTTTGATCCTTGGTGGCGTAATTCTTGTCTTGCAAACCAGGTTTCTGCTCCTATTATCTACCAAAGCGGTCTGAATCGCGGCTCTTCGGTAAATGACATTATAGCCACGGGGTGTTGGTTGCTTCCTCACCCAAACGAGAGACATCGTCACTTAGACCCTGACTTGTTGTACTGGATAAATTCGTTTGATAACCCATCTTTCAATCTGGAAGCTCGGGACATTATCCTCTGGGATGGTTTGAACATTAAAAAGGTAAGAACGTGGCACGTCTGGGAAAGTCTAAGACATCGAACTCAACAGGTTCAATGGTATCTGGCAGTTTGGCATCAGCTAAAGGTAGACAGATATGCTCATCACCACTGGCTTCTATGTCACAGACGCCTTTACACCTTAGCAAGGCTTGCTAGATTCGGAATTGAACTTGACCAACAATGTTTCATGTGCGTAATGGGTCGCGAGACTGATACTCATTTGTTCCTCCAATGCCCGTACAGCTGCTTCGTGCTTGCAAATATGCTTTCTATGCTAAATTTACGTGTTAATGGGCAAACTTGGGCAGTTTTTCAGGAAAATGTTCTTAATATTCAGGACGGTTCAAAGAAGAGGGTGGCCTTGCTTATGATTCAAATTTATACTTACTTTATATGGCGGGAAAGAAATGCTAGGAAGCATGACAAAGGGAGCTTTGGCCCGAAGCAGCTTTTGGATGGGATCATCGTTGACACTCGAGCAAAACTTGCAAGCTCCACATGGTTCTATAAAATTATTATTAGTAGACCAGATCTGATTTTATAGTTTTAGCCTTGTACTTCTTTGTTGTAGTTTGACATTCTCGGTTTGGAGAGTGTCGTTTTAGATCCATCTATGTCTTGTCATCGACCAAGGGTCAACCCCTTTGTAGCTTCTTTCTTCTAATATATATTAATTTAGCAAAAAATAAAATAAAATGTGTGTGTGTGTTTATTCAAAATACAATTACTTGATAGGTTTGCTAATTACATTACATTGTTTCTTGTAGAATGAACTATTTTTTTTGATTATATATAGACATTGTGATTTTATCTTTTTAATTTTGAAAATTATTTAGGATTTTAGCTTAAATGCCATGTTGTTGCTGCGTTCAGATATGGTGACTTGTTGTGGTATTGCTGCTGGATTTTTGGAGCATCAGAATGCAAATTCTGCATTCTGCTGCTATTTTTTTTAAACTGTTGTTCCTTAAATTTGATCGAATTCGGTCGAATTTAGCAAACTAAATTCGACTAGATTTGGTCGAATTTAACACTTTAGGAGCGAAATATTAAAAAATTTGAATTTTTTACCAAAATTTGAAATTATCAAAATTTTGAAATTTTTGGTTCGACCAAAATCGATCGAATTTATTAATATCAATTTCGACCAAATTTGGTTGAATTTATCCTAAATACGACCGAATTAATTGGTCGAATTTATCCTAAATTCGACCATATTACTAAATTTGACCTGCTTAAATATGACCAACAAAAATTCGGCTAAATTCGACCGATATCAGTCGAATTTAACCATTTTTCTTGTAAAGTTACTTGTTGATATATAATTAAATATTGTATGTAGTACCAATAGTTTAAAGACAAAAAAGACATTTAGCTAAATTTTTATGTAGGCACCCAGGCCCTTGACAGAATCCAAAGACGTGTTTGAATTTAATTTATAAGGGCTAGGAAATTAGATGTATAATAAGAATATAATACATGCAAGAAGAAACCAAACACAACTAAATTTTAAAATTTTATGGAATATTTTGCATTTATGCTAGTTGTAAAAATATATGTGTTTTTAACCTTTTTAATTGCTTGTATATACTGTAAATTTGTATCTATATATAAGTTAAATATTTATTTAGATTTTTTTCAAAAAATTATAATTGATACAATTATATGTATCTTAATATAAGCATATACAATTCATCATATTAATAATCAAAAGTTTTTAGCTGGTCAGGAATATTAGTTGGTCAGGAATATTAGCATTAACACTTTTCTCCCAAAAAATATTGAACAAAAAAAGCTCAAAAAAACCAGAATGTAAGAATATTTAGAAAGATTAATTTAAGCTTTGTAGTTAAACGGGCTGATCCAAATTAAATAGTCTTATAATTTGGGCCTTGTGGTTAAAAGTCCATGTTACAGAAGATTCTAGGAAGGATATATTAGACATTTAACAATCCCCTTAAACCCTAGAACATAATTATATATATAGGGTAAGAAGTATCATCATATCATGTGATCTACTGATCATAACCTATAGAAATGAAGTGCGGCCGACGAAGATTAACTGAGACATCTATCTTAATTTGCTTCCTAATTTTATTTACAGCTAGCCTTTCAATCGGGGTATTCTTGTTCTTATAATATATGAATACACCTAGAAATGAAATCGATTGTTTATTAATCATATATATATGTTTGTTTATATATGTTGTATTAGTTGAATATAACTCTGATTTTAGGCTCTCATTTGATATATAATTACACAAACTCACACAACTATACACTCACACAATTACAGGTTGCAGCTATTACATAAGGATATAACTAATTCGAGATCTCGGCTGAAACTTATTGATATCAGATTATTCAAACACTTTCGATATTATTAATGCACTTTTTTGTAATATTTAAAGCTTAGTCATAGTCAATTTTTTGTTAAATTTTCAGGACTGTATATCTTGTAAAGCACAAGATTTTATCTTTTGTAAAGAAACTTTTACAAAATTATTTTCTTTAAAAGTAGTCATTAATTCTTAATTGTGTTCCAAATTCACTCTGCGCTTGTCTCAATGGTATAAAGTATCTTCAATCTCTTGTATGTTTGATGATTTCACTGATTGATGTTTCTTTGTCAATTACATAGATAATATTCAGAGTTTTGCTACTTATGACATATAAACATTTATATGATTAAATTTGTTATACGATCATGTATATATACAAAAATTCATATTTGGAGTCTTTACTCATTTTCAATCATAATTTTATTTTTTTCCTCACTTTTTTCAGCGGCCTCATCACTAGATTTAGAAATCAATTAGATATGAACTATTGATTTGTAATTCTAGGGATGAGGACGTTGAAAAGAGCAAGGAGAAAAAGAAGATTATGATTAAAAATTGATAATGACTTCAAATATTTATTTGCGTGTATATACATAAGTGTGCAGATTTAAAAAAAATAACATAAAATCTTTGGAAAAAAATAAAATCATATTTCTCTCCGCTAAGCATAAGAACACAAAAGAAAAAACCATATTTCTTTCTTCCACTAATAAATTCACAACGCTTATGCCTACATTATTTTTCATTCATTTTATAATATTTTAAAATATTCTTTATTTGAATAAATATATATTAATTTATTATATTTTTATATTTAATAAAGTTTTAAATTAAAAACATTCATAATTTTTGTGGTACTATTTTAATATTATTATATATTTAAATTAAACTTTTTTCTAAAAATTTATAAAATAGTTATAATTATATAACCACGCGCCATAACTAATCTAAGTGCATCTTATAATGGCATACTAACATTTTTTTTTTCTAGTGCACATGTACAAAAAGGAATAACATTTTGTTTATTTTCAAAGCGGGTTGCTCCACCAAATTATTACCTTCAAATTATAATACATGTTCGTGAATCTTACTCTCATCACTTTATCATCTATACATCAAACAATTTTGTAACTTTTAATCCAATAAACTTTATAATACACGTTGATGGGCCTCACTCTTGTCATTTTATCATCTATACATTTGAAACTTCAATTCCTATATAATTCGGTAAGCTTCTTGTAATAACAAATAGCTAATTATAAATTATTTGAACAATAGATACCTATATAAACATAATCCTCCTAAACATATAATTGAGTACTCATATATGATTATAATCAAAATGCTTAAATTAAAATTGTCTTCCAGAACATATGAGATAAATATTAATTATTTGAACTCAAAATAATAATTAAATCCTTCTGTTTTATTCTCCACTTGTACAAAAAAAGTTGACAGCATATTTAAATAAGTATACATAGCTTTGGACACAAAACCTAAAGAATTCAGTTTATGATAATCAGTTGGCTTCTCCCGCTACTTCGTGGTTCAATATTATTATTAAAATATTAATTGTTCATGTTTAAGCAAAAAAAAAAAAAAAACCTATTAGTTGCATGTGTACAAAGTGCATATATGAATTCTTGTATATTTTTTTGCGATTTGGTTTGTTAGCTGAGGGTAGACGTGCATGTGGCCAGATCTGTCGTGCTGGATGGTGCATGGTTTATGGCCGTTATGGCTTGTTTACTTCAAACCAAAGATGTAGCTAGAGGTCAAGAAGGTAACAAGAATTATATCCAGACTTGTATAGTATTGAAAGAGCTAATATCTACAAACTAAATTGCCAAGTCGATCACTTAAGTCCTTGTTAGCTTTAATATATAACGACAACATAATTAAGAGGGCAAACTATGAACATAATTAAGAGGGCAAACTATGAACGAGTAATCTACAGTTACTTAAATGGGAAAGAGCCTTTCTCTCTATAATTATAAGGAAACGGTGTGTTCCAAACATAACTCTTTGATTAGCAACTATTGTGTGAGATTGATGTTGGGCTTAGTAAGTTGGGCTTTCTATAATCTAAACATGGTTGGAATAATCCAGTTGTTATGTGGAACTAGTCATCAGTGTTAGCGTAGAGTTAGGAGCATAATAAAAGTTATCAGCTGATTTGTTTGAGCTGATTAGTTAGAGTTTGTTTCGGGTGGTTGCTGATTTCTAGCTACCCTAGTTTGCTTTCTTTATATTCCTGTACTTTGCTTTCTGAATATAAGAGATTAGTTCATTCTCTTCCAGTTACAAGTTACATACAAGTGTGTGTGTGTAGTGTTTGATCTGAGTTACGCTTATACTTGGTATCAGAGCTCGAGGGCGACGCGGTCATAAACTCTGTCTCGTGCCAAGATGGAGGGGAACAAAACGAAGGAGGGTTCGTTTGGGCTAAGTTATCCGGTGTTAACGAAAACGAATTATACGGCATGGGCTCTCAGAATGAAGGTCTTTATGTAAGCACTTGGCGTGTGGGAAGCTATCGAACCCAAAGATCCCAAGACAGTGGTGGATGAAAAGGTGGACAAAAGAGCACTAGCAGTCATCTATCAAGGGCTCCCTGAGGATATACTACTATCCATTGCGGAAAAGAAGACTTTAAGGGAGGCGTGGCATGCGGTTAGAACCATGTCGTTGGGGGCAGATAAGGTAAAACAGGCAAAAGCACAGACTCTTAAGTGTGAGTTTGAGGCCATGAGTATGAAAGAAACTGAGCAACTGGACGAGTTTTATCTGAAGCTTAATAATTTGGTTACAAATATTAGAGCTTTGGGGGAGAAGGTGGAGGAAGCATATGTTGTCAAGAAATTGCTTAGAGCCGTTCCTTCTAAGTTTCTGCAAATCGCATCCGCGATCGAGCAATTTGGTAACTTGGAGACGATGTCAGTAGAAGAGGTAGTTGGTTCACTGAAGGCCCATGAGGAGAGGCTGAAAGGGGTGACAGAGACTAGCCAAGGACAACTCTTGTTGACAGAGGAAGAGTGGAGAAAAAAGGAGGGGAACGAGGGACATCTCCTTTTGACTCGAGAAGAATGGTTGAAGAAAACCAACAGAGAAGGGACTCGAGGTGGTGGAGAAAACCGTATGAGAGATGGAGATCGCGGAGGAAGGGATAAGAGCAGGGTGAGATGCTACAACTGCCAGGGATTTGGGCACTTTGCTAGGGAATGCCGCAAACCACGTAGGGAAAGAGAGGTACAAAAGGAGGCAAACCTTTCTCGAATCCAAGAGGATGAACCGGCATTACTGGTTGCAGAGGTGGGTGAAACAGAGGTTAGATCGATGCTGCTAAAGGAAGATTCAATGACCCCCAAACTACGAGCAAGTAACGAAGTATACGGGGAATCACAAGTCTGGTATCTCGACAACGGAGCCAGCAATCACATGACTGGTCAACGTGGAAAGTTTAAGGAACTAGATGAACGTGTGACAGGAAAGGTGAAATTTGGCGACGGTTCCACTGTGAATATCGAGGGCAAAGGGACAATAGCCTTCCAGTGCAAAAACGGTGAAGAAAGAGTTCTCAAAGATGTATACTTCATCCCAAACTTGTGCAATAACATCATAAGCTTGGGTCAATTATCTGAAGCTGGGAACAGGGTGATTCTAGACGGTGAATACTTGTGGGTTTATGAGAGCAGCGGCACATTGTTAATAAAAGTGAAACGGACTGAAAATCGCCTATACAAAATTAGTCTCGAAGAAAGCAAGCCTTCATGTCTACTCACGAAAATGGAAGAGGATACATGGCTGTGGCACGCTAGGCTTGGGCACGTGAATTTCCAGGCTCTAGAACTGATGTCAAGGGAGAAGATGGGACACGGGCTCCCTAAGTTAATTCAGCCACTAAAGAAGTGCGAAGGATGTTTGCTGTCAAAGCAATCCAGAAAACCATTTCCATCAAAGGCCAGCTTTGAGTCAAAGGAAGCACTGGAAATAGTACATGCCGACATATGTGGACCTCTCTCACCAGTCACACCAGGAGGTAATCGCTATTTTCTGTTATTCGTTGATGACTATAGTAGAAAGATGTGGGTGTATATGCTAAAAGAAAAAAGCGACGCATTTGAGGTGTTTAAAAAATTTAAGGCACTTGTCGAGAAAGGATCGGAGAGAAGCATAAAAATATTGAGAACAGACCGAGGTGGGGAATTTTGCTCAAAGGAATTCACTTTATATTGTGAGAAGGCAGGCATTCAGAGACATTACACAGCTCCATACACCCCACAGCAGAATGGGGTGGTGGAACGCAGAAATCGAACTGTTGTTGCTATGACGAGAAGTTTTCTGAAGGAATCAAAGCTACCAGCATTCATGTGGGGGGAGGCAGTTCGACATTCAATTTATGTGTTGAATCGATTACCAACTCGTATATTGAATGGTCGAACCCCATACGAAGCATGGAACGATAAGAAGCTAGATTTGTCACACATAAGAATATTTGGATGCACAGCGTATATGAAAATTCCAGCCATACATACAAAGAAATTGGATGACAGAAGCAAGTTGGTTGTGTATCTTGGTAAAGAACCAGGAACTAAAGGTAGCAGGCTGTATGACCCGGAGACAGGAGCAGTACACGTGAGTAGGGATGTGGTGTTCCAAGAAAGAAAATTCTGGCCATGGGAACGAAACGAGAAGAACGAAGAAAAATTTTCTGGGTACTATGTTGAGTTCGGTAGTTCGATCGAAGCAGAGGATAACAATGATATAGAGAATGAACCAATGACGCCTGTGCAAACACCTGTGCAATCATCTCCATCACAGTCGTCGCAATTGTATTCATCAGGTGAAGGAACAAATAGTGGGTTCTCTAGTTCTGAGCATGGGTTCACTGGCTCTGAGCGTTATGGCTCTGGCTCCTCCACAGAAGATAGCGAACCTCCAAAACGGTACAGATCACTTGCTGAAATATACAATGACACATAAATAGTTGATTTGATTGATGAAATGATGCTACTAAAGATAGAAGGACCAACTTCGTTCAAGGAGGCAACAGAGGAAAAGGAATGGCGAGATGCAATGAAGTTGGAGTTGGATAAAATCGAGAAAAACGACACCTGGACACTTACTAGCTTGCCACCTGGACACAAGCCAATTGGTTTGAAGTGGGTATTTAAAGTCAAGAAAGATCCCGAAGGGAATGTAGTAAAATACAAGGCCCGTCTTGTCGCAAAGGGATATGTCCAAAGGAAGGGGATTGATTACAACGAAGTGTTTGCTCCAGTGGCGCGCCTTGACACAGTACGACTCCTGTTGGCACTGTCAGCTAAGGAAGGGTGGGAAGTACATCACCTGGACGTTAAGTCAGCGTTCCTAAACGGTGAGCTTAGTGAAGAAGTATATGTGACTCAGCCCGAGGGATTTGTGAAAAGGGGGCAAGAACAGATGGTATATAAATTGTCAAAAGCCTTATATGGACTTAGGCAAGCGCCGAGGGCTTGGAATGCTCGCTTGGATAAGTGCTTGAAGGAATTGGGATTCAAGAAATGTCTGCACGAACAGGCTGTGTACACGAAGTCTGAAAGTGGGAATGTGATCATAGTAGGAGTCTACGTCGATGATTTATTGGTAACAGGCTCGGATAAAAGCGAAGTCGAGAGATTCAAGTTTCAAATGAACAAGCAATTTGAAATGAGCGACTTGGGTTTACTATCGTTTTATCTGGGCCTAGAGGTGAATCAAACGGGACTGTTTACAACTTCGAAACAGTCAGCATATGCAAAGAAATTGTTGGACAGGTCTGGAATGATGAATTGCAACTCATCTAAATATCCTATGGAGCAGAAACTACAGTTGGATAAGGATGAACAAGGGAAACCAGTGGATGCAACCGAGTACAGGTGTATTGTTGGGAGTCTACGATATTTGACGCACACTCGATCGGATATCTCGTACGCAGTTGGTATGGTGAGCAGGTTCATGGAGAGACCTACAACAAAGCATCAGCAGGCTGTGAAGCATATATTGAGGTATATAAGAGGTACTATGAATTATGGTTTGGTATATGATAAAGGAGGAAAAGAAAGAATTCTCTCTGGCTTTTCGGACAGCGACTTGGCTGGCGACGTTATAGATAGGAGAAGTACAGGTGGAATGTGTTTCTATTTAAACAAAAATTTAATCTCTTGGGCATCTCAGAAACAGAGGGTTGTGACACTATCGTCGTGTGAAGCCGAGTATATGGCAGCCACGACAGCAGCATGTCAAAGCATTTGGCTTCGAGGACTGTTAGAGGAGGTCACTGGAAAACAAGTTGGACCAGTAAAACTTTATGTCGATAATAAGTCTGCGATTGAGATGATGAAGAATCCTGTCCAGCATGGAAGAAGTAAACATATAGATGTGCGCTTCCACTTTATCCGTGAATGCATTGAGCAAGGCAAACTGGTTGTTGAGCATGTAGTTACACAAGAACAGCGAGCAGACATCTTGACTAAAGCACTGGGGAGAGTCAAGTTCGAAACAATGAGGAAGGCGATTGGTGTTGCTGATCTTGCTACAACTGCACAGAGCATGTCTGAGAAGTATGTTTAGATTAAGGGGGAATGTGTTGGGCTTAGTAAGTTGGGCTTTCTATAATCTAAACATGGTTGGAATAATCCAGTTGTTATGTGGAACTAGTCATCAGTGTTAGCGTAGAGTTAGGAGCATAATAAAAGTTATCAGCTGATTTGTTTGAGCTGATTAGTTAGAGTTTGTTTCGGGTGGTTGCTGATTTCTAGCTACCCTAGTTTGCTTTCTTTATATTCCTGTACTTTGCTTTCTGAATATAAGAGATTAGTTCATTCTCTTCCAGTTACAAGTTACATACAAGTGTGTGTGTGTAGTGTTTGATATGAGTTACGCTTATAATTGATACTCATATCTATGACAGTAGCAACTTGTGCGAGATTGATACTCATATCTATGACAATCTTTAAAGAAAAGCAAAAGCAATTGAATACTCAGAACAAAGCTTAAAAGTTTGTTACAATCTGTAAATTGTATCCTTCATTTCTTCCTCTACAAGACTACAACCTCTACATATACTCGCAAACTCACATCAGACTCGGAAATGTAACCAACTATCTAACAAAGGATGACACATTAAAATTACAATCCTGTCCTTAGCAGTTATAACATCTTTCCAAGTATGCCCTTTGACTTTGAATGTCAGTCTTGTGTATTCTCTTTACTTCCCACCTCCAAGTTTGGAGTAACAACACCAAGTTTGGACATCAGATAGGCATGTTGTTTTGCAGTGAGCTTAAACATATCAATGAGCTTAAACCTATCAGCTATTTGAACATATATATGATGAAACATGCTTTTGTCACAATTTTTCCTGTTTTTACCTTATCATGAATAAAATGACACACAATCTAACGTAACTTGATTGTCACAATTGAGCACAACGGGAGGCAAGTGTGTGAAAAACGCATATCTTTCAAAAGAGCACTCATCCATGTAATTTCGCAGCTTGCAAGTGTCATAGCACGATTTAATTTGTATTTTATTTTATTTTATACAACCTATTGCAACTTTAGAAGTAGGAAGAGGAATAATGACCCAATTAAGTACCATTCATTTCTAATGCGCGCGCGCGCGCACACACACACACACACACACACACACACACACATATATATATATATATATATATATATATATATATATATATATATTGATATTTATGTAGTTAACTCTCTCATATATGATATATTTTAGTATCGCTCAGATAGTTTATGGATCCTAGAGCTTATTTATAATATATATTATATGTGATATTTAACGTGTCATTTTTTATAATATAACTTATAGTTATATTGTCCTCCAATATTAGAGTTCATGTATCGTCTCAAACTGGACGCGAAATTCAAAAGTGGAAGAAAAAAATTTCAATTTCTCTTCGATTTGCACAATATATACAATTACAAAAAACTTGTTAGATCATTGGAATATATAATGTATAACAATAGAAAATTGCATTTAGCTTTCATACATTCCATGAACTGACTCCATATCAAATTATTTGTAAATAGGAAATAGGTTGTAATTTTTACAATTAATCATAATCATCATCGGCTTTTACGTTCCCAGTTCTCACTTTTTACCTTCCCACTTCTTCTTCTTTAACGCACCACATTATTATTCATTCCACTTATAATTGTGTTATAATGAATGAATGCAGGAGATCCTTAACCTTCACCCAAAGATAAGTAACTCTACACAAAATATGGAAAAGTTATTCTAGGTATGTAGAGTACAAAAATGATGCTGAAGGACGAGATATAAGTTTTTGGGCCTATGAAAAAGTTGTCCACTATTGGGACGATGCAGGTCTCCCTCGGGGGGAATACTTTAACACCACAGCGAAAATAGGCGGTGTAGTGAGGTCTACATTGTTGAGGTGGATGGTGAAGAGCGACGTCAGGCCGAATCACTTTTATGATTCTGTAGTGTGGGGTGAAGAGATGAAGGATCTCTATGATGCAGATGTTCATCTTGTGATGAAAAAAAACGATGACAGTAATGATCCTGAAGCTACTATGATTACGTATTTAGAAGGAATGAGCCTGCTGATTAAGGTTGACAATAATGCTGGAGTGTCACTGATGGACTACCCACTTCCTCTGTCAAGATCAAGTGCGTGGCAAGGGAAATTCTTCCTTCTGATGTGAACAATTTCCTACACTACCATTTCCCTTCCCCTGTTTCTAGTTCCCCTGTTTCTAGTTCTAGTGCATGAATGTTTACACTATTATCTGTTATAATATAACTTGTAGTTATATTGTCCTCCAATATTAGAGTTCATGTATCGTCTCAAACTAGACGCGAACTTCAAAAGTGGAAGAAAAAAATTTCAATTTCTCTTCGATTTGCCCAATATATACAATTACAAAAAAAACGTTCACGTATATGCATCGGTAAAAATGTATGTAAAAAACATTTTTAGGCAAAATTTTAGTTTAGACCACATGATCTTTAAACTTGTTAGATCATTGGAATGCATAATGTATAACAATAGAAAATTGCATTTACCTTTCATACATTCCATGAACTGACTCCATCTCAAATTATTTGTAAATAGGAAATAGTTTGTAATTTTTACAATTAATCATAATAATCATCGGCTTTTACGTTCCCAGTTCTCACTTTTTACCTTCCCACTTCTTCTTATTTAACGCACCACATTATTATTCATTCCACTTATAATTGTATTATAATGAATGAATGTAGAAGATCCTTAATCTTCACCCAAAGAGAAGGAACTCTACACAGAATATGGAAGTGTTATTCTAGGTATGTAGAGTACAAGAATGATGCTGAAGGACGAGATATAAGTTTTTGGGCCTATGAAAAAGTTGTCCACTATTTGGACGATGCAGGTCTTCCTCGGGGGGATACTTTAACACCACAGCGAAAATAGGCGATGCAGTGAGGTCTACATTGTTGAGGTGGATGGTGAAGAGCGACGTCAGGCCGAATCACTTTTATGATTTTGTAGTGTGGGGTGAAGAGATAAAGGATCTCTATGATGCAGATGTTCATCTTGTGATGAAAAAAAACGATGACAGTAATGATCCTGAAGCTACTATGATTACGTATTTAGAAGGAATGAGCCTGCTGATGAAGGTTGACAACAATGCTGAAGTGTCACTGATGGACTACCCACTTCCTCTGTTAAGATCAAGTGCGGGGCAAGGGAAATTCTTCCTTCTGATGTGAACAATTTCCTACACTACCATTTCCCTTCCCCTGTTTCTAGTTCCCCTATTTCTAGTTCTAGTGCATGAATGTTTACACTATTATCTGGTTTTAGTTTTTCTTTTTTTATTCGGATGTCAATGGGTTACTCTTTTGGTTCTTTAATGCTTACACTAATTAGTTATTTTGTTTATCCTTTTTTATTTCGTATGTCAATTTGAAATTCTTTTTAAGTGCTTGAAATTAAGTTTACATTTTTAGTTATTTTGTTTGTCCTGTTGGGAGGGATGTTTACAATTTCTTTTTTTTCATTTGTCTTTTTTACATTCCAGGAATGCAATAGCATTATCTGTATTAGGTGTTCAATAAATTCATCGATAAATTGATCCAGTATCCAAACACTTTTTTTTTTTACTATTTTAACTATATATTATTCAGTCTTTTATGTATTGTTTTACTCGGCAAATAAAAAGAATATATATACACATATAGGCAAATGGTCAAATACAAATCACTTTTAAAATACAAACTAAAAACCAACATTAAATATATTATATTTCATCTATTCTAAGGGCCCCACCAGGGACACCTTCACAAAAATGTAATAAATTAACTCACCAATGTTTAGTAAAAAAAAGTTATTGTTCATTGCTGACGTCATTGCCACGTCAGCAATGAACATTAATTTTTTTTATTACTAAATAGAGGGCAGATTATTATACACTTTTTATATTGGGGTACCCTTAGTTTGGTCATTAGATTAGCTTGAAATGTTGGATTGGGGTTTTGTTTGTAGTTTGTATTTAAAACTGGTTTGTAGTTGAACATGACTATATATATATATATATATATATATATATATATATATAGGGTTTGATTCAAATGAGAACCACTACCTAAAAGAGAACCGGAGAACCATTGAATCCTACTGCAGAACCTATTTTGTTTCATAATAAAAATATAGTGTTCTCCTACTGAATTTCAAAGTTATGCACATGAAATTAAAAGTTCTACAACTGAACTTGCTTTTTCTACAAAGTTCTACAATGAACTTACTTTTTTAACAAACACTCAACTGCTGAACTTAAAAGTCTGAATTTAAAGTTATGCACATGAAATAATTAAAATTTCTACAAATGAACTTGCTTTTTCTACAAAATTCCACAACTGAACTTACTTACCATTGAGTTCTACTGCAAAATCTATTTTGTTTCGTACTAAAAATATAATTTTCTGCTACTGAACTTCAAAGTTATGCACATGAAATTAAAAGTTCTACAATCGAACTTGGTTTTTCTACAAAGTTCTACGATTGAACTTACTTTTTTCAACAAACATTCTGCTGCTGAACTTAAAAATTATGCATCTGAATTTTGAAGTCACGAATTCTAAAGTTCTGCTATTGAACTTATTAGAGTTCTCAGGTTCTCAGTTTAATGGTTCTCCAAGAAACATGATCGTATAAATATATTGAAATGATTCAGTTAGACAAATATATAATGACCTTGATGTTGGATCTTGGTTAACTTACTGTGTGTAAAGAAAAATAGTTAGTGAGGAGATAAAAAGGGTCTTCACCAGTCACTTGTGTTTTACAACAGCCTGATTTTGTGTATGAACATATTGAGGAAATAAGGCCCCGATAACGTGTATTTTATACACGTTTTATATTTCATTCTCTTGCACTTTTGTTAGTTTCCAATGTAGTTTTATCGATATTAATTATTTCCATTTTTCAGTACCGCATGCTCATGTGCTCGAAAGATGGCTTATTTTGGGCTTGAAAGCAAAGATTATTCAAGAGGGAAGTTAGAAGATGCAAGCTCGCGATGCCGGGAGGTTTTTAATGATTTATTCTTGAAGATTTTGTCTCGCACGGCCGTTCCGCAAGCCTTTCAAAGAGTTTAAAAGGAGCAGTTTGCTGTACGGGCTGCTGTACGGCCGTTCAACAGGCCGTGCAGAGTGTTCAAAGTAGTGCAGATTGTGCAGTCTTTTGTACGGGCTGCTGTACGGCCGTTCTCTTGCCCTCTTGTATAATAGATGTATTAATAGAGTAGTTGTAAGCCAAACAAAATATCTTATCTTCATCCCATCTTTATCACTTCAAGAACATTCAATTAGGGTTAGTGAGTAGAGAGAAACATTTATTACTCATAATCTAGCATTGATTATGAGTAACTAACTTCATTTATTTGGCTCAAGGAAGCATTTCTTGTACTAAATCCACTTCATTTTAAGTAAGATCTATTTCACTCTATCTTGAATGCTTGTGATGTATTGTTTATGATTTTAATTGGAGATTTGTAAGTTGATTTACCTTACTCTTCTTGTATCTTCAATTGCAAACAATAATACGTAATCGTTAGTTCATTCAATATAGTAGCACAAGATTTAGTGTACCTAAATCCATAAAATTCAAGTGCAAATACCTAGGTTGAGCTTCTCATCCTTGGGTTTGTCCTAACCTCTCTTTGTTTAATTCCTTGACTTGGTTAAATTGATAGTGCTTCATTATTGGTTGCTAGTGTCAAGAGAGCTAATTTATGTGCTTCACTAAATTAGTGTTTTTAGAAGAGAAGTAAGTAATTGTGTGCTTCACTAATTATCTTGGTTAGGTAGAGTTGGATATATTTTGCTTGTTTGTTGGGTTGAAGTGCTTGATTTGCCATATCCTTGGGTAAAATATATCGTTATCTTGCTAATTTACTACTCATTGTGCCTTGTTGTGTTGGTAAAATTGGATGATTGCCATTAACTTAGTTGTATATCTATAGCAATTTATTTCTTGTATGCAAGGTGTTTGATAAAATACCTCAACAAATTCAAAACCCCCCACCATTTTACTTTACACTAGTATTGAACGCTATTCCCTTCGGTTCAATCCCTACTTACCACATTTGCTACATTTTGTAGTTAAGTGCGAACATAGTAGAGCATAAATAATATCATTTTCAATTTGACGCGTCGACGACGGGCGTGGCCAGGCCCATTATCAAAGTCTAGTAATTGTACAAGTATTGGCTCTATATAAAGGCGCCTCTTCTACTTTCATTATTAGCATGATCAATACAATGTAGTCCTAAATAAATTTATTACCTTACACTGCTATGTTGTTATTTCTCTTCCGCTAATGTTAATATACAAAAGTTATCATGGTATCAAAGCCTCCGATTCTCGAGGACTCGAAAATAAATATTCCAGTGGCCACATATCTACACCAGCCCCCCCATTTTCCTGTTAAAGAAAACCCTAAATCTAATTAACACCCACCATTTTTACTCCTTTCCCTTTGTTGAGGACGAAGCCAAGTGAGGAGAGGGTAAAGGGGATTGAAGCGGATGTGGTTGAGATTGAAAAGGAGTTTGTTTGTGATGAGCACAAGGTGTCTGATGAAATGCCACTGAGTATTAGCGTGAGTTTGTTTGATTTCTTCCTATCTTTATGAGCTGCCTTGTAAGGTGTTGTGGTGTTAAAGGTTTAAAAGAAGTGAAGTTGAGTGATTATAGGAGGAGTGCACATCAGGTGTTTGACAGTTTAGAGGTTGAATTGTTGTGTTTGTGTAGTTGGCTCCCCTGCACCGAATGGAAGTATGCAGATGTTTCATGTTATGTATCGAGTACTTATTTCTCATTTGCAGCAAGGTCAAGATCAAGTGAATCGTAGAGGAGGTCTTTATTCTATTCCTATATATCCTTTTAGGGGGCCAATGTCGACATTTCCACCCACCACTCTTATTCCCTTTACATACAATGTACCGACGGGTGGACCAACTTCTAAGGCTGCATAATTGGGTGGGGAGCAAGGCCAAGTAAGACAACAAGAACAACAGCAGCAACAACCCGGACAACAAAGACAGGTTGTAGTAAGAAGATTTCAGTTTGCATTTCAGATTGACTTGTTTCTCATCTTAAAGCTGGCAGTTGTAATTTTTCTATTTAACCAAGATGGATCGAAACATAGGCTTTTCCTTCTCGTGTTTTTTGCTGCATTAATATATCTGTACCAAACTGGAGCTCTTGCAACATTGGTTCGATGGCTATCACAAGGTATGCAGAGAACAGCTGCACCTCCCCAACCACCAAGGCCAGCTGTTAGGCCTGATAACATTCCTCTTTTTGGAAGACAAGGGAATGGGGATGCTGCTTTGGCAGGTTGTCAACCTGGAGCCGAGAATGAGAATCATGCCGAGCACAATGGACAGCAAGCAAAGACATCTCAAGAGCACAAAGAGACAAGGACGAGATTGAAGTTGATAAAGGCCATTGAGCTACAATATAATCGGTCAAGTCATAGGTAGCAGATTACTCTTAACCACAAACCAAAAAATGAAAAATATAACCACCTCTATCATCAATATCTGAAAGGTGAAGATGGAAGGTATCATTTATGGAAGTCATTGCCATCGCTTGAAATTAAAAGCAGAGTGTTCATTTCTGAAATGTGCAGAATGAACGAATACTCGAGCTAATTTTGCAGCTTATCTTACATTGTCAAGTTGCTGTGAAATAGCACTTGCATAACCAAGTTGCTATATTGGGCCTCGACTCTACTTTTAAAGTCCACCAAATTCTGTTGAGGTAGGCCATTGAGCCCTTGAAAAACCGCTTGGATATAGAAATTACTGGGGACGAAGAAGAAGAGAGATTGAGAGCGAAATGAAGCTAGTGCTTGAAGCCCGAGCCAGAGCCAGAGCCAAGAAGCCCGAGCCAGAGCCAGAAGCCAGAGCTCAAGACACAATCCTCAAATGGCTAGAAGAGCTAGGACATGTGAAAATGTAGTTTAATGCAAAGGCAGGGTCCTTGAATGGCAAACAAAGCTAGGATTCCTTGAATGGCAAGCTTAAACTAGTCCTTGAATGACAGGAATTGGAGAACCTGTCAGGACATTGAAGAACGTTGTACACTCCAACTGTGATTTTTTTTGTCTGTTTGTTTTGATGGAATACCATGTTCTGAAATGGCAGGATGATATGATTTGGCTTGTGATGAGCAGCCTCAGGAGCTCTTTGTTGGTGGTGTCCAACTGTGTCCACATTTCTTGTGGATCATAAAGTTCAAGCCAAGAGCTTCTCTTTGTTCCCGCTCTTAGCTTGAGGGGGAGTATTGAGGAAATAAGGCCCATATAAGACCTATTACCAAAGTCTAGTAATTGTAAAAAATTAATATAAAACACTTGAAACGAATCTGTACTGAACTATTGTCTAATGTGATAAACCAACCAACAATACATCTACATTTCCACATATTAAGGAGAAGATAACAAGCAGCTGCAAAGATAATGCAAAAACGTAACATGGATAAATTACTTCAATTGTGTAGTCAAACTATATATTATCCATGTATATGGTTATCTGTTGTCCTTATATTCTTCTTGTTTATCAAGTGTACTTCTAATCCTGAAGATACAGAACATGCTAACCTTGTAAACCCTACATATACAGAAGTTGGAAGATGAAAAAAGTAAGAGGTTTAAAACCATTCTCATTTTATACTGTTAACTTATTTATGGTGTCAAGATGTTGCAGTAACTACATCTATAGGTACAGGTTATCAACAGAGTTCAGATAGAAAACTTTAATTTATCTTTTCATAACCTAAAAATAAATTATACGATGATATTTATAATATCCAATGTCAGCATTAGTTTAAACCATCTGTGATATAACAGTTGTGACAACAAGTATAAATTGCAATTACAACTCAAACAGAATGTACTTTACTGTGAGTCCCCTTAAAATGCGTGCCGCACACCCCTTGAAAAGTGTAAACAATTGGGTGGGACGGAGGGAGTAATTTTTTTTCACCCATCCATTCTGAAATCATCTACCTATTATTCCAACATTCAACCACAATGAGTGACTTTAACATCTCCAAAACCAATGCTGCTTACTTCCAGGGTTATTACTATATATATAACTTGATAAAGGTTTAGGCCTGACTCTAAATATAAATCTTATCAGGATTTCTATGTTTAATAATCAAGAACTAGGGTCTATGTTTCACTACAGAGGAAATGGCGAGCCTAGAAGTACAACCAACCCCTTTTAAATTTTATTCAAATAAAATCTATTTTCAGGTTTTGGAAATTCTAGTTTATTACATTTAACATAGGCCATAAATGACTTAGCAAAAAAAAAACATAGGCCATAAATGAGTACTCTTAGCAAAAATTATTATCAAAATTTGAAGCTAAAGTCATTACAAATTCAATGTTAGTATACCCCTTTATGGTAAATCCATCAAATAACCAACACTACAAGTAAAAAGGCCAAAACTGACCACGCGATTGGTCGATTTTGGCCCTTTTTTGGTCGAAAATGCCGTTCAAACCGACAAACTCGAATGGTAGGAATTGCTCCAGTCGGAAAAGCCTATTGGTCGGAATTGCTGGCTTTTTTCCAAAAGGCCCCCACATGCCATGTGGCTGCCCATGTGGCTCGCCAGCCACATGGGCTGTCTCGTCACATGACACGTCACATGTCACGTCATCTGAAAATGGACCCCAAGTGTTGACGTGTCATCCACAGTGTCAAGTGGGACCAGCCTACGTCATTTCTGCCATGTCATATTTGATTGAGCGAGAAATTCAACTTTTTCACGAAATTTTTGGCGGAAATCTGTTGATCAATTCCGTCCAATATTGGTCGGTTTTGATGTGAGCGGGAAATTCAATTTTTTGACCAAATTTTTGGCGGAAATCGATGTGGATGGTGAGGCCAATTTACAGTCAAAACCGACCAACAGTTGATCAAAACCGACCAATATTGGTATGTTTTGATTTCCGACCAAGAATTGGTCGGATTTGATACTTATGTGTACAGATTTCGGGACCCACACACACCATTTCCGACCAAATTCGTGAAGTCACGCAATTCTGAAAAATATTTTTTGGTACGTTTTGCTTGGTCGGTTTTGGCCGTTTTTCTTGTAGTACAAGGAGAGGAAATATACCTGAATGAGATGAACTTGTGCTCACACCCTCAAACATAGGAACTGCCTGACCCAAGTACTCTCGGTTGTGGTTCTCTCTTGGAATAGCGAGATTAATTAGGGTACGGCTTTGCTACCCTCTTAAACTCATTCATGATATCAGATAAAGCTGACTTTTTCAAAAACGAATTAGAACCAGTTAGTAGGTTGGTACAATAATAAAGAAAATCTGTTAAATGAAAGATCTTAATTCATATATCATTGTACCGGTTTCTTCACCACGGAGGGTTTTGACACAATCGGTTGCTACTGATCTTCGGATGAATGTTTCTCCATCATGCAAGACAAATGAGTCGGAAAACCTGAAACAAAATTATAATACTTGTCCCATAACATAAAAAATGGAAGGATGCAGATGAAATTTGCTTGGACACCTTTTTACAATTTTTCGTACCATTCCAATGGGTGCTGATCTTTAAATGAAGATTTCTCTTGCACGACAAATGAGTTAGAAGACCTGAAACAAAATTAAAATACTTGTCCCATAACATAAAAAATGGAAGGATGCAGATGAAATTTGCTTGGACACCTACATACAATTTTTCCTACCGTTTTTCAATACAATCCTAACAATTTAAGTAAAGCTCAAACCCGCTAATTTGAAAATAAATGCTCCATACTTCTTCTCACTCATTCTGTTGTACAAACTTCATATAGAAATATAGAGTCAGTCATTAGTTAGTTGCCATGTTTAGATGATTCTGAAGTAGTAGATTGTACAATACTGCAAGTAGTAGTAGGTTGTCATTTGCTTATTTTTTTTATCTTAAGATTGTACACATGGGGATATATATGCAAGGATGTCAATCTTTTAGGTCTAAGAGCCCTAATTAATTTTGTAGCAAGCCCCAAGCTTCCTACTTTATTCTGCATAACTCTAAATAGCTCTTGTACGGATTAATAATTCCAGAATCAACAAACTAGTAGGGAGTTCAGTTTGATAATTTGAACACAAACAAGCATCAAAGCAGTGGAATATTGAGCCAAAAGGGTTGCTTCTTGAGCAGATTTCCAGACAATGTCATAGGGATGATTTTATCTTAGAAAAGAATGGAAGGTGCTGCCTAAAACTTGTACATGTTGATGACTTGATATTGAGTGGTGATGAGACAAAAACATATATAGTAGAAGTGAAATTAACTTTAATTAGATGAAACTTTCAGCATCAAGATCTGGGGTGAGATATTTCTTTGGGATAAAAGGTTGCAAGAGGATATAAATGAACAACGTTGAATCAGACTGAACATGCTACGGACATAGTGTGGGAAAGGAAGATTGCGATGAAACTAGTTTTCCAACTCCAAGTGTCAAGCTGTCTGTCAGGAGAAATTATAAGATTAATAAAGATTAATTAAAAGGTTATTGTACCTGAACCTAATAAGACCATCGTTGTCTTCTTCTGTACCACAACTCAGTGAGAAGTTGTCCTAGAAAAGCACATACTGGAGGTTGCACTTCATGTGGTGAAGTACTTGAGAGGAACAGTACAATTGAGATTGTTCTATCCTAAAGAAATTTATCACATGGTGTATGGTTAGAGTGATGCAGACTGGGGAAATTGTATGGACAGAGGAAGATCATTAACAGGATTTTGTATTTTTTGGATCGTCTTCAATATCCTAGAAGCCAAAGAAATGAAAGGCGGTTTCAAAATTCATATGTGAGTTTAAATTAAGCAGTATGTGTGTGTCTCAGAAAACAAGTGAGAGCTTTTTTTTTTTTTGAAAAACAAGTGTATTAAATTCAATAAATCAGAGCCATACGGCATCTACAATTCATATCGAGTAGAACAAACATAATTGAATCGCCGGACATCCAAAGGAGACCAAAAGCGAATTTTGACGGAGATATATACAATTGTATCCCCAACACCCGTCTGAGCTTATCGACCTTGAATGCAGAACCAAAACAGCTCGAATCACTAAATCCAAATCCACGCTCCCACAAACCGGAGAGAAAATCAAACTCCCACAAAACGGAGAGAAAATCCAACCAACTCAACATTACAAGCGAGAAAACCAAACAACTAAGCATTACAAGTTGAAGATTAAGAACTTAAAAATTATAATTAAAATACAAAAACCGAAGAAACAAGAAAAAAATACAACAGCTCCAAACTTAGATCTGAAAAATCGAATCCCCAATAAACAAGATGAACCCACTCACAGATCCGGGTGGCTAGTCGGAAACGGAGAAATAGTCGGAGCTCCGAAGTTTAAGAAACTAAGAACAGAGGCAGATCGGAAAAGGTTTAGAAACCTTAGATCCAAAGGGAAAACCAAGAAAATGAGAAGAAAAACTAAAGAAAAAGAAGGAAAAAACTGAAATTTTATTTGGAGGGCCTTATTAAAAACCTATTAAGGAAAAAGAGTGCCCTTTTATTCGAGGGAGTAAGCTTAATCGACTCTCATCGGAGATGAACTCCGACTAAGTCGTGAAGAAGATGGAGGCGGGTGAAGAAGAAGAAGGGAGCAGAGGAGAGAGAAGGGAGAGAATATTTGGTATCCTATGCTTGGTGGCTATACACTTGTCTTGCATTAAAAACCAAGTGAGAGCTTGTTTGGCAATGATTAAAGTTAGTAACTATTGACAAGTTGTTAAATGTGTGTGTCCATAATAAGTAATAAATGTTGCATAAGGTTAAAAGACCAGCTTAAGGTCAAAATTTTGATAAGAGGTACTTTTTAATTAACTTAATACTAGAATGGTAAGTTACATTCGATGTAAGTCTTAAAAATTTGATAGGTCATGTTTTTGTCTTCATGTTCATTTGCATCTGCTAATATATTAACTTATAACGTTGCATATAGGGTTTTGAAGAATCCAAGGTTGCTACTACACCGTCTGCAATTAGCAGAGTTCCACACTCGGATGAAGTTGCATGTGGGGGTTACCATACATGTGTTATTACAAGTGCGTTTAATTATCCATTCACTTTCACATGAAATATTGAAATATAGCAGTTACTTCAATCCTGATATGTGTATGTGATAATTGGGAGAAAAAAGATATGTATGTTTCAGAGCAGAAATTAAACAATTTTCAAGAACCCATTATAATCCATTTTTATTACTAACTTAATGAGTAAATACTAAGCAGATAAACAATTACTTTAATTGTAAAGAAGCTTTTACTCACTGCTCAATATTAAGTTGATAAAGGTTCCTGTCTTAGAAGGTGGTCTAAAACGAGCCAACTCGAATTAAGTAATTTTCGGAGTATATGTTAAGGAGTGAGGACCGTAAATTTTTTGAAAAGAATGTCTCCTTTATATTGTTTACTATTTCAGTTCAGGTTTAAGTTATGAAAGCTTAATGAACAGTCCCCCCAGTCTTAATAACTTTTGAGTGTCAAACAATTGTAAAGCTTGTCGCTTCTCTTGACACGGTAGGTCTGTTCGGTGGAGTTCTAATTTTTCCCATTGCTTCATTTAGTTCATTGCAGTTTTATACTTGTACATCTGAAGTACAGGAAATTTGTTCTCTTCTTCAAACTCTTTTTTCCTTCTGTTTTTTTGTAAAATGTCTGTTTTCCAGAATCCTGTGTCAGACCATGAATATGCCAATTGATAAAGGACTGAAGATCTGTGTAAATATTTTAATTTTTTTGTGGTTTACTATGTCGAATAGATGGCGGAGAGCTGTTCACATGGGGTACTAATGAGAACGGTTGCCTTGGCATTGGGTAGGTTTGCTTTGTGATATTTGTCCTAGAACCATTACTTCCAGAGTCATTAATGTGGTATGCTTGATAATATGTACAGATTAATGCATTTTATTAATCAGTCGTAGAGAGGTTGCTCATTTACCTGAAAGAGTTGAAGGTCCACTAGTAAAACATCCAGTTTGGAAGGTTTGTAATACTTGCATGCTCTGTTAAATTTGGCTTTTATATTATTAAATTCACTCAAAGAAAGGTGTAGACATTTAAGTAAAAAATTGTGAAACTATTTGGATGTATATAAATTTGCTTTTAGTTTTTCTTTGTTCTCATGCTATTGTTCGTGTGCAAATATTATTGGCAGCTATCTTGTGGTTGGAAGCATACTGCGGCAATTTCTGGTTCGTATGCGTGTATAATGATATGCACTTCATCATTTGTATAATGATACGCACTTCATCATTTTCACATGCAATAATATATTCTAGATCTTTAAAATTTATGGTTAACAAATTTTTTATCTTTATTCAGAAAAAAGAATTTTGACCACTATTTTTATAATGCTTTCGTAAAAAAAAAACATTCAAAGGTACCTTAATTACTTTATATATATGCTCCCTCCTTCCCGCAAAAGCATGGTTGGCTCACTTTCTAATATTATCTCTGAACTTAACATGTATATTTTTATTCTGAAAAAGAAAAAGTTAGAATAATTTTTGTAAAACTATATATTCAAAGCACATTGAAATGTTTGCAAAAAGTCAAATGACTTATAAAAGGGACCAGAGGTAGTTTGTCTTAAAAAGTAAACCTTGTTTGTCATTGTTCACATCAATAAAAATGGAAAAGACCTACCTCATTAGACTAAAAGTTCTTTACTCGTAAGTAAGATTTGTCGTGGTAGAGTCAATGTTGTTAAAAGCATGCATATGCGTGCGCATATGCGAGATGCGATGCGAGGTTTTAGCGTGTCGCTTGAGTTATGCGATGCAACGTTGCTGAAGCACACAATTCTGTGTGTGCTTAAGCGATATGCAAGAAGCGCCAAAAAAGAGCGCTTTTATTTTTTGTTGACTGGGCTGTTGACTAGGTTATTTCTAACGAAACAGGTCAAAAAAAACCCTAAAACCTAAGTCACATATCATATCGAACGATACAGACATAGTGTTCGAAAGATTTCTCATCTCCTTTCCGGGTAATTATCTTCTTTCTTGTATATATATGAACACACATACATACATATACATACAATTTTTCTTATCTTCTTCTTTGTACTGATTCTTGTATATACATACACATCTATATATACATACATATATACACAATCTTGTATACATATATACAATGAATACATATATATTTGATTATACGTAATTACTTATACTTATTAATTACTAATTTGTACTTATTAATTGCTCCCTCTGTCCCATTCTTTTTGGCCACATTTCCTTTTCTGTCTATCCCAAAACTATTGTCCACATTCAGTTAATATTGTAAATTAAATGTTAATTATGGTAAATTGTTTGAAAAATAATATAATTTTTTAGTAACTATTAGTTTATATAATGTAATTGAATAAAATGTGGAAATGTGATTGTGACAAAATTAGTGGGACAAAGGGAGTACTAATTTGTACCAATTAATTACTAATTTGTACTTATACTTATAGATTGCCGATAAAAAAGACGTGGCATGGAAATATGCGCGGGCAGTGATAAAGGGTAGTTCGGTTTGACTTTGTTGTAATTTTTGTGGAAAAGAAACAAATGGGGTATTTAGAATGAAGGAGCATCTTATTGGAGGGAAAAGAAATGCTAAAAGTTGCCTAAAAGTACTAGAAGAAGTGAAACAAGAAGTCGTAAAGATGAAGTCGTACTGCCACACATGGATGGTTGAGGGCCTTGAGCCTGCATTTACACTTCATCATCATCATAGTCTCCCACTTCGATCTCATGTAGATCAACAACTTGTTTTACTTTATTTTTTGCATCCATGAAATCTTGAACTTCTTTTTTCACTTCTTCTTGTACTTTTAGGCATCTTTTAACATTTCTTTTCCCTCCAATAAGATGCTCCTCCATACTAAATACCCCCTGTTGTTTCTTTTCCATAAAAATTACAATGAAGTCGAATCGAACTACCCTTTCTATCACTGCCCGCGCAAATTTTCATGCCACGTCTTTTTTATCATCCATCTATAAGTACAAATTAGTAATTAATTGGTACAAATTAGTAATTAATAAGTATAAGTAATTAAGTATAATCAAGTATGTATGTAATCATTTTATACATGTATACAAGATTGTGTGTATATGTATGTATATATATGTGTGTGTATATACAAGAATCGGTACAAAGAAGAAGAAGATGAGAAAGATTGTATGTATATGTATGTATACATATATGTAAATATATGTATGTATGTGTGTGTGTGTTTATATATATACAAGAAAGAAGATAATTACCCGGAAAGGAGATGAGAAATATTTCAGTCGCCTGCCTCGTATTGTTTGTGTATTGTTTGTTCGATATAATATGTGACTTAGGTTTTTTATGACCCGTTTTGTTAGAAAAGACCCAGTCAACAGCCCTGTCAACAAAAAATAAAAGCACTCTTTTTTGGCGCTTCTTGCATATCGCTTAAGTGCACAGAATCGCGTGCGTTAGCAACATTGCATCGCACAACTCTAGCGATGCGCTAAAACCTCTCATCGCTTCTCGCATATGCGCGCGCATATTCGTGCTTTTAACAACACTGGTTGTGCTTATGCTCTGGGAGGCCTTTGTGCTTTACATATCGTATGCGCGCGCATATGCACGCTTTTAACAACACTGGTTGCGCTTATGCTCCAGGAGGCCTTTTGCGTGCGCATATGCGTGCTTTTAACAACACTGGTTGCACTTATGCTCCAGGAGGCCTTTGTGCTTCAGTACGCATATCGAGTTTAATAACACTGCTGGTAGTTAACTCCCAAAAAGAAAAGTGTAGAACTCAAATCAGCCATGTTATGGGACCAAGTAGAAGATTTGGTGTCAAAAGGACGATATTCATTATTGTGGCTTCTTCTGATGTAGGAGCTGCTTCATCTTATACTGTGAATACCAGAATTTATATGAACCCAAGTCAGCATTCTTTGGGGTTTAATATATTTTTGACAAATCTGCAGATTTTTTTTTAAATATATAGTTGTCAATAATCTCTTACATCCAGAAGGCAATATTTTTACTTGGGGCTGGGGAGGTTCACATGGAACATTCTCTGTAGATGGTCATTCTTCAGGAGGACAATTGGTATGGTTCTACCTCTCTTTGCCATATATGACTCCGGAACATGATTGTCGTACCAATTGCGTTATTTATGTTCTAATCTATGTCATACACAAGTGCTTCAAAAGTCTTTCAATGGCAGATTTTTGTGGATAAGTTAGCAATAAGGTCACACTGAAGTGTTACTCAGTGTGGTAGATGTGTTACTATATTTTATACTCAATTGTAAAGTGAACACTACTGGTTTCTGTTTTAACCGGATTTCTGCCAAGCCTTGGTTCGGCCCCACCTGCAAAACGAGAAGAATGCGAGGGATAGGTCCCCCGATTCACCTCCGATGTGAGAATCAGTAAATCGGTTTTTAGAGAAGAATAAGGTAAAACGTAGAGTGTTTGTGTGTGTTTTCTTGTGTCCTGAAGTTTAATTATACTTCTCCTTTTATAGACTTGGTTGCACCTTTTTCTTCTTGGATCCGATCTAGATCGGTATGATGAGGAGACATCATTATTCCTCATTGTCCCCAATACTCAAGTAAAGTAACTATGTGATCTGTAAAAGAGAGATCCATGTGACCATTGAAGAATGATGATTGCGCCGAACATGGGCCGAATGATCGTGGGCCGACCGTATGGCCTGTTTTAATATTGGGCCTTAAGTTCGGCCCGATAGGAAGATGGGCTTCCAACATGTCCCTGAGCTTCGTTCATAGATATCCTTAGGACGAAGGTCCAACCCTAGATCCATCTTCAGAATATGCCCTTCGGACGCCTTAATGGAATAAATTGGCCGATGGACAAGGTCGAGACATTTCTTGGGGAGTCGTGTCTATTTACGGTTGACAGCTGTCTAATCTCGAGATTCACGCATCAATCTTGATTGTTGAATTTGAAACGGCTTTCGATCCAAGCGTCGTGCCCTTTTATTTGAACCCTGTAATTCATTCTTCTTTTTTATACACTTCTTTTCTCATAGATTAAAAAACAAACACCTTTTCAGAAAACCTCTACAAACGATTGGGAACGTCACTTCATCATCGGAAAGTCTTGGTTCTCCGGTTCTGGTATCATCCCATCTCCGAAATACATATCCTCAAGAACTCGATCTTATTTCTTCAAGTAAGTTCTTTTTCCCTTTCTTCTCAGGCACGATAATTAGTATTTTTTTGTTTCCTCATAGTTTATATCGTGTGTATAGGTATGTATTATTGTATGTATATGTGTGAATCCTTCTGCATTTCTTGAGCAAAACATTTGTGTAATTGTGCCCCTTTTCTACTTTGAGTTTTCTTAATTTTGTCCGGGGAAAAACTTTTCCGGGGTTCTTGGGGTTCATCTAAAAACGATCTAGGACAAGAACGGCCGTCGGGATTTTGGGGTCTAGTAACTCCTTTTGGGATGTCCCCATCTTTTGACCGTAGGTTTTAGGCTTTTCAATTTTCTTTGCCTTAGGTTATGGATTTCTCCCCGACCGATCTCGGCCCACTGTACTCGGTCGGTTAATTTCTATCATCTTTCCTTGCTGTCCGAGTACATGGCTAATATCTCTTCATTTCCGAATGCAGGGACATGGATCGGCCGACCGAAGACGATATTGGGTCATACCCATCGTATTACCTTATAGATAAGTACACATGGTATTTTTATGCTCCTAGGAGGAACGATAGGATCTGACATAACCCCGAGGTTCCTACGTTTTACGGAGGAGGTCGAGAAACGGGCATATCTGAAGCTGCGTTTAAATGCGGCTTTAGGTTGCCTATGCTTCATATTCTTAAAAGTGTATTGAAGCAGACCAGGGTCGCTATAGGACAACTAGATCCGAATAGTTTTATACACATAAACACCTTCCAGGCTCGATGTTTGGCGTGTGAGATAGTACCCCGAACGAGTCTTTTTTGGCTTCACTATGAGTTGCGTAGGAACCCGAAGAGTAAGGGTTTCTATTCCATCGCTCGTAAGACTAACCAAGCCGACTGGGCAAAGACAAATTCGAGTAACAAAGAAACTCACCTTAAGTGGGTGTTTGTTTCGGGTCCGAGGATGGAGAAGTTCGGCATATGGAGAGAGGTCGATCCACATAAATTGAGGTTTGCAGATCCCTCGGAGGCGGACAAGCATGATTATAGGCTTCTTTGCGAGCTCAAAATGGACAAGGTTCCTCTAGCGGACAGTCGGGATAATGACTGGCTGCTCGGTCTTTGGGGTAGTGGTAACCTTCTTTCGTTTTTTATTTTTATTTCTCTCAAGGCATGATTATTCCTGTTTTTGCGCATCTTCGGCTTCAGCCTAGTATAATCCTGCATATTTGCCTTTAACATATGTCTAATTGTATTTGTCCATGCAGTGGCTTCTCGAGAGGAGATTCTGGAGCTGAAAAGGAGGAAGGCGGCCGAACTTGCTGCTGCTGAAGAGGCTAGCGCTGATTCGGCCGAAAGAGTGGAACAATCGGCTCCCGACTAGGGGGAAAAGAGTTTGGTCGTTAATCAACCTGCTTCTTTACCTCCTCAGGATTCAGGATCGAAGAAAGCGAATCTGAACCCTGCAGTTGAACCAAGGAAGAGGCTTCGGTCGGGGGACCAAGAGCCGAAAGTGTATTCTCCTCAATGGGGAGTTCTGGAGAGCGATCAAATAATTGTTCCAGTTCCTCTTTCATCCCGGAATGTGGCTCCCGATCTCTGTCGGGGTCTCATTCTTCCGGCTGATCGACTGACAATTGCTAAGGTCAATGATCTTCAAGCTTGCACCGAAATGATGACCCTTCTATCTATGGTAGGTATCTTCGTCTTTTGGTCATATTTATTTGCCTTGGAGATTTTTAACTTTTCTCCATGTTTGTTTTCAGGGCACTGCTTGGTCGGCTGTTGTGACCGAACGGGTAGAACAAATGCAAACCCGGTTGAAGCAAGTGGACCAGTTGGAGGCTCGGGCGGTTAAGGCGGAAGAGGACCTTCGAAACTCGGCGATTGAGTTGGAGCGAGTGACTGGTCAAGCTGAAGCTTTGAAGGAAGACAATGATGATCTCCGGGAGAAACTGAAAGAGGTGGATACTTTGAAGAAGCGTATTGACTGGAGGAATCAACACCTAAAGGCTAGCAGGAAGAACTTCCGGAAGCTGCAGAAGAAGCTTGACTTGACCGAAGAGAGATGCTACCAGATGGGTTATGAGGATGCAGTGTTGAAGTCACATACTCTCCGTTTCGATCATACTCAGCTGCTTGATGCCGAGCTTGGTATATCGGATCCTGTTGGTAGGGAAAAATCCGATGAACCCCTGGTAGTCTCTTCGAGTGAAGATGAAGCTCTTTCCGACTAGTTGCTTTGTAACTTTTCTTTGAACTGTTTAGTTTTGGTAGCCTTCGGGCTTGTAATTCTTAACTTTGCCTTCGGGCTTTTTATCTATGACTTGGTCTATTTTTTATGCATCTTTTATGTTACCTTAGCATCCTTTTATTTATGCATCTTCGGCATTATTTTGCCTTGCATAATTTTTTCTTTGTTATGCATCTTCGGCCTAGCATAATTTCTGTATTTTTATGCATCTTCGGCATTATTTTGCCTTAGCATAATTTTTGCTTGTTATGCATCTTTGGCTTAGCATAATTTCTGTATTTTTATGCATCTTCGGCATTATTTTGCCTTAGCATAATTTTTGCTTGTTATGCATCTTCGGCCTTCGGCTAGCATAATTTCTGTATTTTTATGCATCTTCGGTATTATTTTGCCTTGCATAATTTTTTCTTTGTTATGCATCTTCGGCCTTCGGCCTAGCATGTTTAGTTATATTAGGTCATAACCGCCCTAGTGTTTGGGTATTTTGTAAATGATTAAGGTTCTATTCAGTCGGTGAAAAATATTTCCTCCCTGCCTTAATCATGTCAAAATAACTAAATACTGAAACAGATAAAAGAACACATGCTTTATTCGATCGTTCCCGAACATGGGTTCGTTAAGCATAATTTATCATTTGATTTTCGTTGTGCTTTAGCTAACAATCGTAGGCATAAAGGAAGCTTACTGATAGAAGCGACGAAGGCGTGCTGCGTGCCACGTGTTCTTAATGAGACTTCCGTCCGAATGGGCTAGCTTATATGTGCCTGGGCGAACTATTTCCACCACTGTATAGGGTCCTTCCCAGTTCGACATGAGTTTTCCCTGTTTTGTGGGCATGGAAGTAGCTAGTTCTCGAAGTACTAAGTCTCCCACTTGGAAGGATCTCTTTTTTATTCCCGGATCGTAATACTGAGCTGCCTGAAGCTGGTATCTTAAGTTCCTTCGGTAGGCCGCCTCCCTTTCTTCTTCAAGCAAATCAAAGTTCGCTCGGAGCCCGTGTTCATTTGTTTCCAAATTAAATACTTGTGTCCGATATGAATCCAGACCGACCTCTGTTGGCATCAAGGCGTCAGTTCCGAAGGCTAGTCTGAATGGCGTTTCTCCAGTTGACGATCTTGGAGTTGTTCGGTAGGCCCATAGGACATATGGCAGTTCTTCGGCCCAAAGTCCCTTTGAATCTCCAAGTCTTTTCTTGATTCCATCGAAGATAATTTTGTTAGCTACTTCGATCGCGCCATTCCCTTGAGGATGATCGACTGAGCTGAACTTTTGTTCAATCCCAAATTCAGCTAAGAATTTCATGAATTTGTTTCCGATGAATTGTGTTCCGTTGTCGGATACACAGATCATCGGGATGCCGAATCTTAATATTATCTGCTCTAATACGAACTTCTTTGCCGCTTCTTCGGTGATGGCTGAGAGGGGTTTTGCTTCCACCCATTTGGTCATGTAATCAATGGCGACAATACAGTATTTTGCTTGTTTAGTACTGGTAGGGAGGATACCAACAATGTCTACAACCCACATTGCGAAGGGGATGGGGTTTAGTACCGATGTCATTGCCTCTGGGGGTTGCTTCGGCACACTGCTGAACAATTGGCACTGTTTGCAGTTTTTCGCATATTCCGATGCATCTTCCATTATAGTTGGCCAAAAGAATCCTTGTCTGAGGATTTTGAAGGCTAGTGATCGTCCGGCAAGATGCTCTCCATAAATGCCTTAGTGGACACTTTCTAGAGCCATTCGTTGTCCTTCGGGATCTAGGCACCGAAGCAATGGTTGGGTGCCTGATCTTCGGAACAGCCTTCCATCAATGATGGGGTAGTTGGCCGAACGATATTTGATTCTCTGGGCGTCTTTTTTGTTAAGTGGAAGGGTACCTTTCTCCAAGAAGGCTCTGATTGGCGTCATCCAATTTATTCCTTGGTGTATTTCCAAGCATCGCTTCCTGTCTATCGAAGGTGTCTTTACTTCGGTCAGATAAATTGAACCTGTGAGGTTCTGCATTTCTGCTGAAGCTAACCTTGATAGGGCGTCGGCTTGGCTGTTATTCTCCCTAGCCACTTGGCCTAATTCAAATGATTCAAATAGCTCCGAACTTTCGCGTACCTTCGTAGCGTAGGCCTTCGTTCGTGGATCTTTTTGTCCATACTCTCCCGAGAACTGCTTGACGACTAGCATTGAGTCACTAAAGGCTCTTAGGTGTTTTACTTCCAAGCTTTTTGCCAAATCCAATCCTGCAATCAGTGCTTCGTATTCCGCTTCGTTATTGGTCAATGGGAAAGTGAATCTGATGGCTTGGCAAATCTCGAAGCCTTCGGGACTTGTTAGGATGAGTCCTGCTCCATACTTCAATCCGGCTACCGGCCCATCAACAAAGAGTTTCCACTTTCCTGGCGGCCGAATTGATTTTTCTTCGAGGTTCAAATCCATTGAATCAGAGAAGGAGCATTCCACTATAAAGTCGGCTAGGGCTTGTGCTTTAATTGCTGTTCTTGGGACGAATTCTAGGTCAAATTCTCCTAATTTGACCGACCAAGCGACAACCCTCCCTGAAGCCTCGGGTCGTTGCATAATTTTCTTCAGTGGTTGATCGATTACTACTTGAACCGTTCGACCTTGGAAGTAATGTCGTAACTTTCTTGAGGCCATGACCACACTATAAGCAAATTTTTCTGCATTGGGGTATCTTGTTTTTGCATCTTTTAGTATGTGAGAGACGTAGAACACTGGATATTGATTCCCTTCGTGTTGTTTGATCAGAACTGCCCCCAGTGTGAGGTCGTTCATTGCTAAATATAGCTGCAGAGTTTCGTTCGGGCTTGGTTTCATTAAGAGGGGGGTTTTTACCAGATATTCTTTGAGTTCTTCAAATGCCTTTTAACAATTTGGACCCCATTCAAAGGCCTTTATCCCCCGAAGTACTTCAAAGAATGGTAGAGCTTTTTCGGCTGATCTAGAGATAAATCTCCTTAGAGCTGCTATCCGTCCGGTCAGCTTTTGGATTTCCCTAATTGTCTTCGGCGCTTTCATGTCGATTACAGCTTGTATTTTTTCAGGATTTACCTCGATTCCTCATGCACTGACCATGTAGCCTAGAAACTTGCCACTGCCCATTCCGAACGTACATTTGTTCGGATTGATCTTCATATTGTTTTTCCTTAATGTTTCGAAACATTCTTTAAGGTCTTCGGCATGATCTTTTTTCAATGATTTGATGATCATATCATCAACGTAGCATTCCATATTTTGGCCGATCTGATGTTTGAAAACCTTGTTGATCATTTTTTGGAATGTTGCCCCTGCGTTCTTCAAACCGAAGGGCATTTTTACATAGGCATATGTCCCGTTCGGTGTGATGAATGCTGTCTTCGGTATATCCTCGACATTCATCGCTATTTGGTGGTATCCTGAGAATGCATCTAAGAAACTGAGTATTTGATGCCCCGAAGTGGCGTCTATCAGTTGATCAATGTTCGGCAAGGGATAATGATCCTTCGGACAGTTTTTGTTCAAATCAGTGTAATCCACGCACATTCTCCATTTGCCGTTCGATTTTTTGACTACCACCACGTTTGCCAGCCAATCGGGGTAGTCAATTTCTTCTATGAATTTTGCCTCCAGCAATATTTCTACTTCGGCCTGAATGACTTGCTACCTTTCCATGGCAAAGTTTCTTTTCTTTTGTTTTACAGGCTGTGCATCGGCCTTGACGTTGAGACAGTGTTTGGCTATTAACGGATCTAATCCAGGCATATCTTCGGGACCCCAGGCAAACACGTCAAGGTACTGTCTTATGATTTTGACGACCTTCTCCTTTAATTCAGGCTCCATGTCTTTGCCTATTTGGATCATTTTTCCTGATTGACCCACAAACAACTTGACTTCTTCGGTTTCAGCTGCTGGTTCGTCAATCGGGTTGGATAGGTTGGCTCCGAACTTCTCCAACTCAATGTTTAATAGTTGGTGACTGCCTCCAGCATCGCTTTCGCCCCTTTTTCTGGCTTCGGTCATTTCCACGTCTTTGTCTTTTTCAAGGTCTTCCAGTATAATTATCCTTGCGGCCTTCTGGTCACCTCTCATTTCTCCAATCCCATGTTCGGTCGGGAACTTCAACTTTAAATGAGGGATCGATGATACTGCCTGGAATAGTGCTAAAGCTGGCCTCCCGAGAATTCCATTGTATGGGCTGCCTACCCGAACAACATAGAACTTGGCTTCCTTCGTCACTGCATACGGTGTTTTTCCCATTAGGACAGAGAGTGTGATTGTTCCTTCGATGGGTACGGGTTGATTCCCGAAGCCGTAAAGCGGTGCCTCGTGGCATGGCTTCAACTGTTCGCCTCCCAAGTTCATTTTGCAGTATGTTCGGTAGTATAGAATGTTTACCGAACTCCCTTCATCGACCAGCACTTTCCAAATCTTGTTTTCCCCGATGACAGGGTTGATGACGAGTGGGTCTTCATGTGGCCAGATTACATCCTCATAGTCATCTTCCGTGAAGGAGATAGGCAATGGTTGCTTCGCCGCGCTTGACTGATATAAGTTGTAGATTTTTCTGGCGTATTTCTTTCGGGCTGTTTTACTGTCCCGATCCAATATCGTCCCCCCAGAAATGGTTCTCACTTCACCTCGGAATTTTTCCGGTCCTTCGGTCTCTTTTCTCTTTTCCTTGTTATCTAACTTCTCCCTTAGATCTCCGATGAATTGTGTTAAGTCTCCATCCTTGATTATTTTTTCTATTAATCTCTTCAGATGGAAGCATTCGTCGGTGTTGTGCCCTTTATCTTGATGGTATTCACAATACTTGTTCTCGTTCCTTCGGTGTTCGGGGGTTCTCAGCCTGGCCGGCAGAAACGAATCCTGGCTTACCTTTAATCGCGTGGAGAATCTTTGAGATAGGTGTATTTAAGGGTGTAAACACCACGCTATCTCTATCTCGTCTTCGTTCGGGCCCTTTGTCTGGCCTGAGGTCTTTCAATCGGCTTTTGATATCCCCTCGGCTTCTTCGGTCTTCTCGTCGATCATCCTTTCTTTCGTCCCTGCCGGAACCGCTCCTTTTTTCATCTTTATACCCTCCTATTGACTCCATTTTTCTTCTAATGGCTTCCCCCCAAAGGTATATATCGTTTAATGATTTCGGTGGTACGTCATATAATGAAGACCGAAGCTTTTTCCCTTTCACGGGGTCGAGGCCTGCGGAGAGGAATCCTGCGGCTTCAACTTTATCTAAGTTTGTCACCATTCCTGCTTCTTCTTTAAACCTGGCTAGATAATCACCAAGCTCTTCGTTCGATTTTTGTCTACAGTGGATTAGAGCTTCGGTATCCTTTTCTCTTCGGCACAGGTGAGAGTAGTGCCTCAAAAATTTTCTTTTGATTTGTCCGTATGATCCGATCGACCTTGGTCTTAGCAAACGGTACCACATAGACGCCGTTCCCTTTAAGTAAGTTTTGAACATCTTGCATAGCATGACATCACAGTGCCCCATACCAGTCATGAGAGACTCGTATTTTTCGCAATGGTCTTCGGGATCACCCTTTCCGTTGAACTCGTGCATCTTCGGGAATTGTCTTTCTGGTGGTGGTCGGTACTGCTCGATGTCTTCGGTCACCACAGGTTCGTGACTGACCTTCCTGTCCCCGAACATTACATTTTCAATCCTTTTTATTCTGTCACCTACGTGTGAGTCATCCTCGTCTGAATCCGAGGTATAAACTACCTTTGATCGGGATCGTATGGAGCATGGCTCGGAGTTTTCTGAGTCGTCTTCGTCATCTCTTGTCCTTTTTTCTCTTAGGCTTTCGGTTTCGTGACCTTCGGTTTCCAGGGCTTCTCATAGAAATTTCTCTTAGAGTTCTATTTCCTCCCTTTGGAGCTTCAAGGATTGTAATTTCAACTGATCGACCAGTTTTTGTTTGGCCAATCTTTCTGCGTCCTTGTCACTTTTTTCTTTTTGTTTCCCTTTGGTTTTTTGCTCCTCTCTCCACTTTTGGAGCATTTGTTGCTGTTCTTCGGGGGTTGGCATTTCTCATTCCTCATCGAAGTTTAAATTTCTTGGTGTAACAGGAGGTGGACGGCTGCCTCCTGCCGGGGTATTTATTGGGGTATATGTATGTATATATATGTGTGTGTATATACAAGAATCAGTACAAAGAATAAGAAGATGTGAAAGATTGTATGTATATGTATGTATACATCTATAACCTTTATTAATAAGCGAAACACCCTTTTAACGGTACCACTTTTTGGTTCGCACTGTATTTTGGTTTCACCCCTACAATCCTATTTCTATTATAATTCTATTTCTATGTTTTTTTAATAAAATAGAAATTCTATTATAATTATTATTCTTTTATTACAATTTTAAATAAAAAAAATAGTTTCATCTCTAGAATCATATTTCCCTTATAATTCTATGTTATTTTTTAAAGAAAATAATAAAATTGAAATCCTATTATAATTATAATACAATTTTTTTATCATAATTTAGAATCAAAAAATAATACGATCAATTGTCCGAAAGATTTTTCAAGGAGAACAACTAGAACATGTTTCTATACATTACTCTAGAACAATCTTCCCTGCGATTATATGTTACTCCCTCCGTCCCACCCATTTGTTTACATTTCTGAAAGAGTGTCTGACACGCATTTTAAGGTGCATATAAAATATAATTCTGTAATTTATTTTTATAATTTTATGATTTTGAATAAAAGTAGAATGGTTATATATTTATTCAAAAAAAAGAAAATTTTAAAAATAAGTCATTGAACTATACTTTATATGCATCTTAAAATGCATCTTAAAATGCGTGCCGGACACTCTTTCAGAAATGTAAACAATTGGCTGGGACTTAGGGAGTATTTTTAAAAAAACATAATAAAATTGAAATCTTATTATTATTATTATAATTCTTATATTGTATTAGCAATTTTTTTTATTATAACTTAGAATAAAAAAAGATTACGATCAATTATCTTAAATATTTTTCAATGAAAACAACTAAAACGTGTTTTCATGCACTTCTATTAAACAATCTAAGTTTATAGTTTGTTAGTAGCATAAATTTTTTATGCAAATAACATAGTTCTTTTTATAATTTTATAATATTTTTATAAATATTTAATTAAATAAAAAATTAGTAATTAATTAACATAAATCCCGAGCCCGTGCTTCGCACGGGTTATCATCTAGTATATGTAAATATATATATATATATATATGTATGTATTTGTGTGTGTTTATATATATACAAGAAAGAAGATAATTACCCGGAAAGGAGATGAGAAATATTTCAGTCGCCTGCCTCGTATTGTTTGTGTATTGTTTGTTCGATGTGATATGTGACTTAGGTTTTTTAATGACCCGTTTCGTTAGAAAAGACCCAGTCAACAGCCCGGTCAACAAAAAATAAAAGCACGCTTTTTTGGCGCTTCTTGCATATCGCTTAAGTGCACAGAATCGCGTGCGTTAGCAACATTGCATCGCATAACTCTAGCGACGCGCTAAAACCTCTCATCGCTTCTCGCATATGCGCGAGCATATTCGCGCTTTTAACAACATTGGTTGTGCTTATGCTCTGGGAGGCCTTTGTGCTTTAGTGCGCATATCGTATGCGCGCTTTTAACAGCACTAGTTGTGCTTATGCTCTAGGAGGCCTTTGCGTGCGCATATGCGCGCTTTTAACAACACTGGTTGCACTTATGCTCCAGGAGGCTTTGCGCTTCGGTGCGCATATCGAGTTTAATAACATTGCTGGTAGTTAACTCCCAAAAAGAAAAAAGTGTAGAACTCAAATCAGCCATGTTATGGGACCAAGTAGAAGATTTGGTGTCAAAAGGACGATATTCATTATTGTGGCTTCTTCTGATGTAGGAGCTGCTTCATCTTATACTGTATACCGGAATTTATATGAACCCAAGTCAGCATTCTTTGGGGTCTAATATATTTTTGACAAATCTGTTGATTTTTTTTTTTTTTTTTTATATATAGTTTGTCAATAATCTCTTACATCCAGGAGGCAATATTTTTACTTGGGGCTGGGGAGGTTCACATGGAACATTCTCTGTAGATGGTCATTCTTCAGGAGGACAATTGGTATGGTTCTACCTCTCTTTGCCATATATGACTCTGGAACATGATTGCCGTACCAATTGCGTTATTTATGTTCTAATCTATGTCATCCACAAGTGCTTCAAAAGTCTTTCAATGGCAGATTTTTGTGGATAAGTTAGCAATAAGGTCACACTGAAGTGTTACTCAGTGTGGTAGATGTGTTACTATAGCATATTTTATACTCAATTATAAAGTGAACACTACTAGTTTCTCTGCCGTTACTGTAGTCTGCAGAACTTTAATTCAGCTCTATGGTTTCCTACCAGTTTCATTTTTCTTATATGTAAAATCTGCTAGGTGGGTGAGAGATAGTGTTACGATTTGATTAATTACACTGTCAAGCCATGTCGTTACTTCGTTTCCTTAACTTTGTTGTTCACATCACACCCCTGCATAGAGTGAGACACAATAATGTTACGCCCACCCGCACATGCTTGCTTGCGTATGCGACTGTGTGCACACTTTTTTGTGTAAAGAATTTGAATAGCTTGCCCATCTCATATTTTGTACCCATGCATTACTTGTCAGCTTGAACCTGATAGTAACGGCTTTTATTAACTTGCTAGACCCCTTTAATTTTATTATGTTTGTATCACCTTCTATTTACACATGTAATTTCTTACTGCAGGGTTTGGGGGATGATATAGACTACATTGAACCGATGATGATAAGTTTTGGCAATAATGTGAAAGCATTGCAGGTATCATGTGGCTTCAATCACACAGCTGCTATACTCGAGTATTTAAATTGACATGGCAGCTTTTGCAACCAAATCAGTTGATATGTTTATATGATTTTATGTCATGTTCCTGAGTTATTGTTTGCCGACTTCGTATTTTTGGTGTTTGATGCATCCTTTGGATTAATGTGATCGCAGAAACAATGTGTAGTTATTTAGACTATTTGTCAAGTCCGTTCCGTTTTTCTATTTCTCTCTAGTTTGGTTGTTCACTGGATCACAAGATCTAAACTATATTTTTTTATTTCTTCTACTTAACCCATGGAAAGCATTTTACTCTTGCTTGGTCATTTGCAGACCACGTCGTAACCCTTAAATTGACGGGAATTATCCCCCTCACCCCAAAAATAAAACCGTTCAGTTCCGACCAGCCTTTTTATCCTCATTTTTTGTAATTCAGACAATATCTGTAACAATTAGCAAAAATTAAAATAAAAACCATATGGATAAAACTTGTATCTGCTGATACTCGATTGTCTAGTGAGATTTTCTTTTTCCAATCGTGGCTAAGGTAACTTCGTATTTCAATAACTACGTTACGTTTCTGGTCGACATAATCAAACATATTTATTCCCCTGCTTTATTTTCGGAATTACGTGCAAAATGAAAATAGTTTATGCACTGAAAGAGTGGTACATATATGTAGGACAAAGCTATGTTAGGAAATACTTGGAATGCTCTGCTCGTGTCTGAAGAAGTTATCAGGGTCAACAACATGTTTAACCTGCGCCAACTTGTGAAAATTATTGTCGAAGTACTTCTCCCCCCATATACTTGCTCGTGCGTAGTTGGAGCTTCCATTAAGACCGTTTACTCCGAGATCAAGATCGAGATAGTTCACATATGCAGCTCTCGGATATTTCGAAACGTAAGGTGTTAAATATTCGTATAAGCTATTGATCCACTTAAGATGCTTTGTCGCATTTGTTTCCAGAGCTACTCCCATATAAATCATGTATAGGGTTCCAGCTCTGTGGGGAAACGGAATTGCAGATGGTGAAATGTCGTTCATCTTTCCCCCGAACGGTGTGAATTGAATTATTGCAGCTAGTGGTGGTACTTTGAACAACATTTTCCATAATCCTAGTATGGCATGTTCAGGAATGATGTTCCTTGTAAAGTCTGATTTTCCCTTTGAAATTATATTTAGGCAATAGTGTCCTGTTTAACAAGACTTCAGGAGGTGTTCCAACTGGAAATTCGGAGAAGAAAGAGCTCGACTCAATCCAACTTATTTCAGAACAATCTTCAGTCTTTAATCCTAACTCAGGAAATGCTTGTTGAATCAACAAAAATAGTCCGTCTTTTCGACCAAGGTATAAAGCTTCGAATGTTATCCTGACGGTCTTTCCATCTTTACGAGAACTGGCACTACTCACTACACTCTGAGCATAACATTTAAGATTAACATCCTCTGGAAATGTGGGAGCAGCATGTTGCCACCTTTGAAAAATACTTCTTGCATTTTCTTCCAAGGTTCTAAGTATTCGGAAAACAGTCACAATCTTAGGAACAGGGACTAGAATAATCTTCCACGAATGAATGACTCCAAAACTTGAACCACCACCACTACGGAGGCACCAAAATAGGTCTTCCCCCATTGCCATCCTATCAAGCAATGTTCCATTAGCATCGATGAAATGAGCATCAATAACATTATCAGCAGCTAAGCCATATTTTCGTAACATCATGCCATACCCTCCACCACTCATGAATCTGCCAATACCCACGCTTGTCCAAATACCACCCGGAAACCCAAATATCTTGCTCTTCTCCGCGATTTTATAATAAACTTCACCGATGGTTGCACCAGATTCTACCCATGCAGTGCCATTCTTTATGTCCACCTCAACAGAGTGATGATTAATAATATCAAGTAACACAAATGGAACTTTCGCGACGTATGATTGACCCTCAAAATCATGCCCACCGCTTCGAATCCTGATTTGCATGCCATATGCTTCTTGGAGCAGAGTATGACAGCTTGGATTTGAGGTATGTTCACTGGTGTGACAATGACAAGGGGCTTAGGTGTCTCTGGGGTCATAAACCGAAGATTGTTTATAGTATATTGCAAAATAAGTGTGTAGAATGAGTTCTTTGGGGTGTAAATAACTTCGGACATCGAGGTAGAGTTATCAGAATGATCTTGAAGGCATTGTATGAAGGTTTCCACATAATCAGCTTCTGCAATTGATGCCGTTATTATGCATGAAAATGTTGAAAATAGAAGAATTAAAACAGTGCATATTAATAATGAAGAAGTCATTTTTGTAAAAATAGCTGCTGATCGATTAATTTAGTAGAGAATGATAGTGTGCATATAAGCTTTCTTTTTATAATACCTTTCAGATAGTACTAGAAATTGCCATGCAACTTTTAGTGATATGGTAAATCGTGCGGCAATTTGTCATGTTATATAAATCACACACGCGCGAGAGAGAGATGCAACAGACAATATCTATAGTTAAGATAAATCACACACGCGCGAGAGAGAGATGCAACAGACAATATCTATAGTTAAGATTAGAGAGAGGGAGGGAGGGAGGGAGGGTTAAGATAAATATCTGATCTTGGTAAGTCAAATTCCTAACATTTTAAGATTTTAGGAGAACTAATAACTTAACATGTTATTAGAGCTCTGGTTGTAAGAGATCTTAGGTTTGAGTCCCTCCATAATGATAAATATATGATCCTGATAAGCACAACACCTAACACCTTGAGGTTATACGAGAATTGGTAACTTAAGAGAGAGAGGAGAACTGGCAATTTAACAGAGAGAGAAGGGGAGTGAACAGAAGGAAAGTGAGAGGATGTTAAGATAAATATATGATCCTTGTAAGTTCATCTCCTAATACCTTGAATTTTTAGGAGAACTGTTAACTTACAGAGAAAGACTGGTTGTGTACGAGAGAGAGATGCAGCAGACAATATCGTCTATAGTTAAGATACCTTTCAATTGCATGCGGCATTTGTCAAGTCATGAACAAAGAAAACGATAGCTAATATAATTTCTATTGACGATGCCATTCAAGTAAGTGACGAATTTAAGTGACAAAATACAAGGTGTTGCTTATATCAATTTACTATACAAGGAGCTTCTATGAAAGTTTCTGATATATACGTGGTTACCTAGATAAATATACTTTACAAGAAGAAGGATCCATTCATGTTTCTTCTATTTCTTTATTATCTTTCCTTATAGCTATATATGAACTCTTTCTTTCCCAACAGACAAATGCAATTCGGGCTTAGTCTAGTCAACTAAATAAATGTATTTTTTAATTTGTTATGAAAACTTGTCCATCATGATTAATTTCGTGCATGAACTGGCTCATTTTAGTTGCTTAATTTGTTGTAAAGAAGTTGGTCAAGTTTATTTAGCAAAAAAAAAAAAAAAAAAGTTGGTCAAGTTTGTTCAAGGGTTTTCATGTATATTGGGCTTTCGATATATTGGGCCATGTAATGATATTGTTCCAATGTTAGTCTTAACACTCTTCTTCCAACATATAAAGGCCCAGAGATAATTTCTGAGGGTAAATTAGACATTTCCTATGTATGTTTTGGAAAACCCTAGATTTGAGTGCTATATAAAGAGTACTGATGAGACATGTCAGAAATTCTTGAAAACCTAGAAACGATGGAGGCGGCTGCGGCTGGAGATCATGAGGACCATGCGATGAACTAAGAAGCTGTCTATTCAACGAAATCAAGGTTACATCTTCGCTTAAATCTTATATATATTTGCGTATAATAACAAATTTCACAAAGCACAAGAAATGAAATTACATTCGCTTAAATCTTATGTTTTTTTTTATTAATTTTGCTAATTATGTGATGTATATGTTTTATTACCATGGATCTCAATGCTATTATATTACCATGGATCTCAATGCTAATACTAATTATATGGATTTATGTTTCCAATATTCAATTTAATATTCGTAGTTACTTTGTAGTCTAATAGTACTTAACGTGTTTTATTACTCCCTCTGTTTTTAATTGACGTTTGACTTTGTGACACGTACTTTTAGGAACATTGACCATATAGTTAGAATTATTATTTTTAAAATTTTCTTTTTGTGAATAAAAATATATGATTAAAACTTTTATTCACAAAAAGAAAATTTTAAAAATAATTTTTCTAACTATGTGATCAATGCTCCTAAAAGTATGTGCCAATAAGTTAAACGTCAATTATTTGAAAATAGAGGGAATATTTATTATAGTTGTAATCATTTGTGACATTAATTATTATTTTTGATTATATCGCAGGATGCAAAGATGGTTGCATGTTTCATTAGTTGCTGGGTGAAACTAATATCCCAGGCAAGATGGTTATTTCATTATAATTGTTGATGTATTATTATATTCTGAAGTTTCCATTGATTTCATGAATTTGAATAGGCTTGACATTGTTCAACAAGCATGGAGGGCGATGACACGAAATTAGCCAAGAAAAAGGCAAAAGATAAGGATGAAAAAAAGAGGACAATTTTACTAGTATAATTGCTAGTCTATGCTACTATTCTTTTCTGTTTCTCAACTTATGAACTAATTAATCACTTATATCTTTCGTTCCGTGCTTGTTAAGTTAAATCATCTATATACCGGCCGCCAATAAAAGGATTCTTCTCCTCCTTCTGACTGGAAGACCTAGGAAAAGCCAAATTGGTGCTACTTTAAATACAAGATTTTTGCAGTTGGTGGTAGGAATGGGTATATGAGTCCTTTCCTGAGATCTTAATGCTAGACTTAGATCTTGAACGCTGAATTATGACACGATCGATGCTAGAAATCCAAGTATATTGGATGATTGGATTATGACATAAATGGTAGACTTCGATTTCTAGCATTAATTGTGTCATAATCCAGCGTCCAAGATCTAAGTCTAACATTTCGATCTTGGAGAAGGAATTGCTCTCATCCCTACCACCTATTGCAAAATTCTTGTTTTGTAAAGTAGTACCAGCTTAGCTTTCCTTTGGTCGTTCAGTCAGAGTCAGAAAGGGGGGATGAATCCATTTGTTATCATCTGGATTAGATGATTCAAACTTAACAGGCGCGAAACCAATGATGCAAGTGATTAATATTTTATAAACTAAGAAAACAGATAACAAAGAAAGTTAATAGCAGTGTAGATTGGAGCTGGTGTTATATTGAGCTTAGTTAGGGTATCTTAAAAACAAGTAACTTTTGACTTAAAATGGGTAAGTGTCATATAAGTAATTATAAGTAAATTTTTAATTATAAGTTATTTAGGTGTTTGGATAATTTTACTTATAAGTTGATGACGTGTTTGGTAAATTAAACTTATAAGTTAAAAAACATTTTAGTGAAAATTAATAAATTTTAATTATTTAAATAATAACTACTAATTTTTTGGTTAATACTATAAATTAATAATGTTGCATTTCTGGTCAGGGGTAATTCTATTATTTCATAAATAAAATTAATAATTTTTTTAAATTAATATTAAATAAAATCAGTAAATGATTATGTTGCTTAGCGGTTAATGGGAAAAGTAATAGTTTTACCAGACTACTTCAATCTTCATACGAATCCTCCATTAATGAACAAAGAATATCTGTATATTCATTGCTCTAGAAAGAAGAAAACTCTGTACATGATTGTTTAATACATTGCTATTTCTTGTGTTAATCTATCTCTCTAGTCTGACTATCTATTTATACAATGTTAGTTACAAGATTGATCCATAACAGAATGGAAAGTTTGTTATCCAACGTGGCAAGGTTGCTGAGCTGTAAAACTCTCTTGTTTGTTATGTATATGTATTAACCAATACCCCCCCCTCAAGCTTGGAGATGGAGAAGCACAAGGTGGTGAGGGCTTTGACATCCCTAGCTTGGACAGTAAATCACGAAAATGTGGAGCAGGTAACACCTTGGTTAGAATGTCAGCTAACTGATGAGTGGTAGGTAAGTATGACAGTTGGAGAAGACCCTCAAGAACTTTATCACGTGTGAAATGACAGTCAAGTTCTATATGTTTAGTTCGTTCGTGGAAGACAGGGTTCTTGGCAATGTGTAGAGCAGATTGATTATCACAGTGCAAAGTAACTGGTTGAAGATTAGAAACACCAAGTTCCTCAAGAAGGCGAACAAGCCAAGTGACTTCAGAAGCAGCTGATGCCATGGCACGGTATTCTGCCTCAGATGAAGACCGTGAGACGGTGGATTGTTTCTTGGACTTCCAGGAAATAGGAGAATTACCCAGAAGCATTATGTAGCCTGTGACAGACTTACGAGTATCAATGCAAGAGGCCCAATCTGAATCGGAAAAGGCTTGTAGAGTGAGCTTGTCACTAGCACAAAGCAAAATACCCTGACCGATTGTATGAGAAACATAGCGTAATGTATGACACAAAGCCTCATAATGTGGAACACGAGGTTACTGCATATATTGACTTAAAGTTTGTACTGCATATGAGAGATCTGGGCGAGTGTTAGTGAGATAATTAAGTTTGCCCACAAGAGAACGATAGTGCTCAGGATGAGGATATAGAGAGCCTGAATTAAATGACAACTTGAGATGCAATGGAAGAGGAGTAACAGCAGATGTAGACAAATCACAATCACAATCTTTAAGAATGTCAGTAGTGAACTTTCTTTGACTAAGTAAGATACCGTTAGTGACATAACCCACTTCAATGCCTAGGAAATAATGTAGCAATCCCAGATCTTTAATTCCAAAAGTGTGATCCAGATGAGATTTAAGATACTCAATTTCAGTAGGAAAATCTCCAGTAACAATAATATCATCAACGTAAACAGCAACAATAGTAATGTTACTGGGAGATTTTTTTAAAAACAGACTATAATCATTCTTTGATTGAGAATATCCCAAAGAAACAAGCTCACTTACAAGTTTTTCAAACCAAGTTCGGGAAGCCAGTTTAAGGCCGTATAATGATTTTCGTAATCGACAAACTTGATTAGGTTGATGAGAAATACCAGGAGGGACCTTCATATAAACCTCTTCAGAAAGCTCACCGTGTAAAAATGCGTTATTAACGTCCAACTGAAATAAAGGCCATTTACGACTTGCTGCTAATGCAATCAAACAACGGACTGAACTCATCTTAATAACTGGTGAAAAAGTATCCTCATAGTCTATACCGTACTGCTGAGTAAAACCTTTAGCAACAAGACGTGCTTTACAACGTTCAAGTGTACCATCTGCATGAAGTTTAGTTTTAAAAACCCATTTGCAAGCAACATCCTTTTTTCCTGGAGGTAAATCAACAATATCCCAAGTTTTATTATCAGTAAGAGCTTTAATTTCCTTTGACATAGCTTCAGTCCATAATGGATGAGATGCTGCTTCTGCATAACTAGTTGGCTCTATCAAGGATTGATGACTAGCAATAAATGCTTTGTGATAATCAGGCATGGATTCATATTTAACTAAGTTACACCAATGAGGTGTAGATGACAAAGTAGCAAGATTACAATGATAAGAATTAAGATAAGATGGTGGCTTTCTAGAACGGATAGAATGTCGTGGAAGGGAAATTTCCTCTGAAGAAGAAGAACTACTGTAGTGGGATGAAACAGAAGGAGAATGTTGTGAAGATTGAGTTGAAGAAACAGGGTCTGAGATATGAGATTGTGATTGAGACAACTCAAGAGGCAACTCAGGAGAAACATCAAGCTGAGTTGAAGTAATATTTTCTGTAAATGTGGGTAGAAAGGTAGAAGTAACATATTGATCCTTGGTTAAAGAAAATTGAGAGAGAATTTGATATGGAAAATGGTGTTCAAAGAAGATAATATCACGAGAAATGATGATTTCTGAAGTAGCTAAATCCAAAACTTTATATGCCTTTTGATGAGAAGGATAGCCTATGAATACACATGGTTTAGCACGAGGAGAAAACTTAGAACGATTAAATTTTAATGTGGATATGTAACATAAACAACTGTACACTCTAAGGTTCTCTAAATCTGGTTTAGTGTTGTATAATTTGAAGAATGGTGTATGGAAAGAAATGCTCTTAAGAGGCATACAATTAATCAAATAGGTAGCACAAAGGATAGACTCACCCCAGAAATGATCAGGTAATTTTGACTGGAATTGAAGAGCTCGAGCTGTTTCTAAGAGGTAACGATGCTTTCGTTCCACAACTCCGTTTTGTTGAGGAGTATAACTACAACTTGTCTGATGAATAATGCCCTTAGATTGAAGAAAAGACTTTAGAAATCCATCTGTAAATTCTTTAGCATTGTCTGAACGTATACTAAGGACCTTGGTAGAAAACTGAGTTTCAGCATAAGTAATGAAAGAAGAAATAACTGCAGGAACCTCAGATTTATACTTGATTAAACGAACCCAGGTATATCTGCTAAAATCGTCTACAATGGTAACAAATTGATTACATTTGTTATGATTCAAAATCTTATACGGTCCCCATACATCCACATGTAAAAGTTGAAAAACAGAAGTAGTTTTAATACTACTTGTAGGAAACACATTTCGAGTTTTCTTAGCCATGGGGCAAATTTGACAAATTGACTCTGCAACATCATCTTTAACAACACAAGAAGGCTTGAGTAGCTTCAATTGAGTGAAAGGTAAATGTCCCATTCGGAGATGCCAGAGTTTGGATTCAGAAGAAATACTGAGATAAGCGGCTTGAGAATGAAAGAAACTATTGCCATGACCTTTGTGAGGAACAGTATAGAGTCCATTGTGTATTTCACCAAGAAGAAGTGGAGGCAACTTCTGAGAGTGGTCCTGAATTTGACATTGAGTAGTAGAAAAAATTACATTAGACTGCATATCTTGACAGAGTTTGTGAACAGACAATAACCTGTATTGGAAATCAGGTACATGTAATACATTTGTCAAAGTAATAGTATCATTTAAGAGTACTATTCCAATATGTTGGACTGAAATCTTGCTGCCATCTGGTATAGTAATAGAATTACCAGTATCTGAAACCTTTTGAAAAGATATGAAATCAGTCAAATATGGACTGATGTGGTCAGTAGCACCACTATCCAAGAACCATTTCTGATTAAAAGATGACATGAGACATACTTTACCTGCAAGCAAAGCATGCCCAGAAGAAGTAGTTGTATCCTGGTTATGACCAGATTCAGTCAGTTTCTGTTTAGCCAACATATCAATTAGTTGATTATACTGATCACTTGATAGTGATGTCACAGGAGTATTGTGATTACTGGTGTCACCAACATTGTTAACATCAACAGCATTAGAACTTTGAGATAAAGCTGATTGAAACCTGGTGGAAACCCATGGATTCTGAAACATCTCTCAATGCTATGTCCATTCATTTGACAATGAGTACAGTAATAATTGTTCTTAGGTTTCTTGTAGAGACCATTTCCAGCATTAGTATTAGCATTAGGCTGATTCTGAAATCTCTGAGTCTGAAACCTGTTTCCTGGATTCTGAAATCTATTTCCTTGAGAATTTGCATCTGCAAATCTCCTTTTATCTGCAACAAATGCTAAACCATCACTTTGAGAAACTTGAGCCATGTCTTTATGACTTTCCTCTTGTGCAACCAATCTGTAAGCTTGAGTAACATTCAACAAAGGTGTCATCATTAAAATATTCCCTCTAACTGTAGAAAAATTATCATTTAGCTTCATCAAGAATTGAAGTACACGTTGCTCTTGCTGCATTTTCTGTAGTCTCCCAGTGAGATCACAAGTACAAGTATTACAAGTACAGACTGGTAATTGATAAGTATCATCAAGACTGTCCCAAAGAGTCTTCAGCTTTGTGTAAAACTCAGATACACTCATGTTTCCTTGATGCAATTCAGCCAACTTATGTTCCAATGAAGAGATTTGAGGCATTGATGCATAACCAAATCTATCCTCTAAATCTTGCCATATAGCTTGTGCTATTTTCAAGAACAGGACACTTCTAGCAATATTCTCATCTAGGTTATAAAGAATCCATGAAATTACTAAGTCATTGCAACGCTCCCAGGCTTTATACTGATTAGAAGTAGGTTCAGGTGCATGAATTGTGCCATTAACAAATCCTAGCTTATTTTTAGCTGACAAAGTAAGCATCATGCTTCGTTTCCAATTGTTAAAGCCTTCTCCATTAAATTTTACAGAGACAAGCTGATTAGCAGAAGAATCTGAGGGATGAATATAGTAAACACTATTAACATCTTGAACATTCTGAGTTTGTGCTTGATTATTTCGATTCGCCATGGATCAAATCAATTATGACGAAATCAAGAACGAAAGATATGATTTATGATCTTTAGACAGATTTGAGTATGAATTCAGATATTCAGACGAAAAAACACGATCGGTAACAAGATTTCAGAATAATAACAAGAAATGTGTTCATCAATTGTCATATAAGAACAGATCGGTAAACAAGAAGATCACAATCATGTAAACAGTTAACAAACTGAGGAATTAAAGATCAAAAAACACCTGATATCACGAGATTAAGAAATGAAACAAATAGCCTGAATGAAGCTTTAATGGCGGAAAGCAACTAAGATTGACGATGAAGATCGAGAACATAGATTCGATCGAAAAAATCAACGAAGAATCGTTACCGGATGCTTTGTTACCATAATAGTTTTACCAGACTACTTCAATCTTCATACGAATCCTCCATTAATGAACAAAGAATCTCTGTATATTCATTGCTCTAGAAAGAAGAAAACTCTGTACATGATTGTTTAATACATTGCTATTTCTTGTGTTAATCTATCTCTCTAGTCTGACTATCTATTTATACAATGTTAGTTACAAGATTGATCCATAACAGAATGGAAAGTTTGTTATCCAACGTGGCAAGGTTGCTGAGCTGTAAAACTCTCTTGTTTGTTATGTATATGTATTAACCAATAAAAAGAAAAAAAAAGTGGACTGCAAATACGATAGATAACAGCAATAATGAAGAACAATTGTGAATTGTGGAAGGCGTTAGGTATTTGCTGTAATAAGTGGGCTAGATAAGCTGAAAGTATGCATAGACCGGTCTTCACCTTATGACATATATAAGTGTCGGAAACGGGACTTGCTTATTTTACCAAGCACTCTAACAAAAAGTTCAACGGGATTTCGGTCCAAAAAAACCAATTTTTGGATTTGCCAAACACCTACAATATTGTGTGTGTTTGACTTTCACTTCAATGAACTTAAATGAATTAATGCCCGTTTGCACTTATGCCGTCTGTTTGGTAAATCGACAGATTATTCTTATTGAATAAGTAAAAAGTTGGTCAGCAGGTATTTTAGAGAATCTGCAAGTCACTTAAATATATTACAATACAACTTTTACTCTCACTAAATCTACATATATAATTGAACTCAAAAAGTTAACCATGTAATCAAAGTACCAGACCATTATTTTTAAAAAAATTTAAATGTAGATGTTTGTCTTATATCAATATATATATTCATTAACCAGCTACACGATGTTAACTAAAAAGTTTTTCCATTTGAGATAAGACAAAAGATTAATTTTTACTACAAAATATTACTGCCTTAAATTCTAGTATACGTGTATATGAATGTCAGCACTTGTTAATGATTTCGCTCATAAACTATATAGAAATCTTTGAATGAATTCAATTTCACTGGTTAAAGACGCTAATTAAATTAATACAAGGCATTCATGAATCTCTAATGGAAACCACCTAAAAATTACACAAATGACATGAATTTTGAAGTCAAAATAAAAATTAATTTTTTTTATAAAATGCATTATTTAATTACATTACAAGAAAACAAGGTTAAATGTGACCAAATACATTCGACAGCGGCTAAATTCGACCGAATTCGTTCCGGCTAAATTCGACCGTTTTTGGTTGAAATCAAAACGGTCGAAATTAGACGGTCGAATTTAACACTAAATTTGACCGTATTCGGTCGACCGAATTCGACCGGGCTAAATTCGATCATTTTCGGTCGAAAATAAAATCGGTCGAAATTAGGCGGTCGAATTTAACTACTAAATTCGACCGTTATTTTTGTTCGGTCGAATTTAGCACCCGCCAAAAAAGGGGGAAAAGTCCCGCCCATAATATTTTGGGACATGCTAAATTCGACCTAATGTGATCGAATTTAGTGGGGAGCGAGAAATTTGCCGCCCAAAAAAATTTCCAATGTGATAGAAATTTGGTCGAATTTATAAATTTTAACCAATTCGGTCAAATATTAAATTTGACCAAAAACGGTCGAATTTACCCGCATTAAATTGACCAAATATGGTCAAATTTAATAAATGTGACCAAATTCGGTTGAATTTATTATTTTCAGAAATTGAAAAAATATTACTAAATATTTATATGTTTGTACACATCATGAATATATATATATATATATATATATATATATATATATATATATATATATATATATATTCAAGGATAAAATTAATCATATGTATAAATTTAGTTTGTGTGTAAAAAATATTCATATGATAGGAGAAACTTGAATTTTTATTTAATAGATTGTCTAAATAAATGAAATAAGTATATAATTAGTTTGAAAAAATACAAAAAAATTATGAGGGTATTGGAAAGACATATTGTATATAACCTAATTTTTTTTTAAAAAAAAATAAAGACCAAATTCGAAGTAATTTGGTCGAATGTAATAAACGTGACCAAATTCGATTGAATTTATTATTTTCAGAAACTAAAATAATATTATTAAATATTTAAATGTTTGTATACATCATGAAAAAGTATTTATAAATAGAAGGATGACATTAATCACATGTATAAATTTAGTTTGTACAAAAAACATATTCATATGATAAGAGAATGTTGAATTTTTACTCATTAGATAGTTTTAAAATTTTTTGAAATTTTTTTAATTAGTTTATAAAAATACAAAAAAATATGAGAGTATTCTGAAGACATATTACATTCTATAAAAAAATTTATAAAATAATAATGAGGAGAAACATGGTTTCGTAAGGGTTTAGTGTTTCGATTTTTTTAAAAATATTTCTCGATGACTCAACCGTATGGTGATCAAGATCCATCCTTTTTAAAGATATTACCAAAATTATTAGAAAAAAAATTAATTTGGTTTGGTAATTTTACGGTCAACTAGTATTTTGACTAGAACCCCTAAATAGGGTTTCGTCAAGATTTAGTGTTTCGATTTTTTAATATTTCTCGATAACGCAACTATACGGTGGTCAAGATCTATCCTTTTTAATGTTATTAACAAAATTTTAGAAAAAAAATTTAATCTGGTTTGGTAATTTTACGGTCAACTAGTACTTTGACTAGAACCCCTAAACAGGGCTTCGTCAGGATTTAGTGTTTGATTTTTTTAAAAATATTTCTTGACGACCCAACTATACTATGGTCAAGATTCATCCTTTTTAATGTTATTGCCAAAATTTTACAAAAAACTAAATTAATTTAGTTTGGTAATTTAACGGTCAACTAGTACTTTGACTAGAACCCCTAAACAAGGTTTCGTCAAGGTTTGGTGTTTCAATTTTTTAAAAATATTTCTCGACGACCTAACCATACAGTTGTCAAGATCCATCCTTTTTTATGTTATTGCCAAAATGTTAGAAAAAATTAAATTAATTTGGTTTGGTAATTTAACGGTCAACCAGTACTTTTACTAGAACCCCTAAACAGGGTTTCTCAGGGTTTGATTTTTCGATTTTTTTAAAAATATTTCTCGACGATCCAACTATATGGAGGCCAAGATCCATCCTTTTTAATATTATTGCCAAAATTTCAGAAAAAAATAAATTAATTTAGTTTGGTAATTTAACGGTCAACTAGTACTTTGACTAGCTAGAACCCCTAAACAGGGTTTCGTCAGGGTTTGGTGTTTCAATTTTTTTAAAAATATTTCTCGACGACCCTACCGTACGGAGGCCAAGATCCATCCTTTTTAATGTTACTGCCAAAATTTCTGAAAAAAATTAAATAATTTGGTTTGGTAATTTAGCGGTCAACTAGTACTTTGACTAGCTAGAAGCCCTAAACAGGGTTTCGTCAGGGTTTAGTGTTTCGATTTTTTTAAAAATATTTCTCGGAGACCCAACCCTACGGAGGTCAAGATCCATCCTTTTTAATGTTATTGTCAAAATTTCAGAAAAAAATAAATTAATTTTGTTTGGTAATTTAATGGTCAACTAGTTTGGAAAATAAATTAAATATAAATAGAAAAAGCCAAAATTTAATTTAAAATTCATACATACCAAAGTAGTCATACTCAGTATTTGTGTGATGAATTTTACCCTACTTTCACTGATTTTCCATTTTTTTGTAATTTTTTCCCCATTTTTAAATAGTTTGTAAAATAAATTAAAAAATCAAATAAAAATAGAAAAAATGTCTATTTTTGAACATAAAATTTGGTGGTATGACTACGTGGGTGATTATAAATTTTGAATTAAATATTTGGTTTTTTTCTATTTTATTTAATTTTTTGGCCTTTATTCCTATTTTTATTAATTTTTAAAATAATAAATTCCACCGAATTTTGACTAATTATTCAATTCGACCGAAATCGATCGAATTTAGCCGAGCTCCTAAATTCGACCAAATTTAGCCGAGCTCCTAATTTCGACCATGTTTGAATTTAGCCTTGCTATCATTATAATTGAATTTCTCAATCATCGTCTACGTGGCTGTCTCTCATTGGTCCATTTAGTGTCACATGAATTGATGAGTAGTCAGTTAATCTGAGCCCTTAAAAAACAAATATGAATCCTACCCATTCATTTAAAAAGCACATATTATATATATATATATATATATATATATATATATATATATATCCATGAAAATCACCTTATATGAAGAACAATAAATAACACCATTATAACACTCATATTTAATCTAATCTAAGAATTCCGTCATGACACCCAATACAAAAAGTTCTTATTTTTTTACCCTCTATCCATTCAGAAAAAAAATCACTGTTCATGATGACGTCACTGCTGACGTCGTCAGTGAACAGTGTTTTTTTTGCTGAATTGAAAGAGGATAAAAAATAAGAATTTTTTGTATTGGGTGCCCCTTGCGGGGCCATTGGATCTATTGGAATAAATGATTCTACAGTGTTCTTTATATAAAAGTGTTCTTTATGGAGTAATGACCTATATATATATACATACATATATACATAACAAATCCACCCTCGTTCTTTCCTGCCCCTGCCTCCCGCCTCCCCCCTCTCCCCTCTCCCCTCTCCCCTTCCTGCACTCCATCCCCCACCGCCCCCTCATGTCTTCTCCCTGGCTGCCTCCCCACACATATTTAATGGGTTTCAAAAATTAAGTGATAATGTTGAAAAAGTAGGGCCCAAAACCAAGAAAGAAGCTAGAATTTTAGCAAGGTTCAATCTTTTTACTTACCTTTATTTACTTTTTACTGTTTGAAGTTAATTTATATGTATGTGTTTGTGTATATTTAGTTTCAAATAGAAATGTTTGTTCTTGTTGCTAATGTGTGTGTGTGTTAAACAACAACCGTAAGAGAGTGAGTGAAGGGGGCCGAAATTATGGAGCCGCACACCACTATACTTCACTTCCGGTAGCCTTTGACCGCCTCAAACGCTTCCTCCGTCAACTCCACTCTCTTCATGCACATGTTTTTCTTGCTCTCCTCTTCATAAACTTTCACCTTCTCATAAATTTAATCTCGATCTGTTCACTTTCATTCTCTCAATGGGCTCCAGAAATTCTGAAAATTCGGGATCTATGGACTCTGAGGAGTTCTCAAACTTTATTGGTCTCAACTATGTAAACCATGCATTGCCACACTTCAACCCCCAGCCTCATTTGCCTATTCGGGAGGAGAGTGACTCTCTAGAGTTTGAACCTCTATCCCCTCGCACTAGACAACGTATACAAGAGCAGACCCAGTTAATTCTGACTGATGGAAATGAGCTAAATGCAACTGGCCCCGTAGCTGCTAATACATCTGAAGCCTCTAACACTAGTACAGAATAGGCCTTTAGCGTCGCACTTTAGGCGTCGGTTATCTAGAGAGCCGTTGCTTATACATACTTTAGGCGTCGGTTTCTAGCTTAACCGATGCTTCAAGTCATTTTTGCTGGGTCTTTTGCGTCGGTTATTAAACAACCGACGCCTAAAACTCACCCTTTAGCGTCGGTCTTTACCTAACCGACGCCTAAAACCAACCTGTAGCGTCGCATAAACAACCGACGCCTAAAATCCAAACCTTTAGCGTCGGTCATTAGTCAACCGACGCTTAAAACCAACCCTTTAGCGTCGGCGTTTACTCAACCGACGCATAAAATCGACAAATAAGCGTCGGTTATTACTCAACCGACGCCAAAGATAATTTATGCTGGGCCTGTAGCGTCGGGCCTAGTAATGCCGATGCCTAAAGTTTTAAATAAAAATTATAGAAAAAGTAAAAAAGTAAAAATATATTAATTAGTAAAAAAGTAAAAACATATATTAAAATAAAAATATATTAATTAGTAAAAAAGTAAAAACATATATTAAAAATAGGAAAAATTTCAAATTTTGAAAATAAATTCATACAAATTAAATTAGTCATACTCTTTGTATTAAAAAATTTTACCCAACTTTCACTAATATTCTTTTTTTCCCCAATTTTAACTATTTCATAAAATAAAAAAAAATTAAAAATTAAAAATTTCAAACATAATTTTATATGTTTTTACCTAATTATCCTTACTCAATTCTAATTAATTGAATAAAATAATATTTTAAGTACTAATAACTAATCAATTTATTTTTCAGATAGAACATGTTATATTTTCTATATTTTTCAGTAACCAATCAATTTCCATTTTTAAGTAAAAACATATAATCTTTTACATTAATGGTTAAGTAAACATATATTTTAGGATATATTTTAATTATATAGAATATTCTATATAATTAAAATATATCTTTTTCAAAATACTACATTGATTTCTATTTAGTTAAATTAAATGATAATATTAAATTAAAATTCTAAATATAACATCAGGCTTTTACCAAGGAAAGTTAAAATAAGAAAATAAAATATGACCCATAATTTTGCTCAGACTTTGAATCAAAACACGGATCCCCAATTTTAGACCGACCCCCTCATCCTCCCAGCCCTAATTTTCAATTCAACTACATCTCCATTTCCATCTTCGTTCCTCTTATCTCCATATCCATCTTCTTTCCTATGTTTCTCCTACAAATACAAAAATGAGTTCTTCCGATTAAACTGAGTTTCGAGAATTAAAAGCTGCAAGTCAATCAGAGCATAACCAGGTTAGGTCCTTCCCTTAAAAAAAAACACAGAGAGAGCATAGTGGGTGAGGAAGCAGGCAACGCAGCTTGTTTCAGTTGAGAGCAGTTATCCACAAGAGTGAAATCATGGCAAACAATGGGATCTCCACTAGTTCCCAACCATTGATACCAGTTTTTGAGGGTGAGAAATATGAGTTTTGGTCAATCAGAATGAAAACCCTCTTCAAATCTCAAGAGCTGTGGGAATTTGTTGAGGATGGGTATGATGAAAAAGAAAAAGATGAGCAGAAATTAAAGGAGTACAAGAAGAAAGATGCTAAAGCTTTGGTTTTTTTGCAACAATCTGTAAGTGATTCTCTTTTCTCCAGAATTGCATCTGCAACAACATCCAAAGAGGCCTGGCAAACCTTAAAAACTGAATTTCAGGGTTCAGCAAAAGTGATTGAGGTAAAACTCCAAACCCTTCGTTCTGATTTTTCAAATTTGGAGATGGAAAAGAAGGAGTCTGTTCAAGATTATTTATCTAGGGCAAGTTCAATTGTTAATAAAATGAGGTCTTATGGAGAAAAAATTACTGATGAAACGGTGGTTAAAAAAATATTGAGAACTCTCAATGATCGTTTTGATCTCATTGTTCCCGTAATTGAGGAAGCACATGATCTGTCCACTTATTCCTTTGATGATTTAATGAGCTCCTTGCAAAATCATGAAGAGAGGTTGAACAGGAAGCAAGGAAAAACAGAGGAAAAAGCATTTCAGGTGAAAGGTGAAGATTTCAAGGAGAGAAATGGATATTCTGGTGGACGAGGATATGGCAGAGGTGAATATTTTGGTGGACGAGGATATGGCAGAAGTTTTGGTGGACGAGGATATGGAAGAGGAGGAGGATCTCGTGGAAGAGGTCGTGGTGGTCGTAATGCTGGTGGAGGTCATGGTCGATCATCTGAAAATCGAGCATTTAGTTATAAAAGTTCTATCCAGTGTCACTACTGCAAAAAATATGGGCACAAGGAATCAGAATGTTGGTCAAAACAGAAGGAATCAGGAACAAAGGCCAATTATGTTGAAAATGATGATACATCAGAAATGCTGTTCATGGCGCAGTATTCCAACAACCCACCAAATGATGATATTTGGTTCCTCGATAGCGGATGTTCCAACCACATATGCAGTTCTCGCTCGTTGTTTGAGAAGCTTGACATCTCCCAAAAATCAGAAGTTCGACTTGGTGATAACAAGAAAGTTGAGGTCGAAGGAAAAGGTACGGTTGCTATATGCACTAGTAGTGGTACAAAGAAATTATTGCATGATGTTTACTTTGTACCTAGTTTGGCACATAATCTGTTGAGTGTGGGACAATTAATGAATGGTGGATTGGTAGTTGTATTTGATGATGGTAAATGTGTTATTAAAGACAAAAAATCTGCTTCCATTCTTGCTAGTAGCGTCATGACCAAAAATAATATGTTTCCACTTGATTTGTCTACTATTGAGAAGAATGCTCTGGTTGTTAAGGGATGTAATGATTCTGATATGTGGCATTTAAGGTATGGTCACCTGCATCTTAATGGTTTGAAATTGTTAAGTAAGAAACAAATGGTATTAGGGCTGCCAAACATAGATTCACTTGCATTTTGTGAAGGCTGTGTCTTAGGAAAGCAGAGTAAAAGGCCATTTTCTGTTGGGAAGTCTTGGAGAGCCTCAGAAGTTCTTGAATTAGTGTATGCTGATCCTATTAGTATTTATCAGATTCTTGTTGTACCGAATTCGATTACTCTTTAACTGTTCTGTTAAAGCTTTTGGTTGGCAATTGTGTTTTTGGTTTTAGGCAACTTGCAACAACCAAAAATGGAACCCCTTTATTCGAGATATATGTTACAACTGGTTTACAAGGTGAATACAAGGAGCAGGTACTAAAATTTACAAGCTGAGCCTCCTATCCAATATTTTGCACTAATTTACAGTTGCTCTTACATGATGGAGTACTACGACGTACAAAATCATTGACTTGCTTTTAGCTAGATTATGTACTTTCATTTTTTGCATAAACTCTTGTCAGTTACATTAAGTTGGATAAATTCACCAAATTATATTTGTTGATTTTCACTAGCAATGAAGAAACTAAGGCAGTAGTTACAAGTACATGTGGTGGTAATCTACTATCTTTCATATCATAACTCTCATATGTATGTTTTATAGGCCATCTATATAAAGCAGAAGGAAGCTTGTCACCATTCTTTGGGATCCTTAAATCGCACAGAGCTAGAACTGGGTGTCTTTCCCTTGACAGCATTAGCTAGTAAAGCCGATCATGATCAGTGGATTGAGATGATGATGAAGTTCATGGCGGCAACTGGAAATTATATGGACGAAGAGGTAGCTAAGAACTTTGTAGCAAAACATCGGGTCAAATCAACACGTTGTCCGTGACTTAGGAAATGAGTTTGTGGTGGATTCGCTCGAAGAGAAAATTGTAGTACACTTTGTCTTTACTGTTGGTGACATTGTAGATAAAGTTACGAGGACTCTTAATAAAAAAGTACTTCGAGTACCAGGAACATTGGAGAGAAAAGAATGCTTCTCATTTTGTCTAAAATTCGAAGGAGACAAAGATCAACATGTTTCTGATGACCACAACCATGAAGTTTATCGTACTACAGACCACAGTTCCCTTGATTTTGTTGACTATACGTTGTCAGAGGGATACCCACCAAGGTTTGTTTCCACTGCATATAAATCGAACTATGCTGCTGGTGAAACTATTATTTATTAAACTTTTTGTCGTACAGGGGGTTATGAGAGGGGAAGATCACAGGAAATTTATATCGCTTCTCGTCAATCGGGCAGAAAATCAACAACCGCTTCTATCTCGTCTGACTACATTTAACCGGATTAACATTCCAGATTCATCTGATCCCTTAAATGGTAGTGTAGTTTACTAAATATGTTTGTATTCTGTATCAGGACCTGTAATATTAATGTGCCACAGTGTTTTTGTACTTCTTATTGAGATTGGAGCTTTGCATACTCTGAAGTTAATTAGAATTTTCTATCTTCGCAGGATTATGTATTGGCTCAAATGGTTACCTCGCCACGGAAGTCATTCAACTGAGGAGATTGTTTGGTCCTTGGCAGGAGGTTGATGGTACAAAGGAAGTTTCAGAGCCTGAGTGGTGCGAATATGTTGAAGCTGTGAACTTGACCGGTGATTTTGATATGCCAGCTGGTCAGGAAAGTCTTTACGCATCTTTGTCACCTTTTTCAGTTTTTTATAAGTGTCATGTATGCGTCTCCTTTCTGTAGTGTACAAGTAATAGTTTATATTTAATGTCTCTTTCGATGTCTTTAAGTTTTTGTGCGCATTCTTTTACATCTTGTATGTTTAATTAAATTTAATTTTTTTTTGTTATTCATCTGTGCAGGCGTCCAAAAGGAACTGGATTTCTCAAGTTTAAAACAATAGAAGCAGCTGATGCTGCAATTTCGGCAGCAAGTGCTGTAGCTGGTGTGGGTATTATTGTCAAAGGCAGACAATTGAAAGTCATGAAGGCCTTGGACAAGAATTCAGCACATAGCAAAGAGTTGTAAAGAAATAATGAAAATTTATTCTTTTGTTTCATTGGTGGATTTAATTGTGTATTTGTTTGTTACATTGGTGGATTATAAATGAGATGTTTGTTGGCATGTGATAATTGTAATTGTTTGAAAAATTGTAATTGTTTTATACTATATTGTGGTGTTTGTTGGGTTTGAGGTAAAGATCAGTGAAATTGCAATTTTAAAATTTTATTTTTTTAAAAAAAATTGACTTTATGCGTCGGTTCTTTAGATGACCGACGCCTATAATCAGACTTCCAGCGTTGGTTGTTTAAATGACCGACGCCTAAAGCACACTTTTAGCGTCGGTTATTTAAATGACCGACGCCTAAAGTACACTTTTGGCGTCGGTCATTTAAATAACCGACGCCTAAAGTACACTTTTCGCGTCGGTCATTTAAATGACCGACGCCTAAAGTAGACAATCAGCGTCGCCATTTTAACCGACGCTATAGACCTATACCTATAGCGTCGCCTTCATATACTACGCCAAATAACCGACGCCTAAAGCCTATTTTGACCGACGCTAAAAGACTATTCTGTAGTAGTGTAATGGTGATTCCAATGAAAAGACAGCATCACCTTTGGAGGTGAACTCTGTTCCTGTGCCACTGACTCAGATTAGCAAGGAGCAAACTGCTAATACGACTACCAACACTGGTAAGAACTTCCAGTTCCCTACTTTAAATTCTCCTCAACAACAAGATGTTACACATATTCAGAAGGGTAATTTGGGTCCAATTGATGACCCCTTGCACCCTTCTAAGAAGTCTGTTACATGGAGCTCAATAGTTGCTAAGGATATCGTTACCCCCACACCTAATAATGGAATTAATGATGAGGCAATCATTAAGTACAATGAAGATGGGTCTGCCTCGATTACTTTCTCTAGAGATTATATGCTCCAAGCACAAAAACAGTGGGAAACAAGCATTATTGGTCACTTTATTGGTGGGAATTTTGCTTTCAAATTCATTCGGGAAAAAGCACAGAATTTATGGAAGAACAAAGGTCTTACAGGTGTTTACTATAGTTCAAAAGGCTACTATACGTTTAGGTTTGGTACAATGGCAGAAAGAAACATGGCTTTAAACCTCAACACAGTTCAGATGGGGGGTAAAACGCTCTATTTGAAACCTTGGATGGAAGGATCAAAATTTAAGCGAAATGTGGTGGATAAAGTACCATGGTGGATTCGTTTGGTTGATGTCCCTTACTCTATGTGGTCGAGGGAGAGCTTGTCTTCTATTGCTCGTTCTGTGGGTAGACCGTTGAAATTTGATGATGCTACGGCTAAATTCGAACCATTAAAGTACTCTAATATTCAGGTTGAGCTCTACTACTCGTCGCCAAGGCCTGATTATGTTGGGGTTTCGATATTGAATGTTGATGGGGTGGAAGAAAAGGAACGGATTGATGTCCAATATTCGCAGCTTCCATACTCTTGCAGCTTATGCCAAGATTTTGGGCATTCTTTATCTCGTTGTATCAACAATCCTGAGAGAATTTCGAAGAAACCAAGGAAGGCACAAAATGATAAACAGGGTGGAGAACATAATGCTTCAACCTCTGTTCCACCACCTGTTTCAAACAATGGTTCAAAATCTATTTCATCCAATATTACAAACATTGTCCCACCAACGAGAGCAGAATACTTGGGGAATTTGGAAATGGTACCATACAGTATTGGTAAATTCTGTGGGTGTGATGTGGTTATGGACGAAGATGACATTATGAATGAGCTCGAGAAGGAGGTTGCAACCTTAAAAGACGTGGACAATGCCTCAAATGCAGCAGGGGATACCCAGGCACACCAAGAAACCTGCTTCGATGAAGATGATAACTTGATCGAATTTGACAGAAACCCGGTTGATCCTTTTCACAATGAAGCATTTGCGGCTGATGTTGATCCCCTAAATATTGAAATGCCATACTATGCTACTAGTACTCCGGATAAGAAAATGAAAAATTGAAAGTCCTAAGTGCAAAATACCAATATCGACACTGAACAGACCCACCGTTTGGTCGTTGATCTAAATTCGCCCCATTCTGCTGCGATACCAAAAGCCAAAAAACCAAATGTTAACAACAAAATTGTGGATGATGATGGTTTTACTCTAGTCACACACAGAAGAAGCCCCAGGTTGGCAGGTACGCCGACACTTCTCAAAAGATAATAATGAATTTTGCCGCATGGAATGTTAGAGGTCTGAATAAGACTCCGCATCAAAGGGAACTCATAAATTTTATCTCTGCAAATGCCTTGTCTTTTATTGGCTTGTTGGAGACCAAAGTTAAAGAAAAACATTCGCAATGCGTTTCAAAAAAGATTAAAAGATCATGGCAATGGCTGTTTAATTATGAAAACCATTACAATGGTCGTGTCTGGGTCGGCTGGGATCCCACCGTCTGGGATGTCTCAGTTCATTCTAAATCTTCCCAGCATATTACATGTTTTGTTAGGTTTATTGAGAAAGATTTCAGCTTTCTGGCAACTTTTATTTATGCTCATAACGAAGCCACTAATCGAGTCTCATTATGGAATGATCTTATTAATCTCAGCAATACTTCTTTGCCGTGGTGCTGCTTGGGAGATTTTAACTGCATTCTTAGTATTAATGAGGTGAGTGGAGGTAGGGAGACTTGGACTACCGACATGCAAGCCTTCAAAAACTGTATAGATACGGCAGGTCTTGCTCAGATTCGTACGTTGGGTGATCTATTTACATGGACTAATAAGAGACCTTTGGATCCTATCCTCAAGCGTCTAGATAGAGTCGTTTGCAATGATGTTTGGCTTAATAATCATACTGAAGCTTTTGTGACTGTTAAAAATAGGGGAATAAGGGATCACAATCCACTTCTCTTATCAATTCCAATGCATCTGGAACGTTTTGGTAAGCCATTCCAAATCTTTAACTACATGCTTGAACTACCAGATTTTCATTCAACGGTTACACAGGTTTGGGATTCTACCACTCTTTTTGGGGACCCTATGGCTATTCTGTGCAGGAAGCTTAGGGCTGTTAAACACGCTCTTAGGGATCTTAATAAAAACCATGGCAACCTTCATTCGAATGTTCATTCTATTCGTGAGGACTTGCAAGCGACTCAAGATGCTTTGCGTCTTAACAATTCAGTTGAGCTGCTTACTAGAGAAACAGATCTCATCTCCAGGCTCAATTCTGCACTCTTGGAGGAGGAATCAATCTTGCTTCAGAAATCAAGGGTCAAGTGGTTGTCTAAAGGAGATGGAAGCAACAGTTTCTTCCATAACCAGTGTAAGTCTAACTGGAATCACAATAAAGTCCTTGATCTTTATAACGACTCGGGTCTTTTGGTACATGGTTAGAGGCATTGCGCAACGGTTGCTGTGGACTATTACAGGAACTTCCTTGGCTCTAACTCTAGGCCTCCGGACACTAATACTCTGTCTCTGGATAACATAAACTGCCCAATCATCTCTGAGTCGCAAGCTGCTTGTTTGGAAGCCCTGGTTACTAATGAGCTCATTTATGCAACTTTGAAGAATATGAAAAAGAACAAGGCTCCTGGCCCTGATGGCTTTAACGTTGAATTCTTTCTTTCAACTTGGAACATTGTGGGTGATAGCTTTTGTAAAGCTGTTCTTTCGTTGTTTAATGAATTCAACATGCACAATGGAATTAATTCTACTAATATTGCTCTCATCCCAAAGGTTCCGAATCCATCTCACATGCGTGATTTCAGGCCCATCTCCTTGTGCACAATTGCATACAAGTGCATCTCTAAAATCATAGCAGCTAGGATCAAAAAAGTGATGCCTACGGTCATAGATATTGCCCAATCGGCCTTTATTCCGGGAAGACATATCACTGACAACATTTTGCTTGCTCAAGAACTATTTCGGGGCTACGATAGAGAGAATGGTTTTACGAGATGTGCCCTCAAGTTGGATCTTCACAAAGCTTTCGATTCCTTACAATGGGACTGCATTATTGCCGTGCTTCATAAAATGAATTTTCCATCTCGTTTTATAAGGTGGATCCAGCTTTGTTTATGTGGCCCGAGGTATTCAGTAAAAATTAATGGATCAGTTCATGGTTACTTCAAGGGGGCAAAAGGTATTCGCCAGGGTGACCCTATGTCACCTTACATATTTGCCTTGTGTATGAATATTCTTTCCCAGATGTTGAAGGCGAAGCCAGTGGGGTTTAAACATCATTGGAGATGCAAGGACTTGGATCTAACACATCTTTTCTTTGCTGACGATGTGCTTGAGTTCAGTCATGGGGATCAACATTCCATCACCCACATCATGAATTCGGTCTATAAATTCTCGCAACTTAGTGGTCTTACTCCCAGTCTGCAAAAGAGCACTAGTTTCTTCTGCAACTGCACCCACGAGCTGATTTCTTGGTTCCACGACACCTACAATATTCCTCAAGGCATCCTTCCAGTTAGGTTTTTAGGTGTTCCCCTTATTTCTTCTCAGCTATATGTCAATGACTGCATGCCTCTAATTGAGAAGCTTACCAACAGAATTATAATCTGGACATCTAAACTTCTGTCTCTGGCAGGTAGGGTCCAACTTGTTAAATCTGTTCTGTTTGCAATGCAATCCTTTTGGTCGAATCACTTCATCCTTCCTTCTACGGTTCACGATGTTATTCAGTCTATGCTAACAAGATTCATTTGGAATGGAAATATTCAAGATAAAGGGGGAACTAAGGTCAGTTGGGAAACAATGTGCTTGCCTAGGAATGAAGGTGGCTTGGGTTTAAAGGACCCTTCTGGTTGGAATAGGGCGCAGATTATTTGCCATATCTTAAAGATTATTAACAAGTCCCCAACTCTGTGGGCTTCTTGGGTGAACAACACGGTTCTTAAGAATAAACATTTCTGGTCAATTCCTATTCCCACTGATTGTTCGTGGATTTGGAAAAAGGTTCTTAGGCTTCGAACTACAACTCTACCTTTCATCTCCTACTCCATTGGTGATGGATCTTCTATCTCTCTTTGGTTTGATCCTTGGTGGCGTAATTCTTGTCTTGCAAACCAGGTTTCTGCTCCTATTATCTACCAAAGCGGTCTGAATCGCGGCTCTTCGGTAAATGACATTATAGCCACGGGGTGTTGGTTGCTTCCTCACCCAAACGAGAGACATCGTCACTTAGACCCTGACTTGTTGTACTGGATAAATTCGTTTGATAACCCATCTTTCAATCTGGAAGCTCGGGACATTATCCTCTGGGATGGTTTGAACATTAAAAAGGTAAGAACGTGGCACGTCTGGGAAAGTCTAAGACATCGAACTCAACAGGTTCAATGGTATCTGGCAGTTTGGCATCAGCTAAAGGTAGACAGATATGCTCATCACCACTGGCTTCTATGTCACAGACGCCTTTACACCTTAGCAAGGCTTGCTAGATTCGGAATTGAACTTGACCAACAATGTTTCATGTGCGTAATGGGTCGCGAGACTGATACTCATTTGTTCCTCCAATGCCCGTACAGCTGCTTCGTGCTTGCAAATATGCTTTCTATGCTAAATTTACGTGTTAATGGGCACACTTGGGCAGTTTTTCAGGAAAATGTTCTTAATATTCAGGACGGTTCAAAGAAGAGGGTGGCCTTGCTTATGATTCAAATTTATACTTACTTTATATGGCGGGAAAGAAATGCTAGGAAGCATGACAAAGGGAGCTTTGGCCCGAAGCAGCTTTTGGATGGGATCATCGTTGACACTCGAGCAAAACTTGCAAGCTCCACATGGTTCTATAAAATTATTATTAGTAGACCAGATCTGATTTTATAGTTTTATCCTTGTACTTCTTTGTTGTAGTTTGACATTCTCGGTTTGGAGAGTGTCGTTTTAGATCCATCTATGTCTTGTCATCGACCAAGGGTCAACCCCTTTGTAGCTTCTTTCTTCTAATATATATTAATTTAGCAAAAAATAAAATAAAATGTGTGTGTGTGTTTATTCAAAATACAATTACTTGATAGGTTTGCTAATTACATTACATTGTTTCTTGTAGAATGAACTATTTTTTTTGATTATATATAGACATTGTGATTTTATCTTTTTAATTTTGAAAATTATTTAGGATTTTAGCTTAAATGCCATGTTGTTGCTGCGTTCAGATATGGTGACTTGTTGTGGTATTGCTGCTGGATTTTTGGAGCATCAGAATGCAAATTCTGCATTCTGCTGCTATTTTTTTTAAACTGTTGTTCCTTAAATTTGATCGAATTCGGTCGAATTTAGCAAACTAAATTCGACTAGATTTGGTCGAATTTAACACTTTAGGAGCGAAATATTAAAAAATTTGAATTTTTTACCAAAATTTGAAATTATCAAAATTTTGAAATTTTTGGTTCGACCAAAATCGATCGAATTTATTAATATCAATTTCGACCAAATTTGGTTGAATTTATCCTAAATACGACCGAATTAATTGGTCGAATTTATCCTAAATTCGACCATATTACTAAATTTGACCTGCTTAAATATGACCAACAAAAATTCGGCTAAATTCGACCGATATCAGTCGAATTTAACCATTTTTCTTGTAAAGTTACTTGTTGATATATAATTAAATATTGTATGTAGTACCAATAGTTTAAAGACAAAAAAGACATTTAGCTAAATTTTTATGTAGGCACCCAGGCCCTTGACAGAATCCAAAGACGTGTTTGAATTTAATTTATAAGGGCTAGGAAATTAGATGTATAATAAGAATATAATACATGCAAGAAGAAACCAAACACAACTAAATTTTAAAATTTTATGGAATATTTTGCATTTATGCTAGTTGTAAAAATATATGTGTTTTTAACCTTTTTAATTGCTTGTATATACTGTAAATTTGTATCTATATATAAGTTAAATATTTATTTAGATTTTTTTCAAAAAATTATAATTGATACAATTATATGTATCTTAATATAAGCATATACAATTCATCATATTAATAATCAAAAGTTTTTAGCTGGTCAGGAATATTAGTTGGTCAGGAATATTAGCATTAACACTTTTCTCCCAAAAAATATTGAACAAAAAAAGCTCAAAAAAACCAGAATGTAAGAATATTTAGAAAGATTAATTTAAGCTTTGTAGTTAAACGGGCTGATCCAAATTAAATAGTCTTATAATTTGGGCCTTGTGGTTAAAAGTCCATGTTACAGAAGATTCTAGGAAGGATATATTAGACATTTAACAATCCCCTTAAACCCTAGAACATAATTATATATATAGGGTAAGAAGTATCATCATATCATGTGATCTACTGATCATAACCTATAGAAATGAAGTGCGGCCGACGAAGATTAACTGAGATATCTATCTTAATTTGCTTCCTAATTTTATTTACAGCTAGCCTTTCAATCGGGGTATTCTTGTTCTTATAATATATGAATACACCTAGAAATGAAATCGATTGTTTATTAATCATATATATATGTTTGTTTATATATGTTGTATTAGTTGAATATAACTCTGATTTTAGGCTCTCATTTGATATATAATTACACAAACTCACACAACTATACACTCACACAATTACAGGTTGCAGCTATTACATAAGGATATAACTAATTCGAGATCTCGGCTGAAACTTATTGATATCAGATTATTCAAACACTTTCGATATTATTAATGCACTTTTTTGTAATATTTAAAGCTTAGTCATAGTCAATTTTTTGTTAAATTTTCAGGACTGTATATCTTGTAAAGCACAAGATTTTATCTTTTGTAAAGAAACTTTTACAAAATTATTTTCTTTAAAAGTAGTCATTAATTCTTAATTGTGTTCCAAATTCACTCTGCGCTTGTCTCAATGGTATAAAGTATCTTCAATCTCTTGTATGTTTGATGATTTCACTGATTGATGTTTCTTTGTCAATTACATAGATAATATTCAGAGTTTTGCTACTTATGACATATAAACATTTATATGATTAAATTTGTTATACGATCATGTATATATACAAAAATTCATATTTGGAGTCTTTACTCATTTTCAATCATAATTTTATTTTTTTCCTCACTTTTTTCAGCGGCCTCATCACTAGATTTAGAAATCAATTAGATATGAACTATTGATTTGTAATTCTAGGGATGAGGACGTTGAAAAGAGCAAGGAGAAAAAGAAGATTATGATTAAAAATTGATAATGACTTCAAATATTTATTTGCGTGTATATACATAAGTGTGCAGATTTAAAAAAAATAACATAAAATCTTTGGAAAAAAATAAAATCATATTTCTCTCCGCTAAGCATAAGAACACAAAAGAAAAAACCATATTTCTTTCTTCCACTAATAAATTCACAACGCTTATGCCTACATTATTTTTCATTCATTTTATAATATTTTAAAATATTCTTTATTTGAATAAATATATATTAATTTATTATATTTTTATATTTAATAAAGTTTTAAATTAAAAACATTCATAATTTTTGTGGTACTATTTTAATATTATTATATATTTAAATTAAACTTTTTTCTAAAAATTTATAAAATAGTTATAATTATATAACCACGCGCCATAACTAATCTAAGTGCATCTTATAATGGCATACTAACATTTTTTTTTTCTAGTGCACATGTACAAAAAGGAATAACATTTTGTTTATTTTCAAAGCGGGTTGCTCCACCAAATTATTACCTTCAAATTATAATACATGTTCGTGAATCTTACTCTCATCACTTTATCATCTATACATCAAACAATTTTGTAACTTTTAATCCAATAAACTTTATAATACACGTTGATGGGCCTCACTCTTGTCATTTTATCATCTATACATTTGAAACTTCAATTCCTATATAATTCGGTAAGCTTCTTGTAATAACAAATAGCTAATTATAAATTATTTGAACAATAGATACCTATATAAACATAATCCTCCTAAACATATAATTGAGTACTCATATATGATTATAATCAAAATGCTTAAATTAAAATTGTCTTCCAGAACATATGAGATAAATATTAATTATTTGAACTCAAAATAATAATTAAATCCTTCTGTTTTATTCTCCACTTGTACAAAAAAAGTTGACAGCATATTTAAATAAGTATACATAGCTTTGGACACAAAACCTAAAGAATTCAGTTTATGATAATCAGTTGGCTTCTCCCGCTACTTCGTGGTTCAATATTATTATTAAAATATTAATTGTTCATGTTTAAGCAAAAAAAAAAAAAAAACCTATTAGTTGCATGTGTACAAAGTGCATATATGAATTCTTGTATATTTTTTTGCGATTTGGTTTGTTAGCTGAGGGTAGACGTGCATGTGGCCAGATCTGTCGTGCTGGATGGTGCATGGTTTATGGCCGTTATGGCTTGTTTACTTCAAACCAAAGATGTAGCTAGAGGTCAAGAAGGTAACAAGAATTATATCCAGACTTGTATAGTATTGAAAGAGCTAATATCTACAAACTAAATTGCCAAGTCGATCACTTAAGTCCTTGTTAGCTTTAATATATAACGACAACATAATTAAGAGGGCAAACTATGAACATAATTAAGAGGGCAAACTATGAACGAGTAATCTACAGTTACTTAAATGGGAAAGAGCCTTTCTCTCTATAATTATAAGGAAACGGTGTGTTCCAAACATAACTCTTTGATTAGCAACTATTGTGTGAGATTGATGTTGGGCTTAGTAAGTTGGGCTTTCTATAATCTAAACATGGTTGGAATAATCCAGTTGTTATGTGGAACTAGTCATCAGTGTTAGCGTAGAGTTAGGAGCATAATAAAAGTTATCAGCTGATTTGTTTGAGCTGATTAGTTAGAGTTTGTTTCGGGTGGTTGCTGATTTCTAGCTACCCTAGTTTGCTTTCTTTATATTCCTGTACTTTGCTTTCTGAATATAAGAGATTAGTTCATTCTCTTCCAGTTACAAGTTACATACAAGTGTGTGTGTGTAGTGTTTGATCTGAGTTACGCTTATACTTGGTATCAGAGCTCGAGGGCGACGCGGTCATAAACTCTGTCTCGTGCCAAGATGGAGGGGAACAAAACGAAGGAGGGTTCGTTTGGGCTAAGTTATCCGGTGTTAACGAAAACGAATTATACGGCATGGGCTCTCAGAATGAAGGTCTTTATGTAAGCACTTGGCGTGTGGGAAGCTATCGAACCCAAAGATCCCAAGACAGTGGTGGATGAAAAGGTGGACAAAAGAGCACTAGCAGTCATCTATCAAGGGCTCCCTGAGGATATACTACTATCCATTGCGGAAAAGAAGACTTTAAGGGAGGCGTGGCATGCGGTTAGAACCATGTCGTTGGGGGCAGATAAGGTAAAACAGGCAAAAGCACAGACTCTTAAGTGTGAGTTTGAGGCCATGAGTATGAAAGAAACTGAGCAACTGGACGAGTTTTATCTGAAGCTTAATAATTTGGTTACAAATATTAGAGCTTTGGGGGAGAAGGTGGAGGAAGCATATGTTGTCAAGAAATTGCTTAGAGCCGTTCCTTCTAAGTTTCTGCAAATCGCATCCGCGATCGAGCAATTTGGTAACTTGGAGACGATGTCAGTAGAAGAGGTAGTTGGTTCACTGAAGGCCCATGAGGAGAGGCTGAAAGGGGTGACAGAGACTAGCCAAGGACAACTCTTGTTGACAGAGGAAGAGTGGAGAAAAAAGGAGGGGAACGAGGGACATCTCCTTTTGACTCGAGAAGAATGGTTGAAGAAAACCAACAGAGAAGGGACTCGAGGTGGTGGAGAAAACCGTATGAGAGATGGAGATCGCGGAGGAAGGGATAAGAGCAGGGTGAGATGCTACAACTGCCAGGGATTTGGGCACTTTGCTAGGGAATGCCGCAAACCACGTAGGGAAAGAGAGGTACAAAAGGAGGCAAACCTTTCTCGAATCCAAGAGGATGAACCGGCATTACTGGTTGCAGAGGTGGGTGAAACAGAGGTTAGATCGATGCTGCTAAAGGAAGATTCAATGACCCCCAAACTACGAGCAAGTAACGAAGTATACGGGGAATCACAAGTCTGGTATCTCGACAACGGAGCCAGCAATCACATGACTGGTCAACGTGGAAAGTTTAAGGAACTAGATGAACGTGTGACAGGAAAGGTGAAATTTGGCGACGGTTCCACTGTGAATATCGAGGGCAAAGGGACAATAGCCTTCCAGTGCAAAAACGGTGAAGAAAGAGTTCTCAAAGATGTATACTTCATCCCAAACTTGTGCAATAACATCATAAGCTTGGGTCAATTATCTGAAGCTGGGAACAGGGTGATTCTAGACGGTGAATACTTGTGGGTTTATGAGAGCAGCGGCACATTGTTAATAAAAGTGAAACGGACTGAAAATCGCCTATACAAAATTAGTCTCGAAGAAAGCAAGCCTTCATGTCTACTCACGAAAATGGAAGAGGATACATGGCTGTGGCACGCTAGGCTTGGGCACGTGAATTTCCAGGCTCTAGAACTGATGTCAAGGGAGAAGATGGGACACGGGCTCCCTAAGTTAATTCAGCCACTAAAGAAGTGCGAAGGATGTTTGCTGTCAAAGCAATCCAGAAAACCATTTCCATCAAAGGCCAGCTTTGAGTCAAAGGAAGCACTGGAAATAGTACATGCCGACATATGTGGACCTCTCTCACCAGTCACACCAGGAGGTAATCGCTATTTTCTGTTATTCGTTGATGACTATAGTAGAAAGATGTGGGTGTATATGCTAAAAGAAAAAAGCGACGCATTTGAGGTGTTTAAAAAATTTAAGGCACTTGTCGAGAAAGGATCGGAGAGAAGCATAAAAATATTGAGAACAGACCGAGGTGGGGAATTTTGCTCAAAGGAATTCACTTTATATTGTGAGAAGGCAGGCATTCAGAGACATTACACAGCTCCATACACCCCACAGCAGAATGGGGTGGTGGAACGCAGAAATCGAACTGTTGTTGCTATGACGAGAAGTTTTCTGAAGGAATCAAAGCTACCAGCATTCATGTGGGGGGAGGCAGTTCGACATTCAATTTATGTGTTGAATCGATTACCAACTCGTATATTGAATGGTCGAACCCCATACGAAGCATGGAACGATAAGAAGCTAGATTTGTCACACATAAGAATATTTGGATGCACAGCGTATATGAAAATTCCAGCCATACATACAAAGAAATTGGATGACAGAAGCAAGTTGGTTGTGTATCTTGGTAAAGAACCAGGAACTAAAGGTAGCAGGCTGTATGACCCGGAGACAGGAGCAGTACACGTGAGTAGGGATGTGGTGTTCCAAGAAAGAAAATTCTGGCCATGGGAACGAAACGAGAAGAACGAAGAAAAATTTTCTGGGTACTATGTTGAGTTCGGTAGTTCGATCGAAGCAGAGGATAACAATGATATAGAGAATGAACCAATGACGCCTGTGCAAACACCTGTGCAATCATCTCCATCACAGTCGTCGCAATTGTATTCATCAGGTGAAGGAACAAATAGTGGGTTCTCTAGTTCTGAGCATGGGTTCACTGGCTCTGAGCGTTATGGCTCTGGCTCCTCCACAGAAGATAGCGAACCTCCAAAACGGTACAGATCACTTGCTGAAATATACAATGACACATAAATAGTTGATTTGATTGATGAAATGATGCTACTAAAGATAGAAGGACCAACTTCGTTCAAGGAGGCAACAGAGGAAAAGGAATGGCGAGATGCAATGAAGTTGGAGTTGGATAAAATCGAGAAAAACGACACCTGGACACTTACTAGCTTGCCACCTGGACACAAGCCAATTGGTTTGAAGTGGGTATTTAAAGTCAAGAAAGATCCCGAAGGGAATGTAGTAAAATACAAGGCCCGTCTTGTCGCAAAGGGATATGTCCAAAGGAAGGGGATTGATTACAACGAAGTGTTTGCTCCAGTGGCGCGCCTTGACACAGTACGACTCCTGTTGGCACTGTCAGCTAAGGAAGGGTGGGAAGTACATCACCTGGACGTTAAGTCAGCGTTCCTAAACGGTGAGCTTAGTGAAGAAGTATATGTGACTCAGCCCGAGGGATTTGTGAAAAGGGGGCAAGAACAGATGGTATATAAATTGTCAAAAGCCTTATATGGACTTAGGCAAGCGCCGAGGGCTTGGAATGCTCGCTTGGATAAGTGCTTGAAGGAATTGGGATTCAAGAAATGTCTGCACGAACAGGCTGTGTACACGAAGTCTGAAAGTGGGAATGTGATCATAGTAGGAGTCTACGTCGATGATTTATTGGTAACAGGCTCGGATAAAAGCGAAGTCGAGAGATTCAAGTTTCAAATGAACAAGCAATTTGAAATGAGCGACTTGGGTTTACTATCGTTTTATCTGGGCCTAGAGGTGAATCAAACGGGACTGTTTACAACTTCGAAACAGTCAGCATATGCAAAGAAATTGTTGGACAGGTCTGGATTGATGAATTGCAACTCATCTAAATATCCTATGGAGCAGAAACTACAGTTGGATAAGGATGAACAAGGGAAACCAGTGGATGCAACCGAGTACAGGTGTATTGTTGGGAGTCTACGATATTTGACGCACACTCGATCGGATATCTCGTACGCAGTTGGTATGGTGAGCAGGTTCATGGAGAGACCTACAACAAAGCATCAGCAGGCTGTGAAGCATATATTGAGGTATATAAGAGGTACTATGAATTATGGTTTGGTATATGATAAAGGAGGAAAAGAAAGAATTCTCTCTGGCTTTTCGGACAGCGACTTGGCTGGCGACGTTATAGATAGGAGAAGTACAGGTGGAATGTGTTTCTATTTAAACAAAAATTTAATCTCTTGGGCATCTCAGAAACAGAGGGTTGTGACACTATCGTCGTGTGAAGCCGAGTATATGGCAGCCACGACAGCAGCATGTCAAAGCATTTGGCTTCGAGGACTGTTAGAGGAGGTCACTGGAAAACAAGTTGGACCAGTAAAACTTTATGTCGATAATAAGTCTGCGATTGAGATGATGAAGAATCCTGTCCAGCATGGAAGAAGTAAACATATAGATGTGCGCTTCCACTTTATCCGTGAATGCATTGAGCAAGGCAAACTGGTTGTTGAGCATGTAGTTACACAAGAACAGCGAGCAGACATCTTGACTAAAGCACTGGGGAGAGTCAAGTTCGAAACAATGAGGAAGGCGATTGGTGTTGCTGATCTTGCTACAACTGCACAGAGCATGTCTGAGAAGTATGTTTAGATTAAGGGGGAATGTGTTGGGCTTAGTAAGTTGGGCTTTCTATAATCTAAACATGGTTGGAATAATCCAGTTGTTATGTGGAACTAGTCATCAGTGTTAGCGTAGAGTTAGGAGCATAATAAAAGTTATCAGCTGATTTGTTTGAGCTGATTAGTTAGAGTTTGTTTCGGGTGGTTGCTGATTTCTAGCTACCCTAGTTTGCTTTCTTTATATTCCTGTACTTTGCTTTCTGAATATAAGAGATTAGTTCATTCTCTTCCAGTTACAAGTTACATACAAGTGTGTGTGTGTAGTGTTTGATATGAGTTACGCTTATAATTGATACTCATATCTATGACAGTAGCAACTTGTGCGAGATTGATACTCATATCTATGACAATCTTTAAAGAAAAGCAAAAGCAATTGAATACTCAGAACAAAGCTTAAAAGTTTGTTACAATCTGTAAATTGTATCCTTCATTTCTTCCTCTACAAGACTACAACCTCTACATATACTCGCAAACTCACATCAGACTCGGAAATGTAACCAACTATCTAACAAAGGATGACACATTAAAATTACAATCCTGTCCTTAGCAGTTATAACATCTTTCCAAGTATGCCCTTTGACTTTGAATGTCAGTCTTGTGTATTCTCTTTACTTCCCACCTCCAAGTTTGGAGTAACAACACCAAGTTTGGACATCAGATAGGCATGTTGTTTTGCAGTGAGCTTAAACATATCAATGAGCTTAAACCTATCAGCTATTTGAACATATATATGATGAAACATGCTTTTGTCACAATTTTTCCTGTTTTTACCTTATCATGAATAAAATGACACACAATCTAACGTAACTTGATTGTCACAATTGAGCACAACGGGAGGCAAGTGTGTGAAAAACGCATATCTTTCAAAAGAGCACTCATCCATGTAATTTCGCAGCTTGCAAGTGTCATAGCACGATTTAATTTGTATTTTATTTTATTTTATACAACCTATTGCAACTTTAGAAGTAGGAAGAGGAATAATGACCCAATTAAGTACCATTCATTTCTAATGCGCGCGCGCGCGCACACACACACACACACACACACACACACACACATATATATATATATATATATATATATATATATATATATATATATATATATATATATTGATATTTATGTAGTTAACTCTCTCATATATGATATATTTTAGTATCGCTCAGATAGTTTATGGATCCTAGAGCTTATTTATAATATATATTATATGTGATATTTAACGTGTCATTTTTTATAATATAACTTATAGTTATATTGTCCTCCAATATTAGAGTTCATGTATCGTCTCAAACTGGACGCGAAATTCAAAAGTGGAAGAAAAAAATTTCAATTTCTCTTCGATTTGCACAATATATACAATTACAAAAAACTTGTTAGATCATTGGAATATATAATGTATAACAATAGAAAATTGCATTTAGCTTTCATACATTCCATGAACTGACTCCATATCAAATTATTTGTAAATAGGAAATAGGTTGTAATTTTTACAATTAATCATAATCATCATCGGCTTTTACGTTCCCAGTTCTCACTTTTTACCTTCCCACTTCTTCTTCTTTAACGCACCACATTATTATTCATTCCACTTATAATTGTGTTATAATGAATGAATGCAGGAGATCCTTAACCTTCACCCAAAGATAAGTAACTCTACACAAAATATGGAAGAGTTATTCTAGGTATGTAGAGTACAAAAATGATGCTGAAGGACGAGATATAAGTTTTTGGGCCTATGAAAAAGTTGTCCACTATTGGGACGATGCAGGTCTCCCTCGGGGGGAATACTTTAACACCACAGCGAAAATAGGCGGTGTAGTGAGGTCTACATTGTTGAGGTGGATGGTGAAGAGCGACGTCAGGCCGAATCACTTTTATGATTCTGTAGTGTGGGGTGAAGAGATGAAGGATCTCTATGATGCAGATGTTCATCTTGTGATGAAAAAAAACGATGACAGTAATGATCCTGAAGCTACTATGATTACGTATTTAGAAGGAATGAGCCTGCTGATTAAGGTTGACAATAATGCTGGAGTGTCACTGATGGACTACCCACTTCCTCTGTCAAGATCAAGTGCGTGGCAAGGGAAATTCTTCCTTCTGATGTGAACAATTTCCTACACTACCATTTCCCTTCCCCTGTTTCTAGTTCCCCTGTTTCTAGTTCTAGTGCATGAATGTTTACACTATTATCTGTTATAATATAACTTGTAGTTATATTGTCCTCCAATATTAGAGTTCATGTATCGTCTCAAACTAGACGCGAACTTCAAAAGTGGAAGAAAAAAATTTCAATTTCTCTTCGATTTGCCCAATATATACAATTACAAAAAAAACGTTCACGTATATGCATCGGTAAAAATGTATGTAAAAAACATTTTTAGGCAAAATTTTAGTTTAGACCACATGATCTTTAAACTTGTTAGATCATTGGAATGCATAATGTATAACAATAGAAAATTGCATTTACCTTTCATACATTCCATGAACTGACTCCATCTCAAATTATTTGTAAATAGGAAATAGTTTGTAATTTTTACAATTAATCATAATAATCATCGGCTTTTACGTTCCCAGTTCTCACTTTTTACCTTCCCACTTCTTCTTATTTAACGCACCACATTATTATTCATTCCACTTATAATTGTATTATAATGAATGAATGTAGAAGATCCTTAATCTTCACCCAAAGAGAAGGAACTCTACACAGAATATGGAAGTGTTATTCTAGGTATGTAGAGTACAAGAATGATGCTGAAGGACGAGATATAAGTTTTTGGGCCTATGAAAAAGTTGTCCACTATTTGGACGATGCAGGTCTTCCTCGGGGGGATACTTTAACACCACAGCGAAAATAGGCGATGCAGTGAGGTCTACATTGTTGAGGTGGATGGTGAAGAGCGACGTCAGGCCGAATCACTTTTATGATTTTGTAGTGTGGGGTGAAGAGATAAAGGATCTCTATGATGCAGATGTTCATCTTGTGATGAAAAAAAACGATGACAGTAATGATCCTGAAGCTACTATGATTACGTATTTAGAAGGAATGAGCCTGCTGATGAAGGTTGACAACAATGCTGAAGTGTCACTGATGGACTACCCACTTCCTCTGTTAAGATCAAGTGCGGGGCAAGGGAAATTCTTCCTTCTGATGTGAACAATTTCCTACACTACCATTTCCCTTCCCCTGTTTCTAGTTCCCCTATTTCTAGTTCTAGTGCATGAATGTTTACACTATTATCTGGTTTTAGTTTTTCTTTTTTTATTCGGATGTCAATGGGTTACTCTTTTGGTTCTTTAATGCTTACACTAATTAGTTATTTTGTTTATCCTTTTTTATTTCGTATGTCAATTTGAAATTCTTTTTAAGTGCTTGAAATTAAGTTTACATTTTTAGTTATTTTGTTTGTCCTGTTGGGAGGGATGTTTACAATTTCTTTTTTTTCATTTGTCTTTTTTACATTCCAGGAATGCAATAGCATTATCTGTATTAGGTGTTCAATAAATTCATCGATAAATTGATCCAGTATCCAAACACTTTTTTTTTTTACTATTTTAACTATATATTATTCAGTCTTTTATGTATTGTTTTACTCGGCAAATAAAAAGAATATATATACACATATAGGCAAATGGTCAAATACAAATCACTTTTAAAATACAAACTAAAAACCAACATTAAATATATTATATTTCATCTATTCTAAGGGCCCCACCAGGGACACCTTCACAAAAATGTAATAAATTAACTCACCAATGTTTAGTAAAAAAAAGTTATTGTTCATTGCTGACGTCATTGCCACGTCAGCAATGAACATTAATTTTTTTTATTACTAAATAGAGGGCAGATTATTATACACTTTTTATATTGGGGTACCCTTAGTTTGGTCATTAGATTAGCTTGAAATGTTGGATTGGGGTTTTGTTTGTAGTTTGTATTTAAAACTGGTTTGTAGTTGAACATGACTATATATATATATATATATATATATATATATAGGGTTTGATTCAAATGAGAACCACTACCTAAAAGAGAACCGGAGAACCATTGAATCCTACTGCAGAACCTATTTTGTTTCATAATAAAAATATAGTGTTCTCCTACTGAATTTCAAAGTTATGCACATGAAATTAAAAGTTCTACAACTGAACTTGCTTTTTCTACAAAGTTCTACAATGAACTTACTTTTTTAACAAACACTCAACTGCTGAACTTAAAAGTCTGAATTTAAAGTTATGCACATGAAATAATTAAAATTTCTACAAATGAACTTGCTTTTTCTACAAAATTCCACAACTGAACTTACTTACCATTGAGTTCTACTGCAAAATCTATTTTGTTTCGTACTAAAAATATAATTTTCTGCTACTGAACTTCAAAGTTATGCACATGAAATTAAAAGTTCTACAATCGAACTTGGTTTTTCTACAAAGTTCTACGATTGAACTTACTTTTTTCAACAAACATTCTGCTGCTGAACTTAAAAATTATGCATCTGAATTTTGAAGTCACGAATTCTAAAGTTCTGCTATTGAACTTATTAGAGTTCTCAGGTTCTCAGTTTAATGGTTCTCCAAGAAACATGATCGTATAAATATATTGAAATGATTCAGTTAGACAAATATATAATGACCTTGATGTTGGATCTTGGTTAACTTACTGTGTGTAAAGAAAAATAGTTAGTGAGGAGATAAAAAGGGTCTTCACCAGTCACTTGTGTTTTACAACAGCCTGATTTTGTGTATGAACATATTGAGGAAATAAGGCCCCGATAACGTGTATTTTATACACGTTTTATATTTCATTCTCTTGCACTTTTGTTAGTTTCCAATGTAGTTTTATCGATATTAATTATTTCCATTTTTCAGTACCGCATGCTCATGTGCTCGAAAGATGGCTTATTTTGGGCTTGAAAGCAAAGATTATTCAAGAGGGAAGTTAGAAGATGGAAGCTCGCGATGCCGGGAGGTTTTTAATGATTTATTCTTGAAGATTTTGTCTCGCACGGCCGTTCCGCAAGCCTTTCAAAGAGTTTAAAAGGAGCAGTTTGCTGTACGGGCTGCTGTACGGCCGTTCAACAGGCCGTGCAGAGTGTTCAAAGTAGTGCAGATTGTGCAGTCTTTTGTACGGGCTGCTGTACGGCCGTTCTCTTGCCCTCTTGTATAATAGATGTATTAATAGAGTAGTTGTAAGCCAAACAAAATATCTTATCTTCATCCCATCTTTATCACTTCAAGAACATTCAATTAGGGTTAGTGAGTAGAGAGAAACATTTATTACTCATAATCTAGCATTGATTATGAGTAACTAACTTCATTTATTTGGCTCAAGGAAGCATTTCTTGTACTAAATCCACTTCATTTTAAGTAAGATCTATTTCACTCTATCTTGAATGCTTGTGATGTATTGTTTATGATTTTAATTGGAGATTTGTAAGTTGATTTACCTTACTCTTCTTGTATCTTCAATTGCAAACAATAATACGTAATCGTTAGTTCATTCAATATAGTAGCACAAGATTTAGTGTACCTAAATCCATAAAATTCAAGTGCAAATACCTAGGTTGAGCTTCTCATCCTTGGGTTTGTCCTAACCTCTCTTTGTTTAATTCCTTGACTTGGTTAAATTGATAGTGCTTCATTATTGGTTGCTAGTGTCAAGAGAGCTAATTTATGTGCTTCACTAAATTAGTGTTTTTAGAAGAGAAGTAAGTAATTGTGTGCTTCACTAATTATCTTGGTTAGGTAGAGTTGGATATATTTTGCTTGTTTGTTGGGTTGAAGTGCTTGATTTGCCATATCCTTGGGTAAAATATATCGTTATCTTGCTAATTTACTACTCATTGTGCCTTGTTGTGTTGGTAAAATTGGATGATTGCCATTAACTTAGTTGTATATCTATAGCAATTTATTTCTTGTATGCAAGGTGTTTGATAAAATACCTCAACAAATTCAAAACCCCCCACCATTTTACTTTACACTAGTATTGAACGCTATTCCCTTCGGTTCAATCCCTACTTACCACATTTGCTACATTTTGTAGTTAAGTGCGAACATAGTAGAGCATAAATAATATCATTTTCAATTTGACGCGTCGACGACGGGCGTGGCCAGGCCCATTATCAAAGTCTAGTAATTGTACAAGTATTGGCTCTATATAAAGGCGCCTCTTCTACTTTCATTATTAGCATGATCAATACAATGTAGTCCTAAATAAATTTATTACCTTACACTGCTATGTTGTTATTTCTCTTCCGCTAATGTTAATATACAAAAGTTATCATGGTATCAAAGCCTCCGATTCTCGAGGACTCGAAAATAAATATTCCAGTGGCCACATATCTACACCAGCCCCCCCATTTTCCTGTTAAAGAAAACCCTAAATCTAATTAACACCCACCATTTTTACTCCTTTCCCTTTGTTGAGGACGAAGCCAAGTGAGGAGAGGGTAAAGGGGATTGAAGCGGATGTGGTTGAGATTGAAAAGGAGTTTGTTTGTGATGAGCACAAGGTGTCTGATGAAATGCCACTGAGTATTAGCGTGAGTTTGTTTGATTTCTTCCTATCTTTATGAGCTGCCTTGTAAGGTGTTGTGGTGTTAAAGGTTTAAAAGAAGTGAAGTTGAGTGATTATAGGAGGAGTGCACATCAGGTGTTTGACAGTTTAGAGGTTGAATTGTTGTGTTTGTGTAGTTGGCTCCCCTGCACCGAATGGAAGTATGCAGATGTTTCATGTTATGTATCGAGTACTTATTTCTCATTTGCAGCAAGGTCAAGATCAAGTGAATCGTAGAGGAGGTCTTTATTCTATTCCTATATATCCTTTTAGGGGGCCAATGTCGACATTTCCACCCACCACTCTTATTCCCTTTACATACAATGTACCGACGGGTGGACCAACTTCTAAGGCTGCATAATTGGGTGGGGAGCAAGGCCAAGTAAGACAACAAGAACAACAGCAGCAACAACCCGGACAACAAAGACAGGTTGTAGTAAGAAGATTTCAGTTTGCATTTCAGATTGACTTGTTTCTCATCTTAAAGCTGGCAGTTGTAATTTTTCTATTTAACCAAGATGGATCGAAACATAGGCTTTTCCTTCTCGTGTTTTTTGCTGCATTAATATATCTGTACCAAACTGGAGCTCTTGCAACATTGGTTCGATGGCTATCACAAGGTATGCAGAGAACAGCTGCACCTCCCCAACCACCAAGGCCAGCTGTTAGGCCTGATAACATTCCTCTTTTTGGAAGACAAGGGAATGGGGATGCTGCTTTGGCAGGTTGTCAACCTGGAGCCGAGAATGAGAATCATGCCGAGCACAATGGACAGCAAGCAAAGACATCTCAAGAGCACAAAGAGACAAGGACGAGATTGAAGTTGATAAAGGCCATTGAGCTACAATATAATCGGTCAAGTCATAGGTAGCAGATTACTCTTAACCACAAACCAAAAAATGAAAAATATAACCACCTCTATCATCAATATCTGAAAGGTGAAGATGGAAGGTATCATTTATGGAAGTCATTGCCATCGCTTGAAATTAAAAGCAGAGTGTTCATTTCTGAAATGTGCAGAATGAACGAATACTCGAGCTAATTTTGCAGCTTATCTTACATTGTCAAGTTGCTGTGAAATAGCACTTGCATAACCAAGTTGCTATATTGGGCCTCGACTCTACTTTTAAAGTCCACCAAATTCTGTTGAGGTAGGCCATTGAGCCCTTGAAAAACCGCTTGGATATAGAAATTACTGGGGACGAAGAAGAAGAGAGATTGAGAGCGAAATGAAGCTAGTGCTTGAAGCCCGAGCCAGAGCCAGAGCCAAGAAGCCCGAGCCAGAGCCAGAAGCCAGAGCTCAAGACACAATCCTCAAATGGCTAGAAGAGCTAGGACATGTGAAAATGTAGTTTAATGCAAAGGCAGGGTCCTTGAATGGCAAACAAAGCTAGGATTCCTTGAATGGCAAGCTTAAACTAGTCCTTGAATGACAGGAATTGGAGAACCTGTCAGGACATTGAAGAACGTTGTACACTCCAACTGTGATTTTTTTTGTCTGTTTGTTTTGATGGAATACCATGTTCTGAAATGGCAGGATGATATGATTTGGCTTGTGATGAGCAGCCTCAGGAGCTCTTTGTTGGTGGTGTCCAACTGTGTCCACATTTCTTGTGGATCATAAAGTTCAAGCCAAGAGCTTCTCTTTGTTCCCGCTCTTAGCTTGAGGGGGAGTATTGAGGAAATAAGGCCCATATAAGACCTATTACCAAAGTCTAGTAATTGTAAAAAATTAATATAAAACACTTGAAACGAATCTGTACTGAACTATTGTCTAATGTGATAAACCAACCAACAATACATCTACATTTCCACATATTAAGGAGAAGATAACAAGCAGCTGCAAAGATAATGCAAAAACGTAACATGGATAAATTACTTCAATTGTGTAGTCAAACTATATATTATCCATGTATATGGTTATCTGTTGTCCTTATATTCTTCTTGTTTATCAAGTGTACTTCTAATCCTGAAGATACAGAACATGCTAACCTTGTAAACCCTACATATACAGAAGTTGGAAGATGAAAAAAGTAAGAGGTTTAAAACCATTCTCATTTTATACTGTTAACTTATTTATGGTGTCAAGATGTTGCAGTAACTACATCTATAGGTACAGGTTATCAACAGAGTTCAGATAGAAAACTTTAATTTATCTTTTCATAACCTAAAAATAAATTATACGATGATATTTATAATATCCAATGTCAGCATTAGTTTAAACCATCTGTGATATAACAGTTGTGACAACAAGTATAAATTGCAATTACAACTCAAACAGAATGTACTTTACTGTGAGTCCCCTTAAAATGCGTGCCGCACACCCCTTGAAAAGTGTAAACAATTGGGTGGGACGGAGGGAGTAATTTTTTTTCACCCATCCATTCTGAAATCATCTACCTATTATTCCAACATTCAACCACAATGAGTGACTTTAACATCTCCAAAACCAATGCTGCTTACTTCCAGGGTTATTACTATATATATAACTTGATAAAGGTTTAGGCCTGACTCTAAATATAAATCTTATCAGGATTTCTATGTTTAATAATCAAGAACTAGGGTCTATGTTTCACTACAGAGGAAATGGCGAGCCTAGAAGTACAACCAACCCCTTTTAAATTTTATTCAAATAAAATCTATTTTCAGGTTTTGGAAATTCTAGTTTATTACATTTAACATAGGCCATAAATGACTTAGCAAAAAAAAAACATAGGCCATAAATGAGTACTCTTAGCAAAAATTATTATCAAAATTTGAAGCTAAAGTCATTACAAATTCAATGTTAGTATACCCCTTTATGGTAAATCCATCAAATAACCAACACTACAAGTAAAAAGGCCAAAACTGACCACGCGATTGGTCGATTTTGGCCCTTTTTTGGTCGAAAATGCCGTTCAAACCGACAAACTCGAATGGTAGGAATTGCTCCAGTCGGAAAAGCCTATTGGTCGGAATTGCTGGCTTTTTTCCAAAAGGCCCCCACATGCCATGTGGCTGCCCATGTGGCTCGCCAGCCACATGGGCTGTCTCGTCACATGACACGTCACATGTCACGTCATCTGAAAATGGACCCCAAGTGTTGACGTGTCATCCACAGTGTCAAGTGGGACCAGCCTACGTCATTTCTGCCATGTCATATTTGATTGAGCGAGAAATTCAACTTTTTCACGAAATTTTTGGCGGAAATCTGTTGATCAATTCCGTCCAATATTGGTCGGTTTTGATGTGAGCGGGAAATTCAATTTTTTGACCAAATTTTTGGCGGAAATCGATGTGGATGGTGAGGCCAATTTACAGTCAAAACCGACCAACAGTTGATCAAAACCGACCAATATTGGTATGTTTTGATTTCCGACCAAGAATTGGTCGGATTTGATACTTATGTGTACAGATTTCGGGACCCACACACACCATTTCCGACCAAATTCGTGAAGTCACTCAATTCTGAAAAATATTTTTTGGTACGTTTTGCTTGGTCGGTTTTGGCCGTTTTTCTTGTAGTACAAGGAGAGGAAATATACCTGAATGAGATGAACTTGTGCTCACACCCTCAAACATAGGAACTGCCTGACCCAAGTACTCTCGGTTGTGGTTCTCTCTTGGAATAGCGAGATTAATTAGGGTACGGCTTTGCTACCCTCTTAAACTCATTCATGATATCAGATAAAGCTGACTTTTTCAAAAACGAATTAGAACCAGTTAGTAGGTTGGTACAATAATAAAGAAAATCTGTTAAATGAAAGATCTTAATTCATATATCATTGTACCGGTTTCTTCACCACGGAGGGTTTTGACACAATCGGTTGCTACTGATCTTCGGATGAATGTTTCTCCATCATGCAAGACAAATGAGTCGGAAAACCTGAAACAAAATTATAATACTTGTCCCATAACATAAAAAATGGAAGGATGCAGATGAAATTTGCTTGGACACCTTTTTACAATTTTTCGTACCATTCCAATGGGTGCTGATCTTTAAATGAAGATTTCTCTTGCACGACAAATGAGTTAGAAGACCTGAAACAAAATTAAAATACTTGTCCCATAACATAAAAAATGGAAGGATGCAGATGAAATTTGCTTGGACACCTACATACAATTTTTCCTACCGTTTTTCAATACAATCCTAACAATTTAAGTAAAGCTCAAACCCGCTAATTTGAAAATAAATGCTCCATACTTCTTCTCACTCATTCTGTTGTACAAACTTCATATAGAAATATAGAGTCAGTCATTAGTTAGTTGCCATGTTTAGATGATTCTGAAGTAGTAGATTGTACAATACTGCAAGTAGTAGTAGGTTGTCATTTGCTTATTTTTTTTATCTTAAGATTGTACACATGGGGATATATATGCAAGGATGTCAATCTTTTAGGTCTAAGAGCCCTAATTAATTTTGTAGCAAGCCCCAAGCTTCCTACTTTATTCTGCATAACTCTAAATAGCTCTTGTACGGATTAATAATTCCAGAATCAACAAACTAGTAGGGAGTTCAGTTTGATAATTTGAACACAAACAAGCATCAAAGCAGTGGAATATTGAGCCAAAAGGGTTGCTTCTTGAGCAGATTTCCAGACAATGTCATAGGGATGATTTTATCTTAGAAAAGAATGGAAGGTGCTGCCTAAAACTTGTACATGTTGATGACTTGATATTGAGTGGTGATGAGACAAAAACATATATAGTAGAAGTGAAATTAACTTTAATTAGATGAAACTTTCAGCATCAAGATCTGGGGTGAGATATTTCTTTGGGATAAAAGGTTGCAAGAGGATATAAATGAACAACGTTGAATCAGACTGAACATGCTACGGACATAGTGTGGGAAAGGAAGATTGCGATGAAACTAGTTTTCCAACTCCAAGTGTCAAGCTGTCTGTCAGGAGAAATTATAAGATTAATAAAGATTAATTAAAAGGTTATTGTACCTGAACCTAATAAGACCATCGTTGTCTTCTTCTGTACCACAACTCAGTGAGAAGTTGTCCTAGAAAAGCACATACTGGAGGTTGCACTTCATGTGGTGAAGTACTTGAGAGGAACAGTACAATTGAGATTGTTCTATCCTAAAGAAATTTATCACATGGTGTATGGTTAGAGTGATGCAGACTGGGGAAATTGTATGGACAGAGGAAGATCATTAACAGGATTTTGTATTTTTTGGATCGTCTTCAATATCCTAGAAGCCAAAGAAATGAAAGGCGGTTTCAAAATTCATATGTGAGTTTAAATTAAGCAGTATGTGTGTGTCTCAGAAAACAAGTGAGAGCTTTTTTTTTTTTTGAAAAACAAGTGTATTAAATTCAATAAATCAGAGCCATACGGCATCTACAATTCATATCGAGTAGAACAAACATAATTGAATCGCCGGACATCCAAAGGAGACCAAAAGCGAATTTTGACGGAGATATATACAATTGTATCCCCAACACCCGTCTGAGCTTATCGACCTTGAATGCAGAACCAAAACAGCTCGAATCACTAAATCCAAATCCACGCTCCCACAAACCGGAGAGAAAATCAAACTCCCACAAAACGGAGAGAAAATCCAACCAACTCAACATTACAAGCGAGAAAACCAAACAACTAAGCATTACAAGTTGAAGATTAAGAACTTAAAAATTATAATTAAAATACAAAAACCGAAGAAACAAGAAAAAAATACAACAGCTCCAAACTTAGATCTGAAAAATCGAATCCCCAATAAACAAGATGAACCCACTCACAGATCCGGGTGGCTAGTCGGAAACGGAGAAATAGTCGGAGCTCCGAAGTTTAAGAAACTAAGAACAGAGGCAGATCGGAAAAGGTTTAGAAACCTTAGATCCAAAGGGAAAACCAAGAAAATGAGATGAAAAACTAAAGAAAAAGAAGGAAAAAACTGAAATTTTATTTGGAGGGCCTTATTAAAAACCTATTAAGGAAAAAGAGTGCCCTTTTATTCGAGGGAGTAAGCTTAATCGACTCTCATCGGAGATGAACTCCGACTAAGTCGTGAAGAAGATGGAGGCGGGTGAAGAAGAAGAAGGGAGCAGAGGAGAGAGAAGGGAGAGAATATTTGGTATCCTATGCTTGGTGGCTATACACTTGTCTTGCATTAAAAACCAAGTGAGAGCTTGTTTGGCAATGATTAAAGTTAGTAACTATTGACAAGTTGTTAAATGTGTGTGTCCATAATAAGTAATAAATGTTGCATAAGGTTAAAAGACCAGCTTAAGGTCAAAATTTTGATAAGAGGTACTTTTTAATTAACTTAATACTAGAATGGTAAGTTACATTCGATGTAAGTCTTAAAAATTTGATAGGTCATGTTTTTGTCTTCATGTTCATTTGCATCTGCTAATATATTAACTTATAACGTTGCATATAGGGTTTTGAAGAATCCAAGGTTGCTACTACACCGTCTGCAATTAGCAGAGTTCCACACTCGGATGAAGTTGCATGTGGGGGTTACCATACATGTGTTATTACAAGTGCGTTTAATTATCCATTCACTTTCACATGAAATATTGAAATATAGCAGTTACTTCAATCCTGATATGTGTATGTGATAATTGGGAGAAAAAAGATATGTATGTTTCAGAGCAGAAATTAAACAATTTTCAAGAACCCATTATAATCCATTTTTATTACTAACTTAATGAGTAAATACTAAGCAGATAAACAATTACTTTAATTGTAAAGAAGCTTTTACTCACTGCTCAATATTAAGTTGATAAAGGTTCCTGTCTTAGAAGGTGGTCTAAAACGAGCCAACTCGAATTAAGTAATTTTCGGAGTATATGTTAAGGAGTGAGGACCGTAAATTTTTTGAAAAGAATGTCTCCTTTATATTGTTTACTATTTCAGTTCAGGTTTAAGTTATGAAAGCTTAATGAACAGTCCCCCCAGTCTTAATAACTTTTGAGTGTCAAACAATTGTAAAGCTTGTCGCTTCTCTTGACACGGTAGGTCTGTTCGGTGGAGTTCTAATTTTTCCCATTGCTTCATTTAGTTCATTGCAGTTTTATACTTGTACATCTGAAGTACAGGAAATTTGTTCTCTTCTTCAAACTCTTTTTTCCTTCTGTTTTTTTGTAAAATGTCTGTTTTCCAGAATCCTGTGTCAGACCATGAATATGCCAATTGATAAAGGACTGAAGATCTGTGTAAATATTTTAATTTTTTTGTGGTTTACTATGTCGAATAGATGGCGGAGAGCTGTTCACATGGGGTACTAATGAGAACGGTTGCCTTGGCATTGGGTAGGTTTGCTTTGTGATATTTGTCCTAGAACCATTACTTCCAGAGTCATTAATGTGGTATGCTTGATAATATGTACAGATTAATGCATTTTATTAATCAGTCGTAGAGAGGTTGCTCATTTACCTGAAAGAGTTGAAGGTCCACTAGTAAAACATCCAGTTTGGAAGGTTTGTAATACTTGCATGCTCTGTTAAATTTGGCTTTTATATTATTAAATTCACTCAAAGAAAGGTGTAGACATTTAAGTAAAAAATTGTGAAACTATTTGGATGTATATAAATTTGCTTTTAGTTTTTCTTTGTTCTCATGCTATTGTTCGTGTGCAAATATTATTGGCAGCTATCTTGTGGTTGGAAGCATACTGCGGCAATTTCTGGTTCGTATGCGTGTATAATGATATGCACTTCATCATTTGTATAATGATACGCACTTCATCATTTTCACATGCAATAATATATTCTAGATCTTTAAAATTTATGGTTAACAAATTTTTTATCTTTATTCAGAAAAAAGAATTTTGACCACTATTTTTATAATGCTTTCGTAAAAAAAAAACATTCAAAGGTACCTTAATTACTTTATATATATGCTCCCTCCTTCCCGCAAAAGCATGGTTGGCTCACTTTCTAATATTATCTCTGAACTTAACATGTATATTTTTATTCTGAAAAAGAAAAAGTTAGAATAATTTTTGTAAAACTATATATTCAAAGCACATTGAAATGTTTGCAAAAAGTCAAATGACTTATAAAAGGGACCAGAGGTAGTTTGTCTTAAAAAGTAAACCTTGTTTGTCATTGTTCACATCAATAAAAATGGAAAAGACCTACCTCATTAGACTAAAAGTTCTTTACTCGTAAGTAAGATTTGTCGTGGTAGAGTCAATGTTGTTAAAAGCATGCATATGCGTGCGCATATGCGAGATGCGATGCGAGGTTTTAGCGTGTCGCTTGAGTTATGCGATGCAACGTTGCTGAAGCACACAATTCTGTGTGTGCTTAAGCGATATGCAAGAAGCGCCAAAAAAGAGCGCTTTTATTTTTTGTTGACTGGGCTGTTGACTAGGTTATTTCTAACGAAACAGGTCAAAAAAAACCCTAAAACCTAAGTCACATATCATATCGAACGATACAGACATAGTGTTCGAAAGATTTCTCATCTCCTTTCCGGGTAATTATCTTCTTTCTTGTATATATATGAACACACATACATACATATACATACAATTTTTCTTATCTTCTTCTTTGTACTGATTCTTGTATATACATACACATCTATATATACATACATATATACACAATCTTGTATACATATATACAATGAATACATATATATTTGATTATACGTAATTACTTATACTTATTAATTACTAATTTGTACTTATTAATTGCTCCCTCTGTCCCATTCTTTTTGGCCACATTTCCTTTTCTGTCTATCCCAAAACTATTGTCCACATTCAGTTAATATTGTAAATTAAATGTTAATTATGGTAAATTGTTTGAAAAATAATATAATTTTTTAGTAACTATTAGTTTATATAATGTAATTGAATAAAATGTGGAAATGTGATTGTGACAAAATTAGTGGGACAAAGGGAGTACTAATTTGTACCAATTAATTACTAATTTGTACTTATACTTATAGATTGCCGATAAAAAAGACGTGGCATGGAAATATGCGCGGGCAGTGATAAAGGGTAGTTCGGTTTGACTTTGTTGTAATTTTTGTGGAAAAGAAACAAATGGGGTATTTAGAATGAAGGAGCATCTTATTGGAGGGAAAAGAAATGCTAAAAGTTGCCTAAAAGTACTAGAAGAAGTGAAACAAGAAGTCGTAAAGATGAAGTCGTACTGCCACACATGGATGGTTGAGGGCCTTGAGCCTGCATTTACACTTCATCATCATCATAGTCTCCCACTTCGATCTCATGTAGATCAACAACTTGTTTTACTTTATTTTTTGCATCCATGAAATCTTGAACTTCTTTTTTCACTTCTTCTTGTACTTTTAGGCATCTTTTAACATTTCTTTTCCCTCCAATAAGATGCTCCTCCATACTAAATACCCCCTGTTGTTTCTTTTCCATAAAAATTACAATGAAGTCGAATCGAACTACCCTTTCTATCACTGCCCGCGCAAATTTTCATGCCACGTCTTTTTTATCATCCATCTATAAGTACAAATTAGTAATTAATTGGTACAAATTAGTAATTAATAAGTATAAGTAATTAAGTATAATCAAGTATGTATGTAATCATTTTATACATGTATACAAGATTGTGTGTATATGTATGTATATATATGTGTGTGTATATACAAGAATCGGTACAAAGAAGAAGAAGATGAGAAAGATTGTATGTATATGTATGTATACATATATGTAAATATATGTATGTATGTGTGTGTGTGTTTATATATATACAAGAAAGAAGATAATTACCCGGAAAGGAGATGAGAAATATTTCAGTCGCCTGCCTCGTATTGTTTGTGTATTGTTTGTTCGATATAATATGTGACTTAGGTTTTTTATGACCCGTTTTGTTAGAAAAGACCCAGTCAACAGCCCTGTCAACAAAAAATAAAAGCACTCTTTTTTGGCGCTTCTTGCATATCGCTTAAGTGCACAGAATCGCGTGCGTTAGCAACATTGCATCGCACAACTCTAGCGATGCGCTAAAACCTCTCATCGCTTCTCGCATATGCGCGCGCATATTCGTGCTTTTAACAACACTGGTTGTGCTTATGCTCTGGGAGGCCTTTGTGCTTTACATATCGTATGCGCGCGCATATGCACGCTTTTAACAACACTGGTTGCGCTTATGCTCCAGGAGGCCTTTTGCGTGCGCATATGCGTGCTTTTAACAACACTGGTTGCACTTATGCTCCAGGAGGCCTTTGTGCTTCAGTACGCATATCGAGTTTAATAACACTGCTGGTAGTTAACTCCCAAAAAGAAAAGTGTAGAACTCAAATCAGCCATGTTATGGGACCAAGTAGAAGATTTGGTGTCAAAAGGACGATATTCATTATTGTGGCTTCTTCTGATGTAGGAGCTGCTTCATCTTATACTGTGAATACCAGAATTTATATGAACCCAAGTCAGCATTCTTTGGGGTTTAATATATTTTTGACAAATCTGCAGATTTTTTTTTAAATATATAGTTGTCAATAATCTCTTACATCCAGAAGGCAATATTTTTACTTGGGGCTGGGGAGGTTCACATGGAACATTCTCTGTAGATGGTCATTCTTCAGGAGGACAATTGGTATGGTTCTACCTCTCTTTGCCATATATGACTCCGGAACATGATTGTCGTACCAATTGCGTTATTTATGTTCTAATCTATGTCATACACAAGTGCTTCAAAAGTCTTTCAATGGCAGATTTTTGTGGATAAGTTAGCAATAAGGTCACACTGAAGTGTTACTCAGTGTGGTAGATGTGTTACTATATTTTATACTCAATTGTAAAGTGAACACTACTGGTTTCTGTTTTAACCGGATTTCTGCCAAGCCTTGGTTCGGCCCCACCTGCAAAACGAGAAGAATGCGAGGGATAGGTCCCCCGATTCACCTCCGATGTGAGAATCAGTAAATCGGTTTTTAGAGAAGAATAAGGTAAAACGTAGAGTGTTTGTGTGTGTTTTCTTGTGTCCTGAAGTTTAATTATACTTCTCCTTTTATAGACTTGGTTGCACCTTTTTCTTCTTGGATCCGATCTAGATCGGTATGATGAGGAGACATCATTATTCCTCATTGTCCCCAATACTCAAGTAAAGTAACTATGTGATCTGTAAAAGAGAGATCCATGTGACCATTGAAGAATGATGATTGCGCCGAACATGGGCCGAATGATCGTGGGCCGACCGTATGGCCTGTTTTAATATTGGGCCTTAAGTTCGGCCCGATAGGAAGATGGGCTTCCAACATGTCCCTGAGCTTCGTTCATAGATATCCTTAGGACGAAGGTCCAACCCTAGATCCATCTTCAGAATATGCCCTTCGGACGCCTTAATGGAATAAATTGGCCGATGGACAAGGTCGAGACATTTCTTGGGGAGTCGTGTCTATTTACGGTTGACAGCTGTCTAATCTCGAGATTCACGCATCAATCTTGATTGTTGAATTTGAAACGGCTTTCGATCCAAGCGTCGTGCCCTTTTATTTGAACCCTGTAATTCATTCTTCTTTTTTATACACTTCTTTTCTCATAGATTAAAAAACAAACACCTTTTCAGAAAACCTCTACAAACGATTGGGAACGTCACTTCATCATCGGAAAGTCTTGGTTCTCCGGTTCTGGTATCATCCCATCTCCGAAATACATATCCTCAAGAACTCGATCTTATTTCTTCAAGTAAGTTCTTTTTCCCTTTCTTCTCAGGCACGATAATTAGTATTTTTTTGTTTCCTCATAGTTTATATCGTGTGTATAGGTATGTATTATTGTATGTATATGTGTGAATCCTTCTGCATTTCTTGAGCAAAACATTTGTGTAATTGTGCCCCTTTTCTACTTTGAGTTTTCTTAATTTTGTCCGGGGAAAAACTTTTCCGGGGTTCTTGGGGTTCATCTAAAAACGATCTAGGACAAGAACGGCCGTCGGGATTTTGGGGTCTAGTAACTCCTTTTGGGATGTCCCCATCTTTTGACCGTAGGTTTTAGGCTTTTCAATTTTCTTTGCCTTAGGTTATGGATTTCTCCCCGACCGATCTCGGCCCACTGTACTCGGTCGGTTAATTTCTATCATCTTTCCTTGCTGTCCGAGTACATGGCTAATATCTCTTCATTTCCGAATGCAGGGACATGGATCGGCCGACCGAAGACGATATTGGGTCATACCCATCGTATTACCTTATAGATAAGTACACATGGTATTTTTATGCTCCTAGGAGGAACGATAGGATCTGACATAACCCCGAGGTTCCTACGTTTTACGGAGGAGGTCGAGAAACGGGCATATCTGAAGCTGCGTTTAAATGCGGCTTTAGGTTGCCTATGCTTCATATTCTTAAAAGTGTATTGAAGCAGACCAGGGTCGCTATAGGACAACTAGATCCGAATAGTTTTATACACATAAACACCTTCCAGGCTCGATGTTTGGCGTGTGAGATAGTACCCCGAACGAGTCTTTTTTGGCTTCACTATGAGTTGCGTAGGAACCCGAAGAGTAAGGGTTTCTATTCCATCGCTCGTAAGACTAACCAAGCCGACTGGGCAAAGACAAATTCGAGTAACAAAGAAACTCACCTTAAGTGGGTGTTTGTTTCGGGTCCGAGGATGGAGAAGTTCGGCATATGGAGAGAGGTCGATCCACATAAATTGAGGTTTGCAGATCCCTCGGAGGCGGACAAGCATGATTATAGGCTTCTTTGCGAGCTCAAAATGGACAAGGTTCCTCTAGCGGACAGTCGGGATAATGACTGGCTGCTCGGTCTTTGGGGTAGTGGTAACCTTCTTTCGTTTTTTATTTTTATTTCTCTCAAGGCATGATTATTCCTGTTTTTGCGCATCTTCGGCTTCAGCCTAGTATAATCCTGCATATTTGCCTTTAACATATGTCTAATTGTATTTGTCCATGCAGTGGCTTCTCGAGAGGAGATTCTGGAGCTGAAAAGGAGGAAGGCGGCCGAACTTGCTGCTGCTGAAGAGGCTAGCGCTGATTCGGCCGAAAGAGTGGAACAATCGGCTCCCGACTAGGGGGAAAAGAGTTTGGTCGTTAATCAACCTGCTTCTTTACCTCCTCAGGATTCAGGATCGAAGAAAGCGAATCTGAACCCTGCAGTTGAACCAAGGAAGAGGCTTCGGTCGGGGGACCAAGAGCCGAAAGTGTATTCTCCTCAATGGGGAGTTCTGGAGAGCGATCAAATAATTGTTCCAGTTCCTCTTTCATCCCGGAATGTGGCTCCCGATCTCTGTCGGGGTCTCATTCTTCCGGCTGATCGACTGACAATTGCTAAGGTCAATGATCTTCAAGCTTGCACCGAAATGATGACCCTTCTATCTATGGTAGGTATCTTCGTCTTTTGGTCATATTTATTTGCCTTGGAGATTTTTAACTTTTCTCCATGTTTGTTTTCAGGGCACTGCTTGGTCGGCTGTTGTGACCGAACGGGTAGAACAAATGCAAACCCGGTTGAAGCAAGTGGACCAGTTGGAGGCTCGGGCGGTTAAGGCGGAAGAGGACCTTCGAAACTCGGCGATTGAGTTGGAGCGAGTGACTGGTCAAGCTGAAGCTTTGAAGGAAGACAATGATGATCTCCGGGAGAAACTGAAAGAGGTGGATACTTTGAAGAAGCGTATTGACTGGAGGAATCAACACCTAAAGGCTAGCAGGAAGAACTTCCGGAAGCTGCAGAAGAAGCTTGACTTGACCGAAGAGAGATGCTACCAGATGGGTTATGAGGATGCAGTGTTGAAGTCACATACTCTCCGTTTCGATCATACTCAGCTGCTTGATGCCGAGCTTGGTATATCGGATCCTGTTGGTAGGGAAAAATCCGATGAACCCCTGGTAGTCTCTTCGAGTGAAGATGAAGCTCTTTCCGACTAGTTGCTTTGTAACTTTTCTTTGAACTGTTTAGTTTTGGTAGCCTTCGGGCTTGTAATTCTTAACTTTGCCTTCGGGCTTTTTATCTATGACTTGGTCTATTTTTTATGCATCTTTTATGTTACCTTAGCATCCTTTTATTTATGCATCTTCGGCATTATTTTGCCTTGCATAATTTTTTCTTTGTTATGCATCTTCGGCCTAGCATAATTTCTGTATTTTTATGCATCTTCGGCATTATTTTGCCTTAGCATAATTTTTGCTTGTTATGCATCTTTGGCTTAGCATAATTTCTGTATTTTTATGCATCTTCGGCATTATTTTGCCTTAGCATAATTTTTGCTTGTTATGCATCTTCGGCCTTCGGCTAGCATAATTTCTGTATTTTTATGCATCTTCGGTATTATTTTGCCTTGCATAATTTTTTCTTTGTTATGCATCTTCGGCCTTCGGCCTAGCATGTTTAGTTATATTAGGTCATAACCGCCCTAGTGTTTGGGTATTTTGTAAATGATTAAGGTTCTATTCAGTCGGTGAAAAATATTTCCTCCCTGCCTTAATCATGTCAAAATAACTAAATACTGAAACAGATAAAAGAACACATGCTTTATTCGATCGTTCCCGAACATGGGTTCGTTAAGCATAATTTATCATTTGATTTTCGTTGTGCTTTAGCTAACAATCGTAGGCATAAAGGAAGCTTACTGATAGAAGCGACGAAGGCGTGCTGCGTGCCACGTGTTCTTAATGAGACTTCCGTCCGAATGGGCTAGCTTATATGTGCCTGGGCGAACTATTTCCACCACTGTATAGGGTCCTTCCCAGTTCGACATGAGTTTTCCCTGTTTTGTGGGCATGGAAGTAGCTAGTTCTCGAAGTACTAAGTCTCCCACTTGGAAGGATCTCTTTTTTATTCCCGGATCGTAATACTGAGCTGCCTGAAGCTGGTATCTTAAGTTCCTTCGGTAGGCCGCCTCCCTTTCTTCTTCAAGCAAATCAAAGTTCGCTCGGAGCCCGTGTTCATTTGTTTCCAAATTAAATACTTGTGTCCGATATGAATCCAGACCGACCTCTGTTGGCATCAAGGCGTCAGTTCCGAAGGCTAGTCTGAATGGCGTTTCTCCAGTTGACGATCTTGGAGTTGTTCGGTAGGCCCATAGGACATATGGCAGTTCTTCGGCCCAAAGTCCCTTTGAATCTCCAAGTCTTTTCTTGATTCCATCGAAGATAATTTTGTTAGCTACTTCGATCGCGCCATTCCCTTGAGGATGATCGACTGAGCTGAACTTTTGTTCAATCCCAAATTCAGCTAAGAATTTCATGAATTTGTTTCCGATGAATTGTGTTCCGTTGTCGGATACACAGATCATCGGGATGCCGAATCTTAATATTATCTGCTCTAATACGAACTTCTTTGCCGCTTCTTCGGTGATGGCTGAGAGGGGTTTTGCTTCCACCCATTTGGTCATGTAATCAATGGCGACAATACAGTATTTTGCTTGTTTAGTACTGGTAGGGAGGATACCAACAATGTCTACAACCCACATTGCGAAGGGGATGGGGTTTAGTACCGATGTCATTGCCTCTGGGGGTTGCTTCGGCACACTGCTGAACAATTGGCACTGTTTGCAGTTTTTCGCATATTCCGATGCATCTTCCATTATAGTTGGCCAAAAGAATCCTTGTCTGAGGATTTTGAAGGCTAGTGATCGTCCGGCAAGATGCTCTCCATAAATGCCTTAGTGGACACTTTCTAGAGCCATTCGTTGTCCTTCGGGATCTAGGCACCGAAGCAATGGTTGGGTGCCTGATCTTCGGAACAGCCTTCCATCAATGATGGGGTAGTTGGCCGAACGATATTTGATTCTCTGGGCGTCTTTTTTGTTAAGTGGAAGGGTACCTTTCTCCAAGAAGGCTCTGATTGGCGTCATCCAATTTATTCCTTGGTGTATTTCCAAGCATCGCTTCCTGTCTATCGAAGGTGTCTTTACTTCGGTCAGATAAATTGAACCTGTGAGGTTCTGCATTTCTGCTGAAGCTAACCTTGATAGGGCGTCGGCTTGGCTGTTATTCTCCCTAGCCACTTGGCCTAATTCAAATGATTCAAATAGCTCCGAACTTTCGCGTACCTTCGTAGCGTAGGCCTTCGTTCGTGGATCTTTTTGTCCATACTCTCCCGAGAACTGCTTGACGACTAGCATTGAGTCACTAAAGGCTCTTAGGTGTTTTACTTCCAAGCTTTTTGCCAAATCCAATCCTGCAATCAGTGCTTCGTATTCCGCTTCGTTATTGGTCAATGGGAAAGTGAATCTGATGGCTTGGCAAATCTCGAAGCCTTCGGGACTTGTTAGGATGAGTCCTGCTCCATACTTCAATCCGGCTACCGGCCCATCAACAAAGAGTTTCCACTTTCCTGGCGGCCGAATTGATTTTTCTTCGAGGTTCAAATCCATTGAATCAGAGAAGGAGCATTCCACTATAAAGTCGGCTAGGGCTTGTGCTTTAATTGCTGTTCTTGGGACGAATTCTAGGTCAAATTCTCCTAATTTGACCGACCAAGCGACAACCCTCCCTGAAGCCTCGGGTCGTTGCATAATTTTCTTCAGTGGTTGATCGATTACTACTTGAACCGTTCGACCTTGGAAGTAATGTCGTAACTTTCTTGAGGCCATGACCACACTATAAGCAAATTTTTCTGCATTGGGGTATCTTGTTTTTGCATCTTTTAGTATGTGAGAGACGTAGAACACTGGATATTGATTCCCTTCGTGTTGTTTGATCAGAACTGCCCCCAGTGTGAGGTCGTTCATTGCTAAATATAGCTGCAGAGTTTCGTTCGGGCTTGGTTTCATTAAGAGGGGGGTTTTTACCAGATATTCTTTGAGTTCTTCAAATGCCTTTTAACAATTTGGACCCCATTCAAAGGCCTTTATCCCCCGAAGTACTTCAAAGAATGGTAGAGCTTTTTCGGCTGATCTAGAGATAAATCTCCTTAGAGCTGCTATCCGTCCGGTCAGCTTTTGGATTTCCCTAATTGTCTTCGGCGCTTTCATGTCGATTACAGCTTGTATTTTTTCAGGATTTACCTCGATTCCTCATGCACTGACCATGTAGCCTAGAAACTTGCCACTGCCCATTCCGAACGTACATTTGTTCGGATTGATCTTCATATTGTTTTTCCTTAATGTTTCGAAACATTCTTTAAGGTCTTCGGCATGATCTTTTTTCAATGATTTGATGATCATATCATCAACGTAGCATTCCATATTTCGGCCGATCTGATGTTTGAAAACCTTGTTGATCATTTTTTGGAATGTTGCCCCTGCGTTCTTCAAACCGAAGGGCATTTTTACATAGGCATATGTCCCGTTCGGTGTGATGAATGCTGTCTTCGGTATATCCTCGACATTCATCGCTATTTGGTGGTATCCTGAGAATGCATCTAAGAAACTGAGTATTTGATGCCCCGAAGTGGCGTCTATCAGTTGATCAATGTTCGGCAAGGGATAATGATCCTTCGGACAGTTTTTGTTCAAATCAGTGTAATCCACGCACATTCTCCATTTGCCGTTCGATTTTTTGACTACCACCACGTTTGCCAGCCAATCGGGGTAGTCAATTTCTTCTATGAATTTTGCCTCCAGCAATATTTCTACTTCGGCCTGAATGACTTGCTACCTTTCCATGGCAAAGTTTCTTTTCTTTTGTTTTACAGGCTGTGCATCGGCCTTGACGTTGAGACAGTGTTTGGCTATTAACGGATCTAATCCAGGCATATCTTCGGGACCCCAGGCAAACACGTCAAGGTACTGTCTTATGATTTTGACGACCTTCTCCTTTAATTCAGGCTCCATGTCTTTGCCTATTTGGATCATTTTTCCTGATTGACCCACAAACAACTTGACTTCTTCGGTTTCAGCTGCTGGTTCGTCAATCGGGTTGGATAGGTTGGCTCCGAACTTCTCCAACTCAATGTTTAATAGTTGGTGACTGCCTCCAGCATCGCTTTCGCCCCTTTTTCTGGCTTCGGTCATTTCCACGTCTTTGTCTTTTTCAAGGTCTTCCAGTATAATTATCCTTGCGGCCTTCTGGTCACCTCTCATTTCTCCAATCCCATGTTCGGTCGGGAACTTCAACTTTAAATGAGGGATCGATGATACTGCCTGGAATAGTGCTAAAGCTGGCCTCCCGAGAATTCCATTGTATGGGCTGCCTACCCGAACAACATAGAACTTGGCTTCCTTCGTCACTGCATACGGTGTTTTTCCCATTAGGACAGAGAGTGTGATTGTTCCTTCGATGGGTACGGGTTGATTCCCGAAGCCGTAAAGCGGTGCCTCGTGGCATGGCTTCAACTGTTCGCCTCCCAAGTTCATTTTGCAGTATGTTCGGTAGTATAGAATGTTTACCGAACTCCCTTCATCGACCAGCACTTTCCAAATCTTGTTTTCCCCGATGACAGGGTTGATGACGAGTGGGTCTTCATGTGGCCAGATTACATCCTCATAGTCATCTTCCGTGAAGGAGATAGGCAATGGTTGCTTCGCCGCGCTTGACTGATATAAGTTGTAGATTTTTCTGGCGTATTTCTTTCGGGCTGTTTTACTGTCCCGATCCAATATCGTCCCCCCAGAAATGGTTCTCACTTCACCTCGGAATTTTTCCGGTCCTTCGGTCTCTTTTCTCTTTTCCTTGTTATCTAACTTCTCCCTTAGATCTCCGATGAATTGTGTTAAGTCTCCATCCTTGATTATTTTTTCTATTAATCTCTTCAGATGGAAGCATTCGTCGGTGTTGTGCCCTTTATCTTGATGGTATTCACAATACTTGTTCTCGTTCCTTCGGTGTTCGGGGGTTCTCAGCCTGGCCGGCAGAAACGAATCCTGGCTTACCTTTAATCGCGTGGAGAATCTTTGAGATAGGTGTATTTAAGGGTGTAAACACCACGCTATCTCTATCTCGTCTTCGTTCGGGCCCTTTGTCTGGCCTGAGGTCTTTCAATCGGCTTTTGATATCCCCTCGGCTTCTTCGGTCTTCTCGTCGATCATCCTTTCTTTCGTCCCTGCCGGAACCGCTCCTTTTTTCATCTTTATACCCTCCTATTGACTCCATTTTTCTTCTAATGGCTTCCCCCCAAAGGTATATATCGTTTAATGATTTCGGTGGTACGTCATATAATGAAGACCGAAGCTTTTTCCCTTTCACGGGGTCGAGGCCTGCGGAGAGGAATCCTGCGGCTTCAACTTTATCTAAGTTTGTCACCATTCCTGCTTCTTCTTTAAACCTGGCTAGATAATCACCAAGCTCTTCGTTCGATTTTTGTCTACAGTGGATTAGAGCTTCGGTATCCTTTTCTCTTCGGCACAGGTGAGAGTAGTGCCTCAAAAATTTTCTTTTGATTTGTCCGTATGATCCGATCGACCTTGGTCTTAGCAAACGGTACCACATAGACGCCGTTCCCTTTAAGTAAGTTTTGAACATCTTGCATAGCATGACATCACAGTGCCCCATACCAGTCATGAGAGACTCGTATTTTTCGCAATGGTCTTCGGGATCACCCTTTCCGTTGAACTCGTGCATCTTCGGGAATTGTCTTTCTGGTGGTGGTCGGTACTGCTCGATGTCTTCGGTCACCACAGGTTCGTGACTGACCTTCCTGTCCCCGAACATTACATTTTCAATCCTTTTTATTCTGTCACCTACGTGTGAGTCATCCTCGTCTGAATCCGAGGTATAAACTACCTTTGATCGGGATCGTATGGAGCATGGCTCGGAGTTTTCTGAGTCGTCTTCGTCATCTCTTGTCCTTTTTTCTCTTAGGCTTTCGGTTTCGTGACCTTCGGTTTCCAGGGCTTCTCATAGAAATTTCTCTTAGAGTTCTATTTCCTCCCTTTGGAGCTTCAAGGATTGTAATTTCAACTGATCGACCAGTTTTTGTTTGGCCAATCTTTCTGCGTCCTTGTCACTTTTTTCTTTTTGTTTCCCTTTGGTTTTTTGCTCCTCTCTCCACTTTTGGAGCATTTGTTGCTGTTCTTCGGGGGTTGGCATTTCTCATTCCTCATCGAAGTTTAAATTTCTTGGTGTAACAGGAGGTGGACGGCTGCCTCCTGCCGGGGTATTTATTGGGGTATATGTATGTATATATATGTGTGTGTATATACAAGAATCAGTACAAAGAATAAGAAGATGTGAAAGATTGTATGTATATGTATGTATACATCTATAACCTTTATTAATAAGCGAAACACCCTTTTAACGGTACCACTTTTTGGTTCGCACTGTATTTTGGTTTCACCCCTACAATCCTATTTCTATTATAATTCTATTTCTATGTTTTTTTAATAAAATAGAAATTCTATTATAATTATTATTCTTTTATTACAATTTTAAATAAAAAAAATAGTTTCATCTCTAGAATCATATTTCCCTTATAATTCTATGTTATTTTTTAAAGAAAATAATAAAATTGAAATCCTATTATAATTATAATACAATTTTTTTATCATAATTTAGAATCAAAAAATAATACGATCAATTGTCCGAAAGATTTTTCAAGGAGAACAACTAGAACATGTTTCTATACATTACTCTAGAACAATCTTCCCTGCGATTATATGTTACTCCCTCCGTCCCACCCATTTGTTTACATTTCTGAAAGAGTGTCTGACACGCATTTTAAGGTGCATATAAAATATAATTCTGTAATTTATTTTTATAATTTTATGATTTTGAATAAAAGTAGAATGGTTATATATTTATTCAAAAAAAAGAAAATTTTAAAAATAAGTCATTGAACTATACTTTATATGCATCTTAAAATGCATCTTAAAATGCGTGCCGGACACTCTTTCAGAAATGTAAACAATTGGCTGGGACTTAGGGAGTATTTTTAAAAAAACATAATAAAATTGAAATCTTATTATTATTATTATAATTCTTATATTGTATTAGCAATTTTTTTTATTATAACTTAGAATAAAAAAAGATTACGATCAATTATCTTAAATATTTTTCAATGAAAACAACTAAAACGTGTTTTCATGCACTTCTATTAAACAATCTAAGTTTATAGTTTGTTAGTAGCATAAATTTTTTATGCAAATAACATAGTTCTTTTTATAATTTTATAATATTTTTATAAATATTTAATTAAATAAAAAATTAGTAATTAATTAACATAAATCCCGAGCCCGTGCTTCGCACGGGTTATCATCTAGTATATGTAAATATATATATATATATATATGTATGTATTTGTGTGTGTTTATATATATACAAGAAAGAAGATAATTACCCGGAAAGGAGATGAGAAATATTTCAGTCGCCTGCCTCGTATTGTTTGTGTATTGTTTGTTCGATGTGATATGTGACTTAGGTTTTTTAATGACCCGTTTCGTTAGAAAAGACCCAGTCAACAGCCCGGTCAACAAAAAATAAAAGCACGCTTTTTTGGCGCTTCTTGCATATCGCTTAAGTGCACAGAATCGCGTGCGTTAGCAACATTGCATCGCATAACTCTAGCGACGCGCTAAAACCTCTCATCGCTTCTCGCATATGCGCGAGCATATTCGCGCTTTTAACAACATTGGTTGTGCTTATGCTCTGGGAGGCCTTTGTGCTTTAGTGCGCATATCGTATGCGCGCTTTTAACAGCACTAGTTGTGCTTATGCTCTAGGAGGCCTTTGCGTGCGCATATGCGCGCTTTTAACAACACTGGTTGCACTTATGCTCCAGGAGGCTTTGCGCTTCGGTGCGCATATCGAGTTTAATAACATTGCTGGTAGTTAACTCCCAAAAAGAAAAAAGTGTAGAACTCAAATCAGCCATGTTATGGGACCAAGTAGAAGATTTGGTGTCAAAAGGACGATATTCATTATTGTGGCTTCTTCTGATGTAGGAGCTGCTTCATCTTATACTGTATACCGGAATTTATATGAACCCAAGTCAGCATTCTTTGGGGTCTAATATATTTTTGACAAATCTGTTGATTTTTTTTTTTTTTTTTTATATATAGTTTGTCAATAATCTCTTACATCCAGGAGGCAATATTTTTACTTGGGGCTGGGGAGGTTCACATGGAACATTCTCTGTAGATGGTCATTCTTCAGGAGGACAATTGGTATGGTTCTACCTCTCTTTGCCATATATGACTCTGGAACATGATTGCCGTACCAATTGCGTTATTTATGTTCTAATCTATGTCATCCACAAGTGCTTCAAAAGTCTTTCAATGGCAGATTTTTGTGGATAAGTTAGCAATAAGGTCACACTGAAGTGTTACTCAGTGTGGTAGATGTGTTACTATAGCATATTTTATACTCAATTATAAAGTGAACACTACTAGTTTCTCTGCCGTTACTGTAGTCTGCAGAACTTTAATTCAGCTCTATGGTTTCCTACCAGTTTCATTTTTCTTATATGTAAAATCTGCTAGGTGGGTGAGAGATAGTGTTACGATTTGATTAATTACACTGTCAAGCCATGTCGTTACTTCGTTTCCTTAACTTTGTTGTTCACATCACACCCCTGCATAGAGTGAGACACAATAATGTTACGCCCACCCGCACATGCTTGCTTGCGTATGCGACTGTGTGCACACTTTTTTGTGTAAAGAATTTGAATAGCTTGCCCATCTCATATTTTGTACCCATGCAATACTTGTCAGCTTGAACCTGATAGTAACGGCTTTTATTAACTTGCTAGACCCCTTTAATTTTATTATGTTTGTATCACCTTCTATTTACACATGTAATTTCTTACTGCAGGGTTTGGGGGATGATATAGACTACATTGAACCGATGATGATAAGTTTTGGCAATAATGTGAAAGCATTGCAGGTATCATGTGGCTTCAATCACACAGCTGCTATACTCGAGTATTTAAATTGACATGGCAGCTTTTGCAACCAAATCAGTTGATATGTTTATATGATTTTATGTCATGTTCCTGAGTTATTGTTTGCCGACTTCGTATTTTTGGTGTTTGATGCATCCTTTGGATTAATGTGATCGCAGAAACAATGTGTAGTTATTTAGACTATTTGTCAAGTCCGTTCCGTTTTTCTATTTCTCTCTAGTTTGGTTGTTCACTGGATCACAAGATCTAAACTATATTTTTTTATTTCTTCTACTTAACCCATGGAAAGCATTTTACTCTTGCTTGGTCATTTGCAGACCACGTCGTAACCCTTAAATTGACGGGAATTATCCCCCTCACCCCAAAAATAAAACCGTTCAGTTCCGACCAGCCTTTTTATCCTCATTTTTTGTAATTCAGACAATATCTGTAACAATTAGCAAAAATTAAAATAAAAACCATATGGATAAAACTTGTATCTGCTGATACTCGATTGTCTAGTGAGATTTTCTTTTTCCAATCGTGGCTAAGGTAACTTCGTATTTCAATAACTACGTTACGTTTCTGGTCGACATAATCAAACATATTTATTCCCCTGCTTTATTTTCGGAATTACGTGCAAAATGAAAATAGTTTATGCACTGAAAGAGTGGTACATATATGTAGGACAAAGCTATGTTAGGAAATACTTGGAATGCTCTGCTCGTGTCTGAAGAAGTTATCAGGGTCAACAACATGTTTAACCTGCGCCAACTTGTGAAAATTATTGTCGAAGTACTTCTCCCCCCATATACTTGCTCGTGCGTAGTTGGAGCTTCCATTAAGACCGTTTACTCCGAGATCAAGATCGAGATAGTTCACATATGCAGCTCTCGGATATTTCGAAACGTAAGGTGTTAAATATTCGTATAAGCTATTGATCCACTTAAGATGCTTTGTCGCATTTGTTTCCAGAGCTACTCCCATATAAATCATGTATAGGGTTCCAGCTCTGTGGGGAAACGGAATTGCAGATGGTGAAATGTCGTTCATCTTTCCCCCGAACGGTGTGAATTGAATTATTGCAGCTAGTGGTGGTACTTTGAACAACATTTTCCATAATCCTAGTATGGCATGTTCAGGAATGATGTTCCTTGTAAAGTCTGATTTTCCCTTTGAAATTATATTTAGGCAATAGTGTCCTGTTTAACAAGACTTCAGGAGGTGTTCCAACTGGAAATTCGGAGAAGAAAGAGCTCGACTCAATCCAACTTATTTCAGAACAATCTTCTGTCTTTAATCCTAACTCAGGAAATGCTTGTTGAATCAACAAAAATAGTCCGTCTTTTCGACCAAGGTATAAAGCTTCGAATGTGTTATCCTGACGGTCTTTCCATCTTTACGAGAACTGGCACTATGAATCCACCACTTATGAATCCACCAATACCCACGCTTGTCCAAATACCACCCGGAAACCCAAATATCTTACTCTTCTCCGCGATTTTATAATAAACTTCACCGATGGTTGCACCAGATTCTACCCATGCAGTGCCATTCTTTATGTCCACCTCAACAGAGTGATGATTAATAATATCAAGTAACACAAATGGAACTTTCGCGACGTATGATTGACCCTCAAAATCATGCCCACCGCTTCGAATCCTGATTTGCATGCCATATGCTTCTTGGAGCAGAGTATGACAGCTTGGATTTGAGGTATGTTCACTGGTGTGACAATGACAAGGGGCTTAGGTGTCTCTGGGGTCATAAACCGAAGATTGTTTATAGTATATTGCAAAATAAGTGTGTAGAATGAGTTCTTTGGGGTGTAAATAACTTCGGACATCGAGGTAGAGTTATCAGAATGATCTTGAAGGCATTGTATGAAGGTTTCCACATAATCAGCTTCTGCAATTGATGCCGTTATTATGCATGAAAATGTTGAAAATAGAAGAATTAAAACAGTGCATATTAATAATGAAGAAGTCATTTTTGTAAAAATAGCTGCTGATCGATTAATTTAGTAGAGAATGATAGTGTGCATATAAGCTTTCTTTTTATAATACCTTTCAGATAGTACTAGAAATTGCCATGCAACTTTTAGTGATATGGTAAATCGTGCGGCAATTTGTCATGTTATATAAATCACACACGCGCGAGAGAGAGATGCAACAGACAATATCTATAGTTAAGATAAATCACACACGCGCGAGAGAGAGATGCAACAGACAATATCTATAGTTAAGATTAGAGAGAGGGAGGGAGGGAGGGAGGGTTAAGATAAATATCTGATCTTGGTAAGTCAAATTCCTAACATTTTAAGATTTTAGGAGAACTAATAACTTAACATGTTATTAGAGCTCTGGTTGTAAGAGATCTTAGGTTTGAGTCCCTCCATAATGATAAATATATGATCCTGATAAGCACAACACCTAACACCTTGAGGTTATACGAGAATTGGTAACTTAAGAGAGAGAGGAGAACTGGCAATTTAACAGAGAGAGAAGGGGAGTGAACAGAAGGAAAGTGAGAGGATGTTAAGATAAATATACGATCCTTGTAAGTTCATCTCCTAATACCTTGAATTTTTAGGAGAACTGTTAACTTACAGAGAAAGACTGATTGTGTACGAGAGAGAGATGCAGCAGACAATATCGTCTATAGTTAAGATACCTTTCAATTGCATGCGGCATTTGTCAAGTCATGAACAAAGAAAACGATAGCTAATATAATTTCTATTGACGATGCCATTCAAGTAAGTGACGAATTTAAGTGACAAAATACAAGGTGTTGCTTATATCAATTTACTATACAAGGAGCTTCTATGAAAGTTTCTGATATATACGTGGTTACCTAGATAAATATACTTTACAAGAAGAAGGATCCATTCATGTTTCTTCTATTTCTTTATTATCTTTCCTTATAGCTATATATGAACTCTTTCTTTCCCAACAGACAAATGCAATTCGGGCTTAGTCTAGTCAACTAAATAAATGTATTTTTTAATTTGTTATGAAAACTTGTCCATCATGATTAATTTCGTGCATGAACTGGCTCATTTTAGTTGCTTAATTTGTTGTAAAGAAGTTGGTCAAGTTTATTTAGCAAAAAAAAAAAAAAAAAAGTTGGTCAAGTTTGTTCAAGGGTTTTCATGTATATTGGGCTTTCGATATATTGGGCCATGTAATGATATTGTTCCAATGTTAGTCTTAACACTCTTCTTCCAACATATAAAGGCCCAGAGATAATTTCTGAGGGTAAATTAGACATTTCCTATGTATGTTTTGGAAAACCCTAGATTTGAGTGCTATATAAAGAGTACTGATGAGACATGTCAGAAATTCTTGAAAACCTAGAAACGATGGAGGCGGCTGCGGCTGGAGATCATGAGGACCATGCGATGAACTAAGAAGCTGTCTATTCAACGAAATCAAGGTTACATCTTCGCTTAAATCTTATATATATTTGCATATAATAACAAATTTCACAAAGCACAAGAAATGAAATTATATTCGCTTAAATCTTATGTTTTTTTTTTTTATTAATTTTGCTAATTATGTGATGTATATGTTTTATTACCATGGATCTCAATGCTATTATATTACCATGGATCTCAATGCTAATACTAATTATATGGATTTATGTTTCCAATATTCAATTTAATATTCGTAGTTACTTTGTAGTCTAATAGTACTTAACGTGTTTTATTACTCCCTCCGTTTTCAATTGGCGTTTGACTTTGTGACACGTACTTTTAGGAACATTGACCATATAGTTAGAATTATTATTTTTAAAATTTTCTTTTCGTGAATAAAAATATATGATTAAAACTTTTATTCACAAAAAGAAAATTTTAAAAATAATTTTTCTAACTATGTGATCAATGCTCCTAAAAGTATGTGCCAATAAGTTAAACGTCAATTATTTGAAAATAGAGGGAATATTTATTATAGTTGTAATCATTTGTGACATTAATTATTATTTTTGATTATATCGCAGGATGCAAAGATGGTTGCATGTTTCATTAGTTGCTGGGTGAAACTAATATCCCAGGCAAGATGGTTATTTCATTATAATTGTTGATGTATTATTATATTCTGAAGTTTCCATTGATTTCATGAATTTGAATAGGCTTGACATTGTTCAACAAGCATGGAGGGCGATGACACGAAATTAGCCAAGAAAAAGGCAAAAGATAAGGATGAAAAGAAGAGGACAATTTTACTAGTATAATTGCTAGTCTATGCTACTATTCTTTTCTGTTTCTCAACTTATGAACTAATTAATCACTTATATCTTTCGTTCCGTGCTTGTTAAGTTAAATCATCTATATACCGGCCGCCAATAAAAGGATTCTTCTCCTCCTTCTGACTGGAAGACCTAGGAAAAGCCAAATTGGTGCTACTTTAAATACAAGATTTTTGCAGTTGGTGGTAGGAATGGGTATATAAGTCCTTTCCTGAGATCTTAATGCTAGACTTAGATCTTGAACGCTGAATTATGACACGATCGATGCTAGAAATCCAAGTATATTGGATGATTGGATTATGACATAAATGGTAGACTTCGATTTCTAGCATTAATTGTGTCATAATCCAGCGTCCAAGATCTAAGTCTAACATTTCGATCTTGGAGAAGGAATTGCTCTCATCCCTACCACCTATTGCAAAATTCTTGTTTTGTAAAGTAGTACCAGCTTAGCTTTCCTTTGGTCGTTCAGTCAGAAAGGGGGGATGAATCCATTTGTTATCATCTGGATTAGATGATTCAAACTTAACAGGCGCGAAACCAATGATGCAAGTGATTAATATTTTATAAACTAAGAAAACAGATAACAAAGAAAGTTAAGAGCAGTGTAGATTAGAGCTGGTGTTATATTGAGCTTAGTTAGGGTATCTTAAAAACAAGTAACTTTTGACTTAAAATGGGTAAGTGTCATATAAGTAATTATAACTAAATTTTTAATTATAAGTTATTTAGGTGTTTGGATAATTTTACTTATAAGTTGATGACGTGTTTGGTAAATTAAACTTATAAGTTAAAAAACATTTTAGTGAAAATTAATAAATTTTAATTATTTAAATAATAACTACTAATTTTTTGGTTAATACTATAAATTAATAATGTTGCATTTCTGGTCAGGGGTAATTCTATTATTTCATAAATAAAATTAATAATTTTTTTAAATTAATATTAAATAAAATCAGTAAATGATTATGTTGCTTAGCGGTTAATGGGAAAAGTAATAGTTTTACCATACTACTTCAATCTTCATACGAATCCTCCATTAATGAACAAAGAATATCTGTATATTCATTGCTCTAGAAAGAAGAAAACTCTGTACATGATTGTTTAATACATTGCTATTTCTTGTGTTAATCTATCTCTCTAGTCTGACTATCTATTTATACAATGTTAGTTACAAGATTGATCCATAACAGAATGGAAAGTTTGTTATCCAACATGGCAAGGTTGCTGAGCTGTAAAACTCTCTTGTTTGTTATGTATATGTATTAACCAATACCCCCCCTCAAGCTTGGAGATGGAGAAGCACAAGGTGGTGAGGGCTTTGACATCCCTAGCTTGGACAGTAAATCACGAAAATGTGGAGCAGGTAACACCTTGGTTAGAATGTCAGCTAACTGATGAGTGGTAGGTAAGTATGACAGTTGGAGAAGACCCTCAAGAACTTTATCACGTGTGAAATGACAGTCAAGTTCTATATGTTTAGTTCATTCGTGGAAGACAGGGTTCTTGGCAATGTGTAGAGCAGATTGATTATCACAGTGCAAAGTAACTGGTTGAAGATTAGAAACACCAAGTTCCTCAAGAAGGCGAACAAGCCAAGTGACTTCAGAAGCAGCTGATGCCATGGCACGGTATTCTGCCTCAGATGAAGACCGTGAGACGGTGGATTGTTTCTTGGACTTCCAGGAAATAGGAGAATTACCCAGAAGCATTATGTAGCCTGTGACAGACTTACGAGTATCAATGTAAGAGGCCCAATCTGAATCGGAAAAGGCTTGTAGAGTGAGCTTGTCACTAGCACAAAGCAAAATACCCTGACCGATTGTATGAGAAACATAGCGTAATGTATGACACAAAGCCTCATAATGTGGAACATGAGGTTGCTGCATATATTGACTTAAAGTTTGTACTACATATGAGAGATCTGGGCGAGTGTTAGTGAGATAATTAAGTTTGCCCACAAGAGAACGATAGTGCTCAGGATGAGGATATAGAGAGCCTGAATTAAATGACAACTTGAGATGCAATGGAAGAGGAGTAACAGCAGATGTAGACAAATCACAATCACAATCTTTAAGAATGTCAGTAGTGAACTTTCTTTGACTAAGTAAGATACCGTTAGTGACATAACCCACTTCAATGCCTAGGAAATAATGTAGCAATCCCAGATCTTTAATTCCAAAAGTGTGATCCAGATGAGATTTAAGATACTCAATTTCAGTAGGAAAATCTCCAGTAACAATAATATCATCAACGTAAACAGCAACAATAGTAATGTTACTGGGAGATTTTTTTAAAAACAGACTATAATCATTCTTTGATTGAGAATATCCCAAAGAAACAAGCTCACTTACAAGTTTTTCAAACCAAGTTCGGGAAGCCAGTTTAAGGCCGTATAATGATTTTCGTAATCGACAAACTTGATTAGGTTGATGAGAAATACCAGGAGGGACCTTCATATAAACCTCTTCAGAAAGCTCACCGTGTAAAAATGCGTTATTAACGTCCAACTGAAATAAAGGCCATTTACGACTTGCTGCTAATGCAATCAAACAACGGACTGAACTCATCTTAATAACTGGTGAAAAAGTATCCTCATAGTCTATACCGTACTGCTGAGTAAAACCTTTAGCAACAAGACGTGCTTTACAACGTTCAAGTGTACCATCTGCATGAAGTTTAGTTTTAAAAACCCATTTGCAAGCAACATCCTTTTTTCCTGGAGGTAAATCAACAATATCCCAAGTTTTATTATCAGTAAGAGCTTTAATTTCCTTTGACATAGCTTCAGTCCATAATGGATGAGATGCTGCTTCTGCATAACTAGTTGGCTCTATCAAGGATTGATGACTAGCAATAAATGCTTTGTGATAATCAGGCATGGATTCATATTTAACTAAGTTACACCAATGAGGTGTAGATGACAAAGTAGCAAGATTACAATGATAATAATTAAGATAAGATGGTGGCTTTCTAGAACGGATAGAATGTCGTGGAAGGGAAATTTCCTCTGAAGAAGAAGAACTACTGTAGTGGGATGAAACAGAAGGAGAATGTTGTGAAGATTGAGTTGAAGAAACAGGGTCTGAGATATGAGATTGTGATTGAGACAACTCAAGAGGCAACTCAGGAGAAACATCAAGCTGAGTTGAAGTAATATTTTCTGTAAATGTGGGTAGAAAGGTAGAAGTAACATATTGATCCTTGGTTAAAGAAAATTGAGAGAGAATTTGATATGGAAAATGGTGTTCAAAGAAGATAATATCACGAGAAATGATGATTTCTGAAGTAGCTAAATCCAAAACTTTATATGCCTTTTGATGAGAAGGATAGCCTATGAATACACATGGTTTAGCACGAGGAGAAAACTTAGAACGATTAAATTTTAATGTGGATATGTAACATAAACAACTGTACACTCTAAGGTTCTCTAAATCTGGTTTAGTGTTGTATAATTTGAAGAATGGTGTATGGAAAGAAATGCTCTTAAGAGGCATACAATTAATCAAATAGGTAGCACAAAGGATAGACTCACCCCAGAAATGATCAGGTAATTTTGACTGGAATTGAAGAGCTCGAGCTGTTTCTAAGAGGTGACGATGCTTTCGTTCCACAACTCCTTTTTGTTGAGGAGTATAACTACAACTTGTCTGATGAATAATGCCCTTAGATTGAAGAAAAGACTTTAGAAATCCATCTGTAAATTCTTTAGCATTGTCTGAACGTATACTAAGGACCTTGGTAGAAAACTGAGTTTCAGCATAAGTAATGAAAGAAGATATAACTGCAGGAACCTCAGATTTATACTTGATTAAACGAACCCAGGTATATCTGCTAAAATCGTCTACAATGGTAACAAATTGATTACATTTGTTATGATTCAAAATCTTATACGGTCCCCATACATCCACATGTAAAAGTTGAAAAACAGAAGTAGTTTTAATACTACTTGTAGGAAACACATTTCGAGTTTTCTTAGCCATGGGGCAAATTTGACAAATTGACTCTGCAACATCATCTTTAACAACACAAGAAGGCTTGAGTAGCTTCAATTGAGTGAAAGGTAAATGTCCCATTCGGAGATGCCAGAGTTTGGATTCAGAAGAAATACTGAGATAAGCGGCTTGAGAATGAAAGAAACTATTGCCATGACCTTTGTGAGGAACAGTATAGAGTCCATTGTGTATTTCACCAAGAAGAAGTGGAGGCAACTTCTGAGAGTGGTCCTGAATTTGACATTGAGTAATAGAAAAAATTACATTAGACTGCATATCTTGACAGAGTTTGTGAACAGACAATAACCTGTATTGGAAATCAGGTACATGTAATACATTTGTCAAAGTAATAGTATCATTTAAGAGTACTGTTCCAATATGTTGGACTGAAATCTTGCTGCCATCTGGTATAGTAATAGAATTACCAGTATCTGAAACCTTTTGAAAAGATATGAAATCAGTCAAATATGGACTGATGTGGTCAGTAGCACCACTATCCAAGAACCATTTCTGATTAAAAGATGACATGAGACATACTTTACCTGCAAGCAAAGCATGCCCAGAAGAAGTAGTTGTATCCTGGTTATGACCAGATTCAGTCAGTTTCTGTTTAGCCAACATATCAATTAGTTGATTATACTGATCACTTGATAGTGATGTCACAGGAGTATTGTGATTACTGGTGTCACCAACATTGTTAACATCAAGAGCATTAGAACTTTGAGATAAAGCTGTAACTCTGGATTCTCTGTTACTTTTGAAACCTGGTGGAAACCCATGGATTCTGAAACATCTCTCAATGCTATGTCCATTCATTTGACAATGAGTACAGTAATAATTGTTCTTAGGTTTCTTGTAGAGACCATTTCCAGCATTAGTATTAGCATTAGGCTGATTCTGAAATCTCTGAGTCTGAAACCTGTTTCCTGGATTCTGAAATCTATTTCCTTGAGAATTTGCATCTGCAAATCTCCTTTTATCTGCAACAAATGCTAAACCATCACTTTGAGAAACTTGAGCCATGTCTTTATGACTTTCCTCTTGTGCAACCAATCTGTAAGCTTGAGTAACATTCAACAAAGGTGTCATCATTAAAATATTCCCTCTAACTGTAGAAAAATTATCATTTAGCTTCATCAAGAATTGAAGTACACGTTGCTCTTGCTGCATTTTCTGTAGTCTCCCAGTGAGATAACAAGTACAAGTATTACAAGTACAGACTGGTAATGGATAAGTATCATCAAGACTGTCCCAAAGAGTCTTCAGCTTTGTGTAAAACTCAGATACACTCATGTTTCCTTGATGCAATTCAGCCAACTTATGTTCCAATGAAGAGATTTGAGGCATTGATGCATAACCAAATCTATCCTCTAAATCTTGCCATATAGCTCGTGCTATTTTCAAGAACAGGACACTTCTAGCAATATTCTCATCTAGGTTATAAAGAATCCATGAAATTACTAAGTCATTGCAACGCTCCCAGGCTTTATACTGATTAGAAGTAGGTTCAGGTGCATGAATTGTGCCATTAACAAATCCTAGCTTATTTTTAGCTGACAAAGTAAGCATCATGCTTCGTTTCCAACTGTTAAAGCCTTCTCCATTAAATTTTACAAAGACAAGCTGATTAGCAGAAGAATCTGAGGGATGAATATAGTAAACACTATTAACATCTTGAACATTCTGAGTTTGTGCTTGATTATTTCGATTCGCCATGGATCAAATCAATTATGACGAAATCAAGAACGAAAGATATGATTTATGATCTTTAGACAGATTTGAGTATGAATTCAGATATTCAGACGAAAAAACACGATCGGTAACAAGATTTCAGAATCATAACAAGAAATGTGTTCATCAATTGTCATATAAGAACAGATCGGTAAACAAGAAGATCACAATCATGTAAACAGTTAACAAACTGAGGAATTAAAGATAAAAAAACACCTGATATCACGAGATTAAGAAATGAAACAAATAGCTTGAATGAAGATTTAATGGCGGAAAGCAACTAAGATTGACGATGAAGATCGAGAACATAGATTCGATCGAAAAAATCAACGAAGAATCGTTACCGGATGCTTTGTTACCATAATAGTTTTACCAGACTACTTCAATCTTCATACGAATCCTCCATTAATGAACAAAGAATCTCTGTATATTCATTGCTCTAGAAAGAAGAAAACTCTGTACATGATTGTTTAATACATTGCTATTTCTTGTGTTAATCTATCTCTCTAGTCTGACTATCTATTTATACAATGTTAGTTACAAGATTGATCCATAACAGAATGGAAAGTTTGTTATCCAACGTGGCAAGGTTGCTGAGCTGTAAAACTCTCTTGTTTGTTATGTATATGTATTAACCAATAAAAAGAAAAAAAAAGTGGACTGCAAATACGATAGATAACAGCAATAATGAAGAACAATTGTGAATTGTGGAAGGCGTTAGGTATTTGCTGTAATAAGTGGGCTAGATAAGCTGAAAGTATGCATAGACCGGCCTTCACCTTATGACATATATAAGTGTCGGAAACGGGACTTGCTTATTTTACCAAGCACTCTAACAAAAAGTTCAACGGGATTTCGGTCCAAAAAAACCAATTTTTGGATTTGCCAAACACCTACAATATTGTGTGTGTTTGACTTTCACTTCAATGAACTTAAATGAATTAATGCCCGTTTGCACTTATGCCGTCTGTTTGGTAAATCGACAGATTATTCTTATTGAATAAGTAAAAAGTTGGTCAGCAGGTATTTTAGAGAATCTGCAAGTCACTTAAATATATTACAATACAACTTTTACTCTCACTAAATCTACATATATAATTGAACTCAAAAAGTTAACCATGTAATCAAAGTACCAGACCATTATTTTTAAAAAAATTTAAATGTAGATGTTTGTCTTATATCAATATATATATTCATTAACCAGCTACACGATGTTAACTAAAAAGTTTTTCCATTTGAGATAAGACAAAAGATTATTTTTTACTACAAAATATTACTGCCTTAAATTCTAGTATACGTGTATATGAATGTCAGCACTTGTTAATGATTTCGCTCATAAACTATATAGAAATCTTTGAATGAATTCAATTTCACTGGTTAAAGACGCTAATTAAATTAATACAAGGCATTCATGAATCTCTAATGGAAACCACCTAAAAATTACACAAATGACATGAATTTTGAAGTCAAAATAAAAATTAATTTTTTTTTATAAAATGCATTATTTAATTACATTACAAGAAAACAAGGTTAAATGTGACCAAATACATTCGATAGCGGCTAAATTCGACCGAATTCGTTCCGGCTAAATTCGACCGTTTTGGTTGAAATCAAAACGGTCGAAATTAGACGGTCGAATTTAACACTAAATTTGACCGTATTCGGTCGACCGAATTCGACCGGGCTAAATTCGATCGTTTTCGGTCGAAAATAAAATCGGTCGAAATTAGGCGGTCGAATTTAACTACTAAATTCGACCGTTATTTTTGTTCGGTCGAATTTAGCACCTGCCAAAAAAGGGGGAAAAGTCCCGCCCATAATATTTCGCTCCCCGCTAAATTCGACCTAATGTGATCGAATTTAGTGGGGAGCGAGAAATTTGCCGCCCAAAAAAATTTCCAATGTGATCGAAATTTGGTCGAATTTATAAATTTTAACCAATTCGGTCAAATATTAAATTTGACCAAAAACGGTCGAATTTACCCGCATTAAATTGACCAAATATGGTCAAATTTAATAAATGTGACCAAATTCGGTTGAATTTATTATTTTCAGAAATTGAAAAAATATTACTAAATATTTATATGTTTGTACACATCATGAATATATATATATATATATATATATATATATATATATATATATAAATTCAAGGATAAAATTAATCATATGTATAAATTTAGTTTGTGTGTAAAAAATATTCATATGATAGGAGAAACTTGAATTTTTATTTAATAGATTGTCTAAATAAATGAAATAAGTATATAATTAGTTTGAAAAAATATAAAAAAAATTATGAGGGTATTGGAAAGACATATTGTATATAACCTAATTTTTTTTTTTTTAAAAAAAGACCAAATTCGAAGTAATTAGGTCGAATGTAATAAACGTGACCAAATTCGATTGAATTTATTATTTTCAGAAACTAAAATAATATTATTAAATATTTAAATGTTTGTATACATCATGAAAAAGTATTTATAAATAGAAGGATGACATTAATCACATGTATAAATTTAGTTTGTACAAAAAACATATTCATATGATAAGAGAATGTTGAATTTTTACTCATTAGATAGTTTTAAAATTTTTTGAAATTTTTTTAATTAGTTTATAAAAATACAAAAAAATATGAGAGTATTCTGAAGACATATTACATTCTATAAAAAAATTTATAAAATAATAATGAGGAGAAACATGGTTTCGTAAGGGTTTAGTGTTTCGATTTTTTTAAAAATATTTCTCGATGACTCAACCGTATGGTGATCAAGATCCATCCTTTTTAAAGATATTACCAAAATTTTTAGAAAAAAAATTAATTTGGTTTGGTAATTTTACGGTCAACTAGTATTTTGACTAGAACCCCTAAATAGGGTTTCGTCAAGATTTAGTGTTTCGATTTTTTAATATTTCTCGATAACGCAACTATACGGTGGTCAAGATCTATCCTTTTTAATGTTATTAACAAAATTTTAGAAAAAAAATTTAATCTGGTTTGGTAATTTTACGGTCAACTAGTACTTTGACTAGAACCCCTAAATAGGGCTTCGTCAGGATTTAGTGTTTGATTTTTTTAAAAATATTTCTTGACGACCCAACTATACTATGGTCAAGATTCATCCTTTTTAATGTTATTGCCAAAATTTTACAAAAAACTAAATTAATTTAGTTTGGTAATTTAACGGTCAACTAGTACTTTGACTAGAACCCCTAAACAAGGTTTCGTCAAGATTTGGTGTTTCAATTTTTTAAAAATATTTCTCGACGACCTAACCATACAGTTGTCAAGATCCATCCTTTTTTATGTTATTGCCAAAATTTTAGAAAAAATTAAATTAATTTGGTTTGGTAATTTAACGGTCAACTAGTACTTTTACTAGAACCCCTAAACAGGGTTTCTCAGGGTTTGATTTTTCGATTTTTTTAAAAATATTTCTCGACGACCCAACTATATGGAGGCCAAGATCCATCCTTTTTAATATTATTGCCAAAATTTCAGAAAAAAATAAATTAATTTAGTTTGGCAATTTAACGGTCAACTAGTACTTTGACTAGCTAGAACCCCTAAACAGGGTTTCGTCAGGGTTTGGTGTTTCAATTTTTTTAAAAATATTTCTCGACGACCCTACCGTACGGAGGCCAAGATCCATCCTTTTTAATGTTACTGCCAAAATTTATGAAAAAAATTAAATAATTTGGTTTGGTAATTTAGCGGTCAACTAGTACTTTGACTAGCTAGAAGCCCTAAACAGGGTTTCGTCAGGGTTTAGTGTTTCGATTTTTTTAAAAATATTTCTCGGAGATCCAACCCTACGGAGGTCAAGATCCATCCTTTTTAATGTTATTGTCAAAATTTCAGAAAAAAATAAATTAATTTTGTTTGGTAATTTAATGGTCAACTAGTTTGGAAAATAAATTAAATATAAATAGAGAAAGCCAAAATTTAATTTAAAATTCATACTCAGTATTTGTGTGATGAATTTTACCCTACTTTCACTGATTTTCCATTTTTTTGTAATTTTTTCCCCATTTTTAAATAGTTTGTAAAATAAATTAAAAAATCAAATAAAAATAGAAAAAATGCCTATTTTTGAACATAAAATTTGGTGGTATGACTACGTGGGTGATTATAAATTTTGAATTAAATATTTGGTTTTTTTCTATTTTATTTAATTTTTTGGCCTTTATTCCTATTTTTATTAATTTTTAAAATAATAAATTCCACCGAATTTTGACTAATTATTCAATTCGACAGAAATCGATCGAATTTAGCCGAGCTCCTAAATTCGACCAAATTTAGCCGAGCTCCTAATTTCGACCATGTTTGAATTTAGCCTTGCTATCATTATAATTGAATTTCTCAATCATCGTCTACGTGGCTGTCTCTCATTGGTCCATTTAGTGTCACATGAATTGATGAGTAGTCAGTTAATCTGAGCCCTTAAAAAACAAATATGAATCCTACCCATTCATTTAAAAAGCACATATTATATATATATATATATATATATATATATATATATATATATCCATGAAAATCACCTTATATGAAGAACAATAAATAACACCATTATAACACTCATATTTAATCTAATCTAAGAGTTCCGTCATGACACCCAATACAAAAAGTTCTTATTTTTTTACCCTCTATCCATTCAGGAAAAAAATCACTGTTCATGATGACGTCACTGCTGACGTCGTCAGTGAACAGTGTTTTTTTTGCTGAATTGAAAGAGGATAAAAAATAAGAATTTTTTGTATTGGGTGCCCCTTGCGGGGCCATTGGATCTATTGGAATAAATGATTCTACAGTGTTCTTTATATAAAAGTGTTCTTTATGGAGTAATGACCTATATATATATACATACATATATACATAACAAATCCACCCTCGTTCTTTCCTGCCCCTGCCTCCCGCCTCCCCCCTCTCCCCTCTCCCCTCTCCCCTTCCTCCACTCCATCCCCCACCGCCCCCTCATGTCTTCTCCCTGGCTGCCTCCCCACACATATTTAATGGGTTTCAAAAATTAAGTGATAATGTTGAAAAAGTAGGGCCCAAAACCAAGAAAGAAGCTAGAATTTTAGCAAGGTTCAATCTTTTTACTTACCTTTATTTACTTTTTACTGTTTGAAGTTAATTTATATGTATGTGTTTGTGTATATTTAGTTTCAAATAGAAATGTTTGTTCTTGTTGCTAATGTGTGTGTGTGTTAAACAACAACCGTAAGAGAGTGAGTGAAGGGGGCCGAAATTATGGAGCCGCACACCACTATACTTCACTTCCGGTAGCCTTTGACCGCCTCAAACGCTTCCTCCGTCAACTCCACTCTCTTCACGCACATGTTTTTCTTGCTCTCCTCTTCATAAACTTTCACCTTCTCATAAATTTAATCTCGATCTATTCACTTTCATTCTCTCAATGGGCTCCAGAAATTCTGAAAATTCGGGATCTATGGACTCTGAGGAGTTCTCAAACTTTATTGGTCTCAACTATGTAAACCATGCCTTGCCACACTTCAACCCCCAGCCTCATTTGCCTATTCGGGAGGAGAGTGACTCTCTAGAGTTTGAACCTCTATCCCCTCGCACTAGACAACGTATACAAGAGCAGACCCAGTTAATTCTGACTGATGGAAATGAGCTAAATGCAACTGGCCCCGTAGCTGCTAATACATCTGAAGCCTCTAATGGTGATTCCAATGAAAAGACAGCATCACCTTTGGAGGTGAACTCTGTTCCTGTGCCACTGACTCAGATTAGCAAGGAGCAAACTGCTAATACGACTACCAACACTGGTAAGAACTTCCAGTTCCCTACTTTAAATTCTCCTCAACAACAAGATGTTACACATATTCAGAAGGGTAATTTGGGTCCAATTGATGACCCCTTGCACCCTTCTAAGAAGTCAGTTACATGGAGCTCAATAGTTGCTAAGGATAACGTTACCCCCACACCTAATAATGGAATTAATGATGAGGCAATCATTAAGTACAATGAAGATGGGTCTGCCTCGATTACTTTCTCTAGAGATTATATGCTCCAAGCACAAAAACAGTGGGAAACAAGCATTATTGGTCACTTTATTGGTGGGAATTTTGCTTTCAAATTCATTCGGGAAAAAGCACAGAATTTATGGAAGAACAAAGGCCTTACAGGTGTTTACTATAGTTCAAAAGGCTACTATACGTTTAGGTTTGGTACAATGGCAGAAAGAAACATGGCTTTAAACCTCAACACAGTTCAGATGGGGGGTAAAACGCTCTATTTGATACCTTGGATGGAAGGATCAAAATTTAAGCGAAATGTGGTGGATAAAGTCCCATGGTGGATTCGTTTGGTTGATGTCCCTTACTCTATGTGGTCGAGGGAGAGCTTGTCTTCTATTGCTCGTTCTGTGGGTAGACCGTTGAAATTTGATGATGCTACGACTAAATTCGAACCATTAAAGTACGCTAATATTCAGGTTGAGCTCTACTACTCGTCGCCAAGGCCTGATTATGTTGGGGTTTCGATATTGAATGTTGATGGGGTGGAAGAAAAGGAACAGATTGATGTCCAATATTCGCAGCTTCCATACTCTTGCAGCTTATGCCAAGATTTTGGGCATTCTTTATCTCGTTGTATCAACAATCCTGAGAGAATTTCGAAGAAACCAAGGAAGGCACAAAATGATAAACAGGGTGGAGAACATAATGCTTCAACCTCTGTTCCACCACCTGTTTCAAACAATGGTTCAAAATCTATTTCATCCAATGTTACAAACATTGTCCCACCAACGAGAGCAGAATACTTGGGGAATTTGGAAATGGTACCATATAGTACTGGTAAATTCTGTGGGTGTGATGTGGTTATGGACGAAGATGACATTATGAATGAGCTCGAGAAGGAGGTTGCAACCTTAAAAGACGTGGACAATGCCTCAAATGCAGCAGGGGATACCCAGGCACACCAAGAAACCTGCTTCGATGAAGATGATAACTTGATCGAATTTGACAGAAACCCGGTTGATCCTTTTCACAATGAAGCATTTGCGGCTGATGTTGAGCCCCTAAATATTGAAATGCCATACTATGCTACTAGTACTCCGGATAAGAAAATGAAAAATGGAAAGTCCTAAGTGCAAAATACCAATATCGACACTGAACAGACCCACCGTTTGGTCGTTGATCTAAATTCGCCCCATTCTGCTGCGATACCAAAAGCCAAAAAACCAAATGTTAACAACAAAATTGTGGATGATGATGGTTTTACTCTAGTCACACACAGAAGAAGCCCCAGGTTGGCAGGTACGCCGACACTTCTCAAAAGATAATAATGAATTTTGCCGCATGGAATGTTAGAGGTCTGAATAAGACTCTGCATCAAAGGGAACTCATAAATTTTATCTCTGCAAATGCCTTGTCTTTTATTGGCTTGTTGGAGACCAAAGTTAAAGAAAAACATTCGCAATGCGTTTCAAAAAAGATTAAAAGATCATGGCAATGGCTGTTTAATTATGAAAACCATTACAATGGTCGTGTCTGGGTCGGCTGGGATCCCACCGTCTGGGATGTCTCAGTTCATTCTAAATCTTCCCAGCATATTACATGTTTTGTTAGGTTTATTGAGAAAGATTTCAGCTTTCTGGCAACTTTTATTTATGCTCATAACGAAGCCACTAATCGAGTCTCATTATGGAATGATCTTATTAATCTCAGCAATAATTCTTTGCCGTGGTGCTGCTTGGGAGATTTTAACTGCATTCTTAGTATTAATGAGGTGAGTGGAGGTAGGGAGACTTGGACTACCGACATGCAAGCCTTCAAAAACTGTATAGATACGGCAGGTCTTGCTCAGATTCGTACGCTGGGTGATCTATTTACATGGACTAATAAGAGACCTTTGGATCCTATCCTCAAGCGTCTAGATAGAGTCGTTTGCAATGATGTTTGGCTTAATAATCATACTGAAGCTTTTGTGACTGTTAAAAATAGGGGAATAAGGGATCACAATCCACTTCTCTTATCAATTCCAATGCATCTGGAACGTTTTGGTAAGCCATTCCAAATCTTTAACTACATGCTTGAACTACCAGATTTTCATTCAACGGTTACACAGGTTTGGGATTCTACCACTCTTTTTGGGGACCCTATGGCTATTCTGTGCAGGAAGCTTAGGGCTGTTAAACACGCTCTTAGGGATCTTAATAAAAATCATGGCAACCTTCATTCGAATGTTCATTCTATTCATGAGGACTTGCAAGCGACTCAAGATGCTTTGCGTCTTAACAATTCAGTTGAGCTGCTTACTAGAGAAACAGATCTCATCTCCAGGCTCAATTCTGCACTCTTGGAGGAGGAATCAATCTTGCTTCAGAAATCAAGGGTCAAGTGGTTGTCTAAAGGAGATGGAAACAACAGTTTCTTCCATAACCAGTGTAAGTCTAACTGGAATCACAATAAAGTCCTTGATCTTTATAACGACTCGGGTCTTTTGGTACATGGTTAGAGGCATTGCGCAACGGTTGCTGTGGACTATTACAGGAACTTCCTTGGCTCTAACTCTAGGCCTCCGGACACTAATACTCTGTCTCTGGATAACATAAACTGCCCAATCATCTCTGAGTCGCAAGCTGCTTGTTTGGAAGCCCTGGTTACTAATGAGCTCATTTATGCAACTTTGAAGAATATGAAAAAGAACAAGGCTCCTGGCCCTGATGGCTTTAACGTTGAATTCTTTCTTTCAACTTGGAACATTGTGGGTGATAGCTTTTGTAAAGCTGTTCTTTCGTTGTTTAATGAATTCAACATGCACAATGGAATTAATTCTACTAATATTGCTCTCATCCCAAAGGTTCCGAATCCATCTCACATGCGTGATTTCAGGCCCATCTCCTTGTGCACAATTGCATACAAGTGCATCTCTAAAATCATAGCAGCTAGGCTCAAAAAAGTGATGCCTACGGTCATAGATATTGCCCAATCGGCCTTTATTCCGGGAAGACATATCACTGACAACATTTTGCTTGCTCAAGAACTATTTCGGGGCTACGATAGAGAGAATGGTTTTACGAGATGTGCCCTCAAGTTGGATCTTCACAAAGCTTTCGATTCCTTACAATGGGACTTCATTATTGCCGTGCTTCATAAAATGAATTTTCCATCTCGTTTTATAAGGTGGATCCAGCTTTGTTTATGTGGCCCGAGGTATTCAGTAAAAATTAATGGATCAGTTCATGGTTACTTCAAGGGGGCAAAAGGTATTCGCCAGGGTGACCCTATGTCACCTTACATATTTGCCTTGTGTATGAATATTCTTTCCCAGATGTTGAAGGCGAAGCCAGTGGGGTTTAAACATCATTGGAGATGCAAGGACTTGGATCTAACACATCTTTTCTTTGCTGACGATGTGCTTGTGTTCAGTCATGGGGATTAACATTCCATCACCAACATCATGAATTCGGTCTATAAATTCTCGCAACTTAGTGGTCTTACTCCCAGTCTGCAAAAGAGCACCTACAATATTCCTCAAGGCATCCTTCCAGTTAGGTTTTTAGGTGTTCCCCTTATTTCTTCTCAGCTATATGTCAATGACTGCATGCCTCTAATTGAGAAGCTTACCAACAGAATTACAATCTGGACATCTAAACTTCTGTCTCTGGCAGGTAGGGTCCAACTTGTTAAATCTGTTCTGTTTGCAATGCAATCCTTTTGGTCGAATCACTTCATCCTTCCTTCTACGGTTCACGATGTTATTCAGTCTATGCTAACAAGATTCATTTGGAATGGAAATATTCAAGATAAAGGGGGAACTAAGGTCAGTTGGGAAACAATGTGCTTGCCTAGGAATGAAGGTGGCTTGGGTTTAAAGGACCCTTCTGGTTGGAATAGGGCGCAGATTATTTGCCATATCTTAAAGATTATTAACAAGTCCCCAACTCTGTGGGCTTCTTGGGTGAACAACACGGTTCTTAAGAATAAACATTTCTGGTCAATTCCTATTCCCACTGATTGTTCGTGGATTTGGAAAAAGGTTCTTAGGCTTCGAACTACAACTCTACGTTTCATCTCCTACTCCATTGGTGATGGATCTTCTATCTCTCTTTGGTTTGATCCTTGGTGGCGTAATTCTTGTCTTGCAAACCAGGTTTCTGCTCCTATTATCTACCAAAGCGGTCTGAATCGCGGCTCTTCGGTAAATGACATTATAGCCACGGGGTGTTGGTTGCTTCCTCACCCAAACGAGAGACATCGTCACTTAGACCCTGACTTGTTGCACTGGATAAATTCGTTTGATAACCCATCTTTCAATCTGGAAGCTCGGGACATTATCCTCTGGGATGGTTTGAACATTAAAAAGGTAAGAACGTGGCACGTCTGGGAAAGTCTAAGACATCGAACTCAACAGGTTCAATGGTATCTGGCAGTTTGGCATCAGCTAAAGGTAGACAGATATGCTCATCACCACTGGCTTCTATGTCACAGACGCCTTTACACCTTAGCAAGGCTTGCTAGATTCGGAATTGAACTTGACCAACAATGTTTCCTGTGCGTAATGGGTCGCGAGACTGATACTCATTTGTTCCTCCAATGCCCGTACAGCTGCTTCGTGCTTGCAAATATGCTTTCTATGCTAAATTTACGTGTTAATGGGCACACTTGGGCAGTTTTTCAGGAAAATGTTCTTAATATTCAGGACGGTTCAAAGAAGAGGGTGGCCTTGCTTATGATTCAAATTTATACTTACTTTATATGGTGGGAAAGAAATGCTAGGAAGCATGACAAAGGGAGCTTTGGCCCGAAGCGGCTTTTGGATGGGATCATCGTTGACACTCGAGCAAAACTTGCAAGCTCCACATGGTTCTCTAAAATTATTATTAGTAGACCAGATCTGATTTTATAGTTTTAGCCTTGTACTTCTTTGTTGTAGTTTGACATTCTCGGTTTGGAGAGTGTCGTTTTAGATCCATCTATGTCTTGTCATAGACCAAGGGTCAACCCCTTTGTAGCTTCTTTCTTCTAATATATATTAATTTAGCAAAAAATAAAATAAAATGTGTGTGTGTGTTTGTTCAAAATACAATTACTTGATAGGTTTGCTAATTACATTACATTGTTTCTTGTAGAATGAACTATTTTTTTTTATTATATATAGACATTGTGATTTTATCTTTTTAATTTTTGAAAATTATTTAGGATTTTAGCTTAAATGCCATGTTGTTGCTGCGTTCAGATATGGTGACTTGTTGTGGTATTGCTGCTGGATTTTTGGAGCATCAGAATGCAAATTCTGCATTCTGCTGCTATTTTTTTTTAAACTGTTGTTCCTTAAATTTGATCGAATTCGGTCGAATTTAGCAAACTAAATTCGACTAGATTTGGTCGAATTTAACACTTTAGGAGCGAAATATTAAAAAATTTGAATTTTTTACCAAAATTTGAAATTATCAAAATTTTGAAATTTTTGGTTCGACCAAAATCGATCGAATTTATTAATATCAATTTCGACCAAATTTGGTTGAATTTATCCTAAATACGACCGAATTAATTGGTCGAATTTATCCTAAATTCGACCATATTACTAAATTTGACCTGCTTAAATATGACCAACAAAAATTCGGCTAAATTCGACCGATATCAGTCGAATTTAACCGTTTTTCTTGTAAAGTTACTTGTTGATATATAATTAAATATTGTATGTAGTACCAATAGTTTAAAGACAAAAAAGACATTTAGCTAAATTTTTATGTAGGCACCCAGGCCCTTGACAGAATCCAAAGACGTGTTTGAATTTAATTTATAAGGGCTAGGAAATTACATGTATAATAAGAATATAATACATGCAAGAAGAAACCAAACACAACTAAATTTTAAAATTTTATGGAATATTTTGCATTTATGCTAGTTGTAAAAATATATGTGTTTTTAACCTTTTTAATTGCTTGTATATACTGTAAATTTGTATCTATATATAAGTTAAATATTTATTTAGATTTTTTTCAAAAAATTATAATTGATACAATTATATGTATCTTAATATAAGCATATACAATTCATCATATTAATAATCAAAAGTTTTTAGCTGGTCAGGAATATTAGTTGGTCAGGAATATTAGCATTAACACTTTTCTCCCAAAAAATATTGAACGAAAAAAGCTCAAAAAAACCAGAATGTAAGAATATTTAGAAAGATTAATTTAAGCTTTGTAGTTAAACGGGCTGATCCAAATTAAATAGTCTTATAATTTGGGCCTTGTGGTTAAAAGTCCATGTTACAGAAGATTCTAGGAAGGATATATTAGACATTTAACAATCCCCTTAAACCCTAGAACATAATTATATATATAGGGTAAGAAGTATCATCATATCATGTGATCTACTGATCATAACCTATAGAAATGAAGTCTGCGGCGGCCGACGAAGATTAACTGAGATATCTATCTTAATTTGCTTCCTAATTTTATTTACAGCTAGCCTTTCAATCGGGGTATTCTTGTTCTTATAATATATGAATACACCTAGAAATGAAATCGATTGTTTATTAATCATATATATATGTTTGTTTATATATGTTGTATTAGTTGAATATAACTCTGATTTTAGGCTCTCATTTGATATATAATTACACAAACTCACACAACTATACACTCACACAATTACAGGTTGCAGCTATTACATAAGGATATAACTAATTCGAGATCTCGGCTGAAACTTATCGATATCAGATTATTCAAACACTTTCGATATTATTAATGCACTTTTTTGTAATATTTAAAGCTTAGTCATAGTCAATTTTTTGTTAAATTTTCAGGACACTACAAGAAAAACGACCTTTTCCTACCGTTTATTTCCTACCGACGCATTTCCTACCGACCATTTCCTACCGTTTTTCAAGTCAAACGATTATTTCCTACCGGATCCATAGCCGGTAGGAAATGCCTCCACATTTCCTACCGAAGTTAGTAGGAAATGAGTCGAGTGGGACCCGCAAGGCCACGTCAATGTCCGGCCGCAATGAAACGACGTCGTTTCACTCATACCATTTCCTACCGTCTCACTACGGTTGGAAATGAGTGACACATTTCCTACCGACATCGGTAGGAAATGAGTGTTGTGTGCCCCAAGTGCCATGTGGCAGTGTAGCTTTATGTGTAGCATTTCCTACCGCGTGTAGGCGGTAGGAAATGCCTTACCTATTCACCAGCAAATGTCTACTTGGCGGCTTCTGATTGGTTGACGTGTCGGTGGACATTTCCTACCGATGAGCGGTAGGAAATGAGCTGTGCAAAAAATTAAAATCTTATCTACTAAATAAAAATAAAAATTTGTGAATTACATTAAAAATTTAAATAAAAAATAGGAAAAAAGATAAAATTCGAATTAAAATACATAAAAACGCAAATATTAATACTCACTATTTTTGTGATGCATGTCACACTAGATTCACTAATTTTATTTTATTTTTTTACTTTAACCCCTAAACTAGCTTTCGTTTCGGATTCTTGATTCGATTATTTTGAAATAAAATTTCAACGATCGAACCGTACGGGAGTCAAGATCAATCTTTTTCAATGATATTCCAAAATTTTAAAAAAAAAATAATAAATTTATTTGATTAGGTAATTTAACGGTCAACTAGTACTTTGACTTTAATCCCTAAACTAGTTTTCGTTCTCGATTCTTGATTTGATTATTTTGAAATAGAATTTCGACGATCGAACCGTACGGGAGTCAAGATCAATCTTTTTTAATGTTATTCCAAAATTTTAAAAAATAATAAATTTATTTGATTAGCTAATTCAACGGTCAACTAGTAATTTGACTTTAATCCCTAAACTAGTTTTCGTTCCCGATTCTTGATTCGAATATTTTGAAGTAGAATTTCGACGATCGAACCATACTGGAGTCAAGATCAATATTTTTAAATGTTATTCCAAAATTTTAAAAAAATAATAAATTTATTTGATTAGCTAATTTAACGGTCAACAAGTAATTTGACTTTAACCACTAAACCAGTTTTCGTTCACGATTCTTGATTCGATCGTTTTGAAATAGAATTTCGACGATCGAACTGTACGAAAGTCAAGATCAATCTTTTTAAATGTTATTCCAAAATTTTTAAAAAATAATAAAAAAATTTGGTTGTGTAATTTAACGGTCAACTAGTAATTCGACTTTAACCACTAAACTAGTTTTCGTTCCGGATTCTTGATTCGATTATTTTGAAATAGAGTTTCGACGATCGAGCCGTACGGGAGTCAATATCAATCTTTTTAAATGTTATTCCAAAATTTTAAAAAAATAATAAATTTATTTGATTAGTTAATTTAAAGGTCAACTAGTTATTTGACTTTAACCCTTATTTATTACAAAATAATTTCAACCGTTTTTTTTTAATTTTTTAAACTAGTTGTATATTAGTGCACGTAGTTCCAAAAGGACCAAAACAAATTAATGCACTTACAAAATAATTTTTTTAAAAAAAATTATTTACCATCTTTAACAACTTATCTTCCACAACTTATGGTTGTAGTTTAGGCGTTAGATTTAGGGTTACTAGGGTTGGACTTTATTTTAAAAAAAATGATTTTGAAGGATTTAACCGTACGGATCTCATTATCCCTTCAAATTAGTCATGTGTGAAAAAATTATGATTTTTAAAATTCATTTGACGTGATTTTATAAGGAAAAACCCCTATTTTAACAATAATTTGTACTAATTCATTTTCCAAGTTTTAGTTTTTAACGATCCAACCGTGAGAATTTCAAGATCAATATGAATTAGTGACATTTGCAAAAATTATGATTATTAAAGTTCATTTTTAAGGACTTTTTAAAGAAAAAGTGATAAAGAAGGTAATGTGGTTATATAAATATAGAGTGACATTAAAACACAAGAAACACCTTGGCATAGTGGTTGGAGGTAGTACAAATTTTGCTGGAGATGGTGGTTCGAATCCTAAACTAGTTTTCTTTTTCGATTCTTGATTCGATTATTTTGAATTAGAATTTCGACTATCGAACTGTACGGGAGTCAAGATCAATCTTTTTAAATGTTATTCCAAAATTTTAAAAAAATAATAAATTTATTTAATTATGTAATTTAACGGTCATCTACTACTTTGACTTTAACCCCTAAACTAGTTTTCGTTTTCGATTCTTGATTCGATTATTTTGAATTAGAATTTCGATGATCGAACTGTACGGGAGTCAAGATCAATCTTTTTAAATGTAATTCCAAAATTTTAAAAAAATAATAAATTTATTTGATTAGGTAATTATAATTATTTAATATTGATTGGTTAAAATCATTTTTCCTACATTTTTGTTAAAATCTCGTACAACACGACTTTTTTATTTTTCGATTATTTTTTTCCAACACTAAAATGGGTGTTTATTAACATCCGTACGGTTCGATCATCGAGAAAAGAATTCTAAAAAATTATTCAGTGAATCTGGATCGTGCCCCGTTATAGGAAGCATCACTTTTCCTACGTTTTTGTTAAAATCTCGTACAACCCGACCTTTTTATTTTTTTAATTATTTTTCCCAACACTAAAATTGGTGTTTATTAACATTCGTACGGTTCGATCATCGAAACAAGCATTCAAAAAAATTATTCAGTGAATCTGAATTGTGCCCCGTTATAGGAAGCATCAACTATCTAAAATACTGTTTGGTCAAACTAGTCTAATTTTGGAATAACTCCATATTTTTTTTTTCGACGATCCAACCGTACGAATGATAATATATATTAAATATAGTGACGGGAAAAAAATTAAAATATTTAAAATTATTCTTATATGAGTTTATATTATAAACTCACCAAAAGTAATACTACTTCTAACTAGTCTCATCCCGATTGAACGTAATCTATTTTTAAAAAAAAAAATCCGACAAAAAAACCATATGAATAATAATATATATTATTTTTTTTTGCTAATTAATATATATTAATTTTAGTGATGTGCCAAAAAAATAAAAAAAACTAATTTTCTATAATATTTAATAATATTAATAGCATTATTAAACTACTAGAAAATATAGATTAGACATCGCACCTTTTACATCAGTTTAAAAAGCCACCGATGTTAAATATGTTTTCAACATCAATTATTTAAAAAGCGATGTTAAACTGATTTCTGGACATAAAATAATCGCCGTCTAAATGATTTTTTAAAAAATAAAAAAAAGCTTGCTGCTCATTTCCCCCCATTCTAATCAAACATTTCCCCCTTACAAAATTTTCATTCCCCCGCCTTAGTAACATTTCCCCTAATTTAATTTGCCCGCGCCCCAAATTCTCTTCATCTCTCACAGCCGGCCACTCATTTCTTCTCTCGCTCGCTCTCTCTCACTCACTATCTCTCTCTTTATCTCTCTCTCTCTCATTCATCTCTCTCTCACTCATCTCTCTTTCTCTCACTCTCACTCTCATCTCTACTCGACCCTTTCTGTCTCTCTCACTCGTATCCCACACTTTTCTGTAAAACCCTAATTACGATTTATCTAAATCGAAATAGAGAAGAGGAAGCTCGAATTAAGAGAAGGGAAAGCTCGAATTGTAAGTCGTTTTCTGATTAGTTGCTCGATTAAGCTTGATTTATTTTAATTGAACATTTATTTTGCAGATTAGTTGGGGTTTTGGTTATGTGGGTTGTGTTTTTGTTTGTTTAATTTTGGTTCTGTGGTGTAAAGATTGAATCTTGATAATTTTTATTTGGGATTTGTTTGTGTAATTAGGTTAGTTGTTTAATTTTTGTGGTTTTGTGTTCTGGGAATTGTGTTTAATCCACTGGATGAGCCAAGTCCATTGGGTTTGAAGCTAACGAATGCATAGGGAACACCTTCTACAGTGCCCCCAAGGTGTGTTAAACAAGCACTATGAAAAGCTGATTCACACACATGAAATTTTGTTAATATAGAAGTTGTATAAGATTATTGGCTAGAATTTTAAAAGAAAATATATGGAGCATAAATATTTCTGAACCTTGTTCCACACACATGAAATGCTCTTGTTTACACATTAACTTTTTTAATTCCAGCACAACCTAAATTTTAAATTGTCTGTCTTAAACTGTTATGTAGTTCTTTAGATATAAGTGAAAGATTTAGTTCTAGGTTGATATAGATATTGGACTACTCTGTAAGTGTAAGGTATAAAAAATTTAATGTTGCATGAATATTCCATATGGTTGGATCGGTGAAAAAATCATAAAAATTTTGTTTATAAGATAGGGAACTTATTAACCTGTATGGAGGGAGGGTTGCGCAGCACGGGGGAGGAGGGGTTGTCATGCTAAATTTTTACATTTTTAAACTATCCCCAAGAATGTAGACAGGGAGCTAGAAATTGAACTTAATGTGGTAAAGGAGCAGAAAATATAGATGTTATATTAAGGCTTCTAATAAATATGATGTTGTTAGTACTTAGTGAATAATGTCTGTTAATGATCTACCGAACCACATAGAGCATATGATCTCCAGGAAAACATTTGAATGTAAAGACACATTGGATAACATTGCTGATCATTTGTTCAATGACAATCAAACGATAACTGCATGCGATGAAAAGTCTCTTATGTCAAGGGTAAATTCCGTCTGCTCCCTCCTACAAGACCATGTTGTAGATGCCAACAATAAACCTGATTTAAAAGCTACGCAACAATCTTTGCAAGTGTTGTAAGTCGTAAATAAATGTTGTCTGATGCAAATGTGTTTCCTAAAAATATTAGTCTAACATTTCTTTCTTTTTTATGATGCAGGATATTAAGAAATTGCTTGATCAATGGTGCAATTCCAGAATACATTGGAGAATTCAGTATACTAAAATCCCTGTATGCTAATTTTTCTATTGCTTAACAAAATTTGATCCATTTTTGTTATTCTATCAGGTCTTGATTTCTAGTAATAAATTTCCTCACAATGTGTGTGAGTGAGGGATTACAATGCGCTATGTACGTATTCACAGATGCATTAGTAGATACATAGCACACTCACACACCTATAAAATTCATTTTGTTTGTAAGTATTGCTATTCAAAATTCATGAACAGATTCAGAGACTCCTTATAAATATTTAATTATGCTGTTCTGTTGTCTGATAATTTACTGAAATTTTTGATGTAGAAACCTTGCAAAGAACACAGACAATACAACTGAAAAATCAAATAAAGGTTGGGAAACCTATCATAGGGGCTGGTGCTAGGATTGGTATATCTGCAAAGTTTGAGGAAGCTGGTGGTGTGGATCTGATAGTCTTGTACAACTCTAGGCGCTTTCGTATGGCAGGAAGGTGAAGAGCATGCTGGAGAGGCAAATGGCAGTGAAGAAATTGCCGAAGAAGACATTGGTGAAGATGGAGATAGCGTGGGCAGTGGCCAGGATGCTCAGGCCTCTGATATTGATATGGATTAACTGACTAGCAGTAATGATGATTTTAAACCTTTTGCGTATTAAACATTATTATGGTTTGTGGTAATTTAATACTTGCTTAATTATGGTTTGTGTAGAACTTGCTTAATTATGGTTGGATGTTTTGAATTGTGATGATCTTCAGATCTTTTTGGTTGATGTTGATGGTGGTATATTTGAATTATTGGTGTGATAAGGTGGATGTTTAAGTATGTAATGATGAATGGTTGAATTTTGTAAATGAATTGGTTTGTATGGTTTGATTAAACATTGGTAGGAAATGAGCGGTAAGAAATGTCAATTTACATTGTGCCTGGAACAATTCCTACCGATGTGTGCAAAAGTAGTCGGTAGGAAATGGCTTTGCACTTGCTACAATTTCCACATCATCTTTTGACGTGGCTAATGATGTGTGGGGCCCGCCCACGTGTCATATGACATGGCATCTGACGTGGAGCCATGTCATCGTCCAAGTTGGCATGTGGGTCCCCGCCATGTGGCATGCCACATCATTATGTGGGACCCACGTTGACCCGGTCAATATCATTTCCTACCAAAGTCATTTCCCACTTAAGCATTTCCTACCGCACGGGGCCGGTAGGAAATGCAGCATTTCCTACCGATTTTGGGCCTTTTCCTACCGATTTGACGGTAGGAAAAGGTCATTTTTCTTGTAGTGTGTATATCTTGTAAAGCACAAGATTTTATCTTTTGTAAAGAAACTTTTACAAAATTATTTTCTTTAAAAGTAGTCATTAATTCTTAATTGTGTTCCAAATTCACTCTGCGCTTGTCTCAATGGTATAAAGTATCTTCAATCTCTTGTATGTTTGATGATTTCACTGATTGATGTTTCTTTGTCAATTACATAGATAATATTCAGAGTTTTGCTACTTATGACATATAAACATTTATATGATTAAATTTGTTATACGATCATGTATAACCATATTTCTTTCTTCCACTAATAAATTCACAACGCTTATGCCTACATTATTTTTCATTCATTTTATAATATTTTAAAATATTCTTTATTTAAATAAATATATATTAATTTATTATATTTTTATATTTAATAAAGTTTTAAATTAAAAACATTCATAATTTTTGTGGTACTATTTTAATATTATTATATATTTAAATTAAACTTTTTTCTAAAAAATTTATAAAATAGTTATAATTATATAACCACGCGCCATAACTAATCTAAGTGCATCTTATAATTATGGCATACTAACAATTTTTTTTTCTAGTGCACATGTACAAAAAGGAATAACATTTTGTTTATTTTCAAAGCGGGTTGCTCCACCAAATTATTACCTTCAAGTTATAATACATGTTCGTGAATCTTACTCTCATCACTTTATCATCTATACATCAAACAATTTTGTAACTTTTAATCCAATAAACTTTATAATACACGTTGATGGGCCTCACTCTTGTCATTTTATCATCTATACATTTGAAACTTCAATTCCTATATAATTCGGTAAGCTTCTTGTAATAACAAATAGCTAATTATAAATTATTTGAACAATAGATACCTATATAAACATAATCCTCCTAAACATATAATTGAGTACTCATATATGATTATAATCAAAATGCTTAAATTAAAATTGTCTTCCAGAACATATGAGATAAATATTAATTATTTGAACTCAAAATAATAATTAAATCCTTCTGTTTTATTCTCCACTTGTACAAAAAAAGTTGACAGCATATTTAAATAAGTATACATAGCTTTGGACACAAAACCTAAAGAATTCAGTTTATGATAATCAGTTGGCTTCTCCCGCTACTTCGTGGTTCACTATTATTATTAAAATATTAATTGTTCATGTTTAAGCAAAAAAAAAAAACCTATTAGTTGCATGTGTACAAAGTGCATATATGAATTCTTGTATATTTTTTTGCGATTTGGTTTGTGAGCTGAGGGTAGACGTGCATGTGGCCAGATCCGTCGTGCTGGATGGTGCATGGTTTATGGCCGTTATGAACATGGAGCATGGCTTGTTTACTTCAAACCAAAGATGTTGACCCCTGACATGTTGGCCAAATGCAAGCTAGAGGTCAAGAAGGTAACAAGAATTATATGCAGACTTGTATAGTATTGAAAGAGCTAATATCTACAAACTAAATTGCCAAGTCGATCACTTAAGTCCTTGTTAGCTTTAATATATAACGACAACATAATTAAGAGGGCAAACTATGAACATAATTAAGAGGGCAAACTATGAACGAGTAATCTACAGTTACATAAATGGGAAAGAGCCTTTCTCTCTATAATTATAAGGGAACGGTGTGTTCCAAACATAACTCTTTGATTAGCAACTATTGTGTGAGATTGATACTCATATCTATGACAGTAGCAACTTGTGCGAGATTGATACTCATATCATATCTATGACAATCTTTAAAGAAAAGCAAAAGCAATTGAATACTCAGAACAAAGCTTAAAAGTTTGTTACAATCTGTAAATTGTATCCTTCATTTCTTCCTCTACAAGACTACAACCTCTACATATACTCGCAAACTCACATCAGACTCGGAAATGTAACCAACTATCTAACAAAGGATGACACATTAAAACTACAATCCTGTCCTTAGCAGTTATAACATCTTTCCAAGTATGCCCTTTGACTTTGAATGTCAGTCTTGTGTATTCTCTTTACTTCCCACCTCCAAACTTGGAGTAACCAAGTTTGGACATCAGATAGGCATGTTGTTTTGCAGTGAGCTTAAACATATCAATGAGCTTAAACCTATCAGCTATTTGAACATATATATGATGAAACATGCTTTTGTCACAATTTTTCCTGTTTTTACCTTATCATGAATAAAATGACACACAATCTAACGCAACTTGATTGTCACAATTGAGCACAACGGGAGGCAAGTGTGTGACAAACGCATATCTTTCAAAAGAGCACTCATCCATGTAATTTCGCAGCTTGCAAGTGTCATAGCACGATTTAATTTGTATTTTATTTTATTTTATACAACCTATTGCAACTTTAGAAGTAGGAAGAGGAATAATGACCCAATTAAGTACCATTCCTTTCTAATGCGCGCGCGCGCGTGCGCACACACACACACACATATATATATATATATATATATATATATATATATATATATATATATATATATTTATTGATATTTATGTAGTTAACTCTCTCATATATGATATATTTTAGTATCGCTCAGATAGTTTATGGATCCTAGAGCTTATTTATAATATATATTATATGTGATATTTAACGTGTCATTTTTTATAATATAACTTATAGTTATATTGTCCTCCAATATTAGAGTTCATGTATCGTCTCAAACTGGACGCGAACTTCAAAAGTGGAAGAAAAAAATTTCAATTTCTCTTCGATTTGCACAATATATACAATTACAAAAAACTTGTTAGATCATTGGAATACATAATGTATAACAATAGAAAATTGCATTTAGCTTTCATACATTCCATGAACTGACTCCATATCAAATTATTTGTAAATAGGAAATAGTTGGTAATTTTTACAATTAATCATAATCATCATCGGCTTTTACGTTCCCAGTTCTCACTTTTTACCTTCCCACTTCTTCTTCTTTAACGCACCACATTATTATTCATTCCACTTATAATTGTGTTATAATAAATGAATGCAGGAGATCCTTAACCTTCACCCAAAGATAAGTAACTCTACACAAAATATGGAAGAGTTATTCTAGGTATGTAGAGTACAAGAATGATGCTGAAGGACGAGATATAAGTTTTTGGGCCTATGAAAAAGTTGTCCATTATTGGGACGATGCAGGTCTCCCTCGGGGGGAATACTTTAACACCACAGCGAAAATAGGCGATGCAGTGAGGTCTACATTGTTGAGGTGGATATGGTGAAGAGCGACGTCAGGCCGAATCACTTTTATGATTCTGTAGTGTGGGGTGAAGAGATGAAGGATCTCTATGATGCAGATGTTCATCTTGTGATGAAAAAAAACGATGACAGTAATGATCCTGAAGCTACTATGATTACGTATTTAGAAGGAATGAGCCTGCTGATTAAAGTTGACAATAATGCTGGAGTGTCACTGATGGACTACCCACTTCCTCTGTCAAGATCAAGTGCGTGGCAAGGGAAATTCTTCCTTCTGATGTGAACAATTTCCTACACTACCATTTCCCTTCCCCTATTTCTAGTTCCCCTGTTTCTAGTTCTAGTGCATGAATGTTTACACTATTATCTGTTATAATATAACTTGTAGTTATATTGTCCTCCAATATTAGAGTTCATATATCGTCTCAAACTAGACGCGAACTTCAAAAGTGGAAGAAAAAAATTTCAATTTCTCTTCAATTTGCCCAATATATACAATTACAAAAAAAACGTTCACGTATATGCATCGGTAAAAATGTATGTAAAAAACATTTTTAGGCAAAATTTTAGTTTAGACCACATGATCTTTAAACTTGTTAGATCATTGGAATGCATAATGTATAACAATAGAAAATTGCATTTACCTTTCATACATTCCATGAACTGACTCCATCTCAAATTATTTGTAAATAGGAAATAGTTTGTAATTTTTACAATTAATCATAATAATCATCGGCTTTTACGTTCCCAGTTCTCACTTTTTACCTTCCCACTTCTTCTAATTTAACGCACCATATTATTATTCATTCCACTTATAATTGTATTATAATTAATGAATGTAGAAGATCCTTAATCTTCACCCAAAGAGAAGGAACTCTACACAGAATATGGAAGTGTTATTCTAGGTATGTAGAGTACAAGAATGATGCTGAAGGACGAGATATAAGTTTTTGGGCCTATGAAAAAGTTGTCCACTATTTGGACGATGCAGGTCTCCCTCGGGGGGATACTTTAACACCACAGCGAAAATAGGCGATGCAGTGAGGTCTACATTGTTGAGGTGGATGGTGAAGAGCGACGTCAGGCCGAATCACTTTTATGATTTTGTAGTGTGGGGTGAAGAGATAAAGGATCTCTATGATGCAGATGTTCATCTTGTGATGAAAAAAAACGATGACAGTAATGATCCTGAAGCTACTATGATTACGTATTTAGAAGGAATGAGCCTGCTGATGAAGGTTGACAACAATGCTGAAGTGTCACTGATGGACTACCCACTTCCTCTGTCAAGATCAAGTGCGGGGCAAGGGAAATTCTTCCTTCTGATGTGAACAATTTCCTACACTACCATTTCCCTTCCCCTGTTTCTAGTTCCCCTATTTCTAGTTCTAGTGCATGAATGTTTACACTATTATCTGGTTTTAGTTTTTCTTTTTTTATTCGGATGTCAATGGGTTACTCTTTTGGTTCTTTAATGCTTACACTAATTAGTTATTTTGTTTATCCTTTTTTATTTCGTATGTCAATTTGAAATTCTTTTTAAGTGCTTGAAATTAAGTTTACATTTTTTAGTTATTTTGTTTGTCCTGTTGGGAGGGATGTTTACAATTTCTTTTTTTTCATTTGTCTTTTTTACATTCCAGGAATGCAATAGCATTATCTGTATTAGGTGTTCAATAAATTCATCGATAAATTGATCCAGTATCCAAACACTTTTTTTTTACTATTTTAACTATATATTATTCAGTCTTTTATGTATTGTTTTACTCGGCAAATAAAAAGAATATATATACACATATAGGCAAATGGTCAAATACAAATCACTTTTAAAATACAAACTAAAAACCAACATTAAATATATTATATTTCATCTATTCTAAGGGCCCCACCAGGGACACCTTCACAAAAATGTAATAAATTAACTCACCAATGTTTAGTAAAAAAAAGTTATTGTTCATTGCTGACGTCATTGCCACGTCAGCAATGAACATTAATTTTTTTTATTACTAAATAGAGGGCAGATTATTATACACTTTTTATATTGGGGTACCCTTAGTTTGGTCATTAGATTAGATTGAAATGTTGGATTGGGGTTTTGTTTGTAGTTTGTATTTAAAACTGGTTTGTAGTTGAACATGACTATATATATATATATATATATATATATATATATATATATATATATATATATATATATATATATAGGGTTTGATTCAAATGAGAACCACTACCTAAAAGAGAACCGGAGAACCATTGAATCCTACTGCAGAACCTATTTTGTTTCGTAATAAAAATATAGTGTTCTCCTACTGAATTTCAAAGTTATGCACATGAAATTAAAAGTTCTACAACTGAACTTGCTTTTTCTACAAAGTTCTACAATGAACTTACTTTTTTAACAAACACTCTACTGCTGAACTTAAAAGTCTGAATTTAAAGTTATGCACATGAAATAATTAAAATTTCTACAAATGAACTTGCTTTTTCTACAAAATTCCACAACTGAACTTACTTACCATTGAGTTCTACTGCAAAATCTATTTTGTTTCGTACTAAAAATATAATTTTCTGCTACTGAACTTCAAAGTTATGCACATGAAATTAAAAGTTCTACAATCGAACTTGGTTTTTCTACAAAGTTCTACGATTGAACTTACTTTTTTCAACAAACATTCTGCTGCTGAACTTAAAAATTATGCATCTGAATTTTGAAGTCACGAATTCTAAAGTTCTGCTATTGAACTTATTAGAGTTCTCAGGTTCTCAGTTTAATGGTTCTCCAAGAAACATGATCGTATAAATATATTGAAATGATTCAGTTAGACAAATATATAATGACCTTGATGTTGGATCTTGGTTAACTTACTGTGTGTAAAGAAAAATAGTTAGTGAGGAGATAAAAAGGGTCTTCACCAGTCACTTGTGTTTTACAACAGCCTGATTTTGTGTATGAACATATTGAGGAAATAAGGCCCCGATAACGTGTATTTTATACACGTTTTATATTTCATTCTCTTGCACTTTTGTTAGTTTCCAATGTAGTTTTATCGATATTAATTATTTCCATTTTTCAGTACCGCATGCTCATGTGCTCGAAAGATGGCTTATTTTGGGCTTGAAAGCAAAGATTATTCAAGAGGGAAGTTAGAAGATGCAAGCTCGCGATGCCGGGAGGTTTTTAATGATTTATTCTTGAAGATTTTGTCTCGCACGGCCGTTCCGCAAGCCGTTCAAAGAGTTTAAAAGGAGCAGTTTGCTGTACGGGCTGCTGTACGGCCGTTCAACAGGCCGTGCAGAGTGTTCAAAGTAGTGCAGATTGTGCAGTCTTTTGTACGGGCTGCTGTACGGCCGTTCTCTTGCCCTCTTGTATAATAGATGTATTAATAGAGTAGTTGTAAGCCAAACAAAATATCTTATCTTCATCCCATCTTTATCACATCAAGAACATTCAATTAGGGTTAGTGAGTAGAGAGAAACATTTATTACTCATAATCTAGCATTGATTATGAGTAACTAACTTCATTTATTTGGCTCAAGGAAGCATTTCTTGTACTAAATCCACTTCATTTTAAGTAAGATCTATTTCACTCTATCTTGAATGCTTGTGATGTATTGTTTATGATTTTAATTGGAGATTTGTAAGTTGATTTACCTTACTCTTCTTGTATCTTCAATTGCAAACAATAATACGTAATCGTTAGTTCATTCAATATAGTAGCACAAGATTTAGTGTACCTAAATCCATAAAATTCAAGTGCAAATACCTAGGTTGAGCTTCTCATCCTTGGGTTTGTCCTAACCTCTCTTTGTTTAATTCCTTGACTTGGTTAAATTGATAGTGCTTCATTATTGGTTGCTAGTGTCAAGAGAGCTAATTTATGTGCTTCACTAAATTAGTGTTTTTAGAAGAGAAGTAAGTAATTGTGTGCTTCACTAATTATCTTGGTTAGGTAGAGTTGGATATATTTTGCTTGTTTGTTGGGTTGAAGTGCTTGATTTGCCATATCCTTGGGTAAAATATATCGTTATCTTGCTAATTTACTACTCATTGTGCCTTGTTGTGTTGGTAAAATTGGATGATTGCCATTAACTTAGTTGTATATCTATAGCAATTTATTTCTTGTATGCAAGGTGTTTGATAAAATACCTCAACAAATTCAAAACCCCCCACCATTTTACTTTACACTAGTATTGAACGCTATTCCCTTCGGTTCAATCCCTACTTACCACATTTGCTACATTTTGTAGTTAAGTGCGAACATAGTAGAGCATAAATAATATCATTTTCAATTTGACGCGTCGACGACGGGCGTGGCCAGGCCCATTATCAAAGTCTAGTAATTGTACAAGTATTGGCTCTATATAAAGGCGCCTCTTCTACTTTCATTATTAGCATGATCAATACAATGTAGTCCTAAATAAATTTATTACCTTACACTGCTATGTTGTTATTTCTCTTCCGCTAATGTTAATATACAAAAGTTATCATGGTATCAAAGCCTCCGATTCTCGAGGACTCGAAAATAAATATTCCAGTGGCCACATATCTACACCAGCCCCCCCATTTTCCTGTTAAAGAAAACCCTAAATCTAATTAACACCCACCATTTTTACTCCTTTCCCTTTGTTGAGGACGAAGCCAAGTGAGGAGAGGGTAAAGGGGATTGAAGCGGATGCGGTTGAGATTGAAAAGGAGTTTGTTTGTGATGAGCACAAGGTGTCTGATGAAATGCCACTGAGTATTAGCGTGAGTTTGTTTGATTTCTTCCTATCTTTATGAGCTGCCTTGTAAGGTGTTGTGGTGTTAAAGGTTTAAAAGAAGTGAAGTTGAGTGATTATAGGAGGAGTGCACATCAGGTGTTTGACAGTTTAGAGGTTGAATTGTTGTGTTTGTGTAGTTGGCTCCCCTGCACCGAATGGAAGTATGCAGATGTTTCATGTTATGTATCGAGTACTTATTTCTCATTTGCAGCAAGGTCAAGATCAAGTGAATCGTAGAGGAGGTCTTTATTCTATTCCTATATATCCTTTTAGGGGGCCAATGTCGACATTTCCACCCACCACTCTTATTCCCTTTACATACAATGTACTGACGGGTGGACCAACTTCTAAGGCTGCATAATTGGGTGGGGAGCAAGGCCAAGTAAGACAACAAGAACAACAACAGCAACAACCCGGACAACAAAGACAGGTTGTAGTAAGAAGATTTTAGTTTGCATTTCAGATTGACTTGTTTCTCATCTTAAAGCTGGCAGTTGTAATTTTTCTATTTAACCAAGATGGATCGAAACATAGGCTTTTCCTTCTCGTGTTTTTTGCTGCATTAATATATCTGTACCAAACTGGAGCTCTTGCAACATTGGTTCGATGGCTATCACAAGGTATGCAGAGAACAGCTGCACCTCCCCAACCACCAAGGCCAGCTGTTAGGCCTGATAACATTCCTCTTTTTGGAAGACAAGGGAATGGGGATGCTGCTTTGGCAGGTTGTCAACCTGGAGCCGAGAATGAGAATCATGCCGAGCACAATGGACAGCAAGCAAAGACATCTCAAGAGCACAAAGAGACAAGGACGAGATTGAAGTTGATAAAGGCCATTGAGCTACAATATAATCGGTCAAGTCATAGGTAGCAGATTACTCTTAACCACAAACCAAAAAATGAAAAATATAACCACCTCTATCATCAATATCTGAAAGGTGAAGATGGAAGGTATCATTTATGGAAGTCATTGCCATCGCTTGAAATTAAAAGCAGAGTGTTCATTTCTGAAATGTGCAGAATGAACGAATACTCGAGCTAATTTTGCAGCTTATCTTACATTGTCAAGTTGCTGTGAAATAGCACTTGCATAACCAAGTTGCTGTATTGGGCCTCGACTCTACTTTTAAAGTCCACCAAATTCTGTTGAGGTAGGCCATTGAGCCCTTGAAAAACCGCTTGGATATAGAAATTACTGGGGACGAAGAAGAAGAGAGATTGAGAGCGAAATGAAGCTAGTGCTTGAAGCCCGAGCCAGAGCCAGAGCCAAGAAGCCCGAGCCAGAGCCAGAAGCCAGAGCTCAAGACACAATCCTCAAATGGCTAGAAGAGCTAGGACATGTGAAAATGTAGTTTAATGCAAAGGCAGGGTCCTTGAATGGCAAACAAAGCCAGGATTCCTTGAATGGCAAGCTTAAACTAGTCCTTGAATGACAGGAATTGGAGAACCTGTCAGGACATTGAAGAACGTTGTACACTCCAACTGTGATTTTTTTTGTCTGTTTGTTTTGATGGAATACCATGTTCTGAAATGGCAGGATGATATGATTTGGCTTGTGATGAGCAGCCTCAGGAGCTCTTTGTTGGTGGTGTCCAACTGTGTGCACATTTCTTGTGGATCATAAAGTTCAAGCCAAGAGCTTCTCTTTGTTCCCGCTCTTAGCTTGAGGGGGAGTATTGAGGAAATAAGGCCCATATAAGACCTATTACCAAAGTCTAGTAATTGTAAAAAATTAATATAAAACACTTGAAACGAATCTGTACTGAACTATTGTCTAATGTGATAAACCAACCAACAATACATCTACATTTCCACATATTAAGGAGAAGATAACAAGCAGCTGCAAAGATAATGCAAAAACGTAACATGGATAAATTACTTCAATTGTGTAGTCAAACTATATATTATCCATGTATATGGTTATCTGTTGTCCTTATATTCTTCTTGTTTATCAAGTGTACTTCTAATCCTGAAGATACAGAACATGCTAACCTTGTAAACCCTACATATACAGAAGTTGGAAGATGAAAAAAGTAAGAGGTTTAAAACCATTCTCATTTTATACTGTTAACTTATTTATGGTGTCAAGATGTTGCAGTAACTACATCTATAGGTACAGGTTATCAACAGAGTTCAGATAGAAAACTTTAATTTATCTTTTCATAACCTAAAAATAAATTATACGATGATATTTATAATATCCAATGTCAGCATTAGTTTAAACCATCTGTGATATAACAGTTGTGACAACAAGTATAAATTGCAATTACAACTCAAACAGAATGTACTTTACTGTGAGTCCCCTTAAAATGCATGCCGCACACCCCTTGAAAAGTGTAAACAATTGGGTGGGACGGAGGGAGTAATTTTTTTTCACCCATCCATTCTGAAATCATCTACCTATTATTCCAACATTCAACCACAATGAGTGACTTTAACATCTCCAAAACCAATGCTGCTTACTTCCAGGGTTATTACTATATAACTTGATAAAGGTTTAGGCCTGACTCTAAATATAAATCTTATCAGGATTTCTATGTTTAATAATCAAGAACTAGGGTCTATGTTTCACTACAGAGGAAATGGCGAGCCTAGAAGTACAACCAACCCCTTTTAAATTTTATTCAAATAAAATCTATTTTCAGGTTTTGGAAATTCTAGTTTATTACATTTAACATAGGCCATAAATGACTTAGCAAAAAAAAACATAGGCCATAAATGAGTACTCTTAGCAAAAATTATTATCAAAATTTGAAGCTAAAGTCATTACAAATTCAATGTTAGTATACCCCTTTATGGTAAATCCATCAAATAACCAACACTACAAGTAAAAAGGCCAAAACTGACCACGCGATTGGTCGATTTTAGCCCTTTTTTGGTCGAAAATGCCGTTCAAACCGACGAACTCGAATGGTAGGAATTGCTCCAGTCGGAAAAGCCTATTGGTCGGAATTGCTGGCTTTTTTCCAAAAGGCCCCCACATGCCATGTGGCTGCCCATGTGGCTCGCCAGTCACATGGGCTGTCTCGTCACATGACACGTCACATGCCACGTCATCTGAAAATGGACCCCAAGTGTTGACGTGTCATCCACAGTGTCAAGTGGGACCAGCCCACGTCATTTCTGCCATGTCATATTTGATTGAGCGAGAAATTCAACTTTTTCACGAAATTTTTGGCGGAAATCTGTTGATCAATTCTGACCAATATTGGTCAGTTTTGATGTGAGCGGGAAATTCAATTTTTTGACCAAATTTTTGGCGGAAATCGATGTGGATGGTGAGGCCAATTTACAGTCAAAACCGACCAACAGTTGATCAAAACCGACCAATATTGGTATGTTTTGATTTCCGACCAAGAATTGGTCGGATTTGATACTTATGTGTACAGATTTCGGGACCCACACACACCATTTCCGACCAAATTCGTGAAGTCACTCAATTCTGAAAAATATTTTTTGGTACGTTTTGCTTGGTCGGTTTTGGCCGTTTTTCTTGTAGTACAAGGAGAGGAAATATACCTGAATGAGATGAACTTGTGCTCACACCCTCAAACATAGGAACTGCCTGACCCAAGTACTCTCGGTTGTGGTTCTCTCTTGGAATAGCGAGATTAGGGTACGGCTTTGCTACCCTCTTAAACTCATTCATGATATCAGATAAAGCTGACTTTTTCAAAAACGAATTAGAACCAGTTAGTAGGTTGGTACAATAATAAAGAAAATCTGTTAAATGAAAGATCTTAATTCATATATCATTGTACCGGTTTCTTCACCACGGAGGGTTTTGACACAATCGGTTGCTACTGATCTTCGGATGAATGTTTCTCCATCAAGCAAGACAAATGAGTCGGAAAACCTGAAACAAAATTATAATACTTGTCCCATAACATAAAAAATGGAAGGATGCAGATGAAATTTGCTTGGACACCTATTTACAATTTTTCGTACCATTCCAATGGCTGCTGATCTTTAAATGAAGATTTCTCTTGCACGACAAATGAGTTAGAAGACCTGAAACAAAATTAAAATACTTGTCCCATAACATAAAAAATGGAAGGATGCAGATGAAATTTGCTTGGACACCTACATACAATTTTTCCTACCGTTTTTCAATACAATTCTAACAATTTAAGTAAAGCTCAAACCCGCTAATTTGAAAATAAATGCTCCATACTTCTTCTCACTCATTCTGTTGTACAAACTTCATATAGAAATATAGAGTCAGTCATTAGTTAGTTGCCATGTTTAGATGATTCTGAAGTAGTAGATTGTACAATACTACAAGTAGTAGTAGGTTGTCATTTGCTTATTTTTTTTATCTTAAGATTGTACACATGGGGATATATATGCAAGGATGTCAATCTTTTAGGTCTAAGAGCCCTAATTAATTTTGTAGCAAGCCCCAAGCTTCCTACTTTATTCTGCATAACTCTAAATAGCTCTTGTACGGATTAATAATTCCAGAATCAACAAACTAGTAGGGAGTTCAGTTTGATAATTTGAACACAAACAAGCATCAAAGCAGTGGAATATTGAGCCAAAAGGGTTGCTTCTTGAGCAGATTTCCAGACAATGTCATAGGGATGATTTTATCTTAGAAAAGAATGGAAGGTGCTGCCTAAAACTTGTACATGTTGATGACTTGATATTGAGTGGTGATGAGACAAAAACATATATAGTAGAAATGAAATTAACTTTAATTAGATGAAACTTTCAGCATCAAGATCTGGGGTGAGATATTTCTTTGGGATAAAAGGTTGCAAGAGGATATAAATGAACGACGTTGAATCAGAGTGAACATGCTACGGACATAGTGTGGGAAAGGAAGATTGCGATGAAACTAGTTTTCCAACTCCAAGTGTCAAGCTGTCTGTCAGGAGAAATTATAAGATTAATTAAAAGGTTATTGTACCTGAACCTAATAAGACCATCGTTGTCTTCTTCTGTACCACAACTCAGTGAATACTGAAGTTGTCCTAGAAAAGCACATACTGGAGGTTGCACTTCATGTGGTGAAGTACTTGAGAGGAACAGTACAATTGAGATTGTTCTATCCTAAAGAAATTTATCACATGGTGTATGGTTAGAGTGATGCAGACTGGGGAAATTGTATGGACAGAGGAAGATCATTAACAGGATTTTGTATTTTTTGGATCGTCTCCAATATCCTAGAAGCCAAAGAAATGAAAGGCGGTTTCAAAATTCACATGTGAGTTTAAATTAAGCAGTATGTGTGTGTCTCAGAAAACAAGTGAGAGCTTTTTTTTTTTTGAAAAACAAGTGTATTAAATTCAATAAATCAAAGCCATACGGCATCTACAATTCATATCGAGTAGAACAAACATAATTGAATCGCCGGACATCCAAAGGAGACCAAAAGCGAATTTTGACGGAGATATATACAATTGTATCCCCAACACCCGTCTGAGCTTATCGACCTTGAATGCAGAACCAAAACAGCTCGAATCACTAAATCCAAATCCACGCTCCCACAAACCGGAGAGAAAATCAAACTCCCGCAAAACGGAGAGAAAATCCAACCAACTCAACATTACAAGCGAGAAAACCAAACAATTAAGCATTACAAGTTGAAGATTAAGAACTTAAAAATTATAATTAAAATACAAAAACCGAAGAAACAAGAAAAAAATACAACAGCTCCAAACTTAGATCTAAAAAATCGAATCCCCAATAAACAAGATGAACCCACTCACAGATCCGGGTGGCTAGTCGGAAACGGAGAAATAGTCGGAGCTCCGAAGTTTAAGAAACTAAGAACAGAGACAGATCGGAAAAGGTTTAGAAACCTTAGATCCAAAGGGAAAACCAAGAAAATGAGAAGAAAAACTAAAGAAAAAGAAGGAAAAAAACTGAAATTTTATTTGGAGGGCCTTATTAAAAACCTATTAAGGAAAAAGAGTGCCCTTTTATTCGAGGGAGTAAGCTTAATCGACTCTCATCGGAGACGAACTCCGACTAAGTCGTGAAGAAGATGGAGGCGGGTGAAGAAGAAGAAGGGAGCAGAGGAGAGAGAAGGGAGAGAATATTTGGTATCCTATGCTTGGTGGCTATACACTTGTCTTGCATTAAAAACCAAGTGAGAGCTTGTTTGGCAATGATTAAAGTTAGTAACTATTGACAAGTTGTTAAATGTGTGTGTCCATAATAAGTAATAAATGTTGCATAAGGTTAAAAGACCAGCTTAAGGTCAAAATTTTGATAAGAGGTACTTTTTAATTAACTTAATACTAGAATGGTAAGTTACATTCGATGTAAGTCTTAAAAAATTGATAGGTCATGTTTTTGTCTTCATGTTCATTTGCATCTGCTAATATATTAACTTATAACGTTGCATATAGGGTTTTGAAGAATCCAAGGTTGCTACTACACCGTCTGCAATTAGCAGAGTTCCACACTCGGATGAAGTTGCATGTGGGGGTTACCATACATGTGTTATTACAAGTGCGTTTAATTATCCATTCACTTTCACATGAAATATTGAAATATAGTAGTTACTTCAATCCTGATATGTGTATGTGATAATTGGGAGAAAAAAGATATGTATGTTTCAGAGCAGAAATTAAACAATTTTCAAGAACCCATTATAATCCATTTTTATTACTAACTTAATGAGTAAATACTAAGCAGATAAACAATTACTTTAATTGTAAAGAAGCTTTTACTCACTGCTCAATATTAAGTTGATAAAGGTTCCTGTCTTAGAAGGTGGTCTAAAACGAGCCAACTCGAATTAAGTAATTTTCGGAGTATATGTTAAGGAGTGAGGACCGTAAATTTTTTGAAAAGAATGTCTCCTTTATATTGTTTACTATTTCAGTTCAGGTTTAAGTTATGAAAGCTTAATGAACAGTCCCCCCAGTCTTAATAACTTTTGAGTGTCAAACAATTGTAAAGCTTGTCGCTTCTCTTGACACGGTAGGTCTGTTCGGTGGAGTTCTAATTTTTCCCATTGCTTCATTTAGTTCATTGCAGTTTTATACTTGTACATCTGAAGTACAGGAAATTTGTTCTCTTCTTCAAACTCTTTTTTCCTTCTGTTTTTTTGTAAAATGTCTGTTTTCCAGAATCCTGTGTCAGACCATGAATATGCCAATTGATAAAGGACTGAAGATCTGTGTAAATATTTTAATTTTTTTGTGGTTTACTATGTCGAATAGATGGCGGAGAGCTGTTCACATGGGGTACTAATGAGAACGGTTGCCTTGGCATTGGGTAGGTTTGCTTTGTGATATTTGTCCTAGAACCATTACTTCCAGAGTCATTAATGTGGTATGCTTGATAATATGTACTGATTAATGCATTTTATTAATCAGTCGTAGAGAGGTTGCTCATTTACCTGAAAGAGTTGAAGGTCCACTAGTAAAACATCCAGTTTGGAAGGTTTGTAATACTTGCATGCTCTGTTAAATTTGGCTTTTATATTATTAAATTCACTCAAAGAAAGGTGTAGACATTTAAGTAAAAAATTGTGAAACTATTTGGATGTATATAAATTTGCTTTTAGTTTTTCTTTGTTCTCATGCTATTGTTCCTGTGCAAATATTATTGGCAGCTATCTTGTGGTTGGAAGCATACTGCGGCAATTTCTGGTTCGTATGCGTGTATAATGATATGCACTTCATCATTTGTATAATGATACGCACTTCATCATTTTCACATGCAATAATATATTCTAGATCTTTAAAATTTATGGTTAACAAATTTTTTATCTTTATTCAGAAAAAAGAATTTTGACCACTATTTTTATAATGCGTTCGTAAAAAAAAAACATTCAAAGGTACCTTAATTACTTTATATATATGCTCCCTCCTTCCCGCAAAAGCATGGTTGGCTCATGATATGGGCTGAAAATAAGCCCTAAAGACACATTTAATGTGGCATTAATTGAGCCGAGAATAGTCCAAACGTGGGGCCCACCAGCTGGGCCCAAAACCCTAAATATAATATTAATTTCGTAATTAATATTAAGGGTAATAAACAGCTCAGCAAATAAGAGTTGGATAAGGATAATATCCCTTTCAAACTAATCCGATAAGGCATCCAATTCAATATGGAAACTGATTCCTACAAGGAATAGATCTAGAACATTCCTCAAAGACTTGCCCACCAAGTCTCCAAATCCTACCATAATTCTAAGGCTTCTCAGCCTATATAAAGGGCCTGACCCCCCATTCTCAGAACTACGTTTTCTTGGCTTGATTCTCTAATTTACAGAGATACGTAGGCATTCTGTGAGGACCGTTTAAGTCTCGAACGCAGAAGCAGCCATTAAAGCACGAAGCTCACGAACCCTAGCATTAAATATACAAACCCTAGCCGCAATATTTTCAACCTAGTTTTTATTCCACAACATTTGGCGCCGTCTGTGGGAACAAGACATCAACCATGGTTACCACTCGAAGAACAACACCGATCTCAACCGAGGCTACCTCCGGAACCATCGTTCCACCAATCACTGCTCCTCCTGTTGGTACAGGGCCAGGGTCTGTACCCCCATTGACGGAAACAAGCCCTCGTAGTCAGGCCTCTCAACCACAAGGGACGGATTCCCCCGCTGAAAGACCTCAACCTGAAATCGTCCCTCTAGGACAGGAAACTAACCCGCTCCAGATGGTGGTCTCTCCTCTCCCTCTGAGTAGCCGCCCGCCGCTTCACAGTCTCTCCACTTCTTCGCTCCCTGTCAACACTAACCCAATGTATGGGCTACCTAATTACCCCCAAGATCCAAGGGATCCAGGACCAAGCGGTCATGCTCGGTTGATCCATGGGCAACAACAATCCCCTTATCTTAGAGGCCCGGCTCCTCCTGAACCAGGATACTATGATTACTCTGGTCCTTATACCGGAGACTCGTCGTCTGAAGACGATGATCGAGACGAAGCCCCAAGGAGGCGACGCGCTAGTAAGGAGCCTCTAGGGAGGAATCCATCGAACCGAGATGGTCCTTTAACAATCGTAGAGAAAATTAAGGCTTATGAAGCCGAGATTCAGAAGCTGAAGGACGACCAAGCAAGGGAACTAGAGAGACAGAACCCTAATCAGACTCGACCTCCTCCGACTTCAGGAGGGATTCCCTTTATAGATCTGGAGAGGTCTTCAAGGAGACACCGAAGGGCTGAAGTCCCAACCAGAGGAACTACTAGGGTGGAACCCCAAAAGAATAATCCTAAAGATTTGATGCTACAAGGAGATCTGGATGATCCGACCCCTCCATTCACTGAGGAGGTAATGAATGCACATATTTCCCGAAAGTTTAAGATGCCCGCGATCAAAGCTTACGATGGAACGGGGGATCCCGCAACTCATGTGAGAACGTTTACGAGCGCCTTGTTACTGCAGCCTGCCAACGATGCCCTTAAGTGTAGGGCGTTTCCCCAAACCCTGTCGGGCATGGCGCAACGTTGGTATAGTCGTTTACCTCCAAACTCTATTAGCTCTTTCAAGGAGTTGAGTACCGCTTTTGTCAGTCAATTCATTAGCGGAAGAATTCATGAGAAAAGCTCCGCATCCCTTATGTATGTGACACAGGGAAAGAATGAGAACTTAAGAGATTACATCAAGCGATTCACTAAGGAAACTCTGAACATAACCGATTTGGAAAATAAGGTGGCCATGGTAGCCTTGCAGCATGGAACCACGGATCTCTTTTTTAAGAGGTCGTTGGCAAAACACCCCCTGAAAGCATGGATGAACTTCAACGAAGGGCGGACAAGTATATAAAAGCTGAGGACAGCATCAAGAAAGAAGCCACGTTGGGCAATGGAGGGAACAAGCGAAAGCAAGAACAAGAGTACGATGCTAGGGACAAGTATCCCCGAGCTAGCAGAGACTCTGAATCTGCTCCAAAAAAGAACTCTGGTTCAAGGTTTTCAGAGTATGCCAGACTTAACGCTCCAAGAAGCCAGATCCTGTTGGACATTGAAAAGGAAAAGGATTTCCGATGGCCGAAGCCACTTAGAGGAGACCCAGCTAAGCGAAATAAGGAGCAATACTGCAGGTTCCACAAAGATGTGGGACATGACACCGACGATTGTAGGCAACTCAAGGATGAGATTGAGTTCTTGATACGAAGAGGGAAACTAAGTCAGTTCACCAAGGGTGATGACCGTGGGAACCAGAGAAGGGACAATGACAGAAGAGACAATGAAAGGAGAGATAATAATAGGAGGGATGACAACCATGATCGCAATCCCCAGCCCCGAAGGGCAGTTATCAATATGATCTGGGGAGGCCCGACAGCAGCCGGCACGACTAGGAATTCTCGGAAAGCTTATGCTAGAGAAGTAATGCACATTGTGGGAGAAGCCCCGAAGCGTGCTAAAACCGAGATGGTAATTGGTTTCGATGATTCAGACTTGGAAGGGGTGAAATTCCCCCATGACGACCCGCTGGTCATAACTCCCGTGATTGGAAACTCCGAAGTAAAACGAGTCTTGATAGATAATGGGGCTTCTGTGGATATTTTATTTCATGATGCATTTGTAAAGATGGGTTACAACGACTCTCAACTGACTCCTACAAACATGCCTATATATGGGTTTAACGGAGTGGAGTCCAACGTTGAAGGGACTATTCAGCTACCCGTGACTATTGGGCAGGAGCCTAAAGAGGCGACTCAGATGTTGAATTTCTTGGTTATCAAGGCAGCATCAACATACAACGCAATCCTTGGAAGGACTGGACTTCATGCGTTTAAGGCTGTGGCCTCTTCCTATCATATGAAAATTAAGTTTCCGACACGAAATGGTGTCGGAGAACAAAAGGGTGATCAGAAGATGGCAAGAAGTTGCTATGTGGCCGCACTGAGGGCCGATGGAGCCGGGGGGCAGGTCCTTCCGATTGAAGACATGGATGTCCGTGATGATGAAGAGCATAGAGGGAAGCCAGTAGAGGATTTGATTCCCATACCTCTAGAACCTAATGACCCTGAAAAAGTCACTTATGTTGGAGCATCTCTGAAAGAACCCCTGAAGGGCAAGTTAATAGAATTCTTACAGAAGAATAGCGACGTGTTCGCTTGGACAGCAGCTGATATGCCAGGGATTGACCCCCGACTCATAACTCATAGGTTAAATGTTGATCCCAAAAGAAAGACAATAAAGCAGAAGAAGAGGAACTTTGCTCCGGAGAGGCAAGAGGCCATTAGGCAAGAAGTGAATAAGCTCTTGGAAGCTGGTTTTATTGAAGAGATTCAGTTTCCTGAATGGTTAGCGAACCCAGTCATGGTCAGGAAAGCGAATGGGAAGTGGAGAATGTGTATAGACTTCACTGACCTGAATGATGCATGCCCAAAAGATTGTTTTCCCCTGCCGAGGATTGATATGTTGATAGATGCTACAGCTGGACATGAGATGTTAAGCTTCATGGATGGATTCAGCGGCTATAATCAGATTAAGATGCACAAGGATGACATACCTAAGGTATCTTTCATAACTGACTTTGGTGTCTTTTGTTATCTTGTCATGGCTTTTGGTCTAAAGAATGCAGGAGCTACTTACCAACGATTGGTGAATAAGATATTCGCCCATCTGATTGGAAGAACCATGGAGGTATATGTTGATGACATGTTAGTCAAGAGCCTACTTAAGGCTGATCATATCAAGCACCTCGGAGAGGCATTTGAAGTGCTGAGGCACCACAAGATGATGTTGAATCCCGCCAAGTGTGCTTTTGGCGTTGGATCGGGGAAGTTTTTAGGGCTGATGGTTTCGAAAAGAGGCATTGAGGCCAATCCTGACAAGATCAAGGCGATTTTAGACATGGAACCACCACGCTCTATAAGAGATGTGCAGATACATGTGTTACACTTGCGTGTGTGATGGACTACATATGGGATTGGCCGACGTGAATCAAGTGAGTATGTGTGTATACAATAGATTGCTTCACATGTATGTAGTTGGACAAATAGAGGTCAATGGTACACTTGTGTGTATAGCAAGTGGGCATTCGGGAATGAATGTGCAAACTAGGGTATAGTTTGGAGTCTTGGACTCGGGGGGAGTTTTTTCGTAGGGAACGATACGGATCGAGGAAAAGTTGGAGTTGTGCCAACAGGGCGTAGGTATGGAGTGCAAGTGAAGAGCTGTGAGTTTGGAAAGAGGGGGAGATTGTTAGGCAGCCGACCTACCTAATATTGACCACACTCGGATGAAGTTGCATGTGGGGGTTACCATACATGTGTTATTACAAGTGCGTTTAATTATCCATTCACTTTCACATGAAATATTGAAATATAGCAGTTACTTCAATCCTGATATGTGTATGTGATAATTGGGAGAAAAAAGATATGTATGTTTCAGAGCAGAAATTAAACAATTTTCAAGAACCCATTATAATCCATTTTTATTACTAACTTAATGAGTAAATACTAAGCAGATAAACAATTACTTTAATTGTAAAGAAGCTTTTACTCACTGCTCAATATTAAGTTGATAAAGGTTCCTGTCTTAGAAGGTGGTCTAAAACGAGCCAACTCGAATTAAGTAATTTTCGGAGTATATGTTAAGGAGTGAGGACCGTAAATTTTTTGAAAAGAATGTCTCCTTTATATTGTTTACTATTTCAGTTCAGGTTTAAGTTATGAAAGCTTAATGAACAGTCCCCCCAGTCTTAATAACTTTTGAGTGTCAAACAATTGTAAAGCTTGTCGCTTCTCTTGACACGGTAGGTCTGTTCGGTGGAGTTCTAATTTTTCCCATTGCTTCATTTAGTTCATTGCAGTTTTATACTTGTACATCTGAAGTACAGGAAATTTGTTCTCTTCTTCAAACTCTTTTTTCCTTCTGTTTTTTTGTAAAATGTCTGTTTTCCAGAATCCTGTGTCAGACCATGAATATGCCAATTGATAAAGGACTGAAGATCTGTGTAAATATTTTAATTTTTTTGTGGTTTACTATGTCGAATAGATGGCGGAGAGCTGTTCACATGGGGTACTAATGAGAACGGTTGCCTTGGCATTGGGTAGGTTTGCTTTGTGATATTTGTCCTAGAACCATTACTTCCAGAGTCATTAATGTGGTATGCTTGATAATATGTACTGATTAATGCATTTTATTAATCAGTCGTAGAGAGGTTGCTCATTTACCTGAAAGAGTTGAAGGTCCACTAGTAAAACATCCAGTTTGGAAGGTTTGTAATACTTGCATGCTCTGTTAAATTTGGCTTTTATATTATTAAATTCACTCAAAGAAAGGTGTAGACATTTAAGTAAAAAATTGTGAAACTATTTGGATGTATATAAATTTGCTTTTAGTTTTTCTTTGTTCTCATGCTACTGTTCCTGTGCAAATATTATTGGCAGCTATCTTGTGGTTGGAAGCATACTGCGGCAATTTCTGGTTCGTATGCGTGTATAATGATATGCACTTCATCATTTGTATAATGATACGCACTTCATCATTTTCACATGCAATAATATATTCTAGATCTTTAAAATTTATGGTTAACAAATTTTTTATCTTTATTCAGAAAAAAGAATTTTGACCACTATTTTTATAATGCGTTCGTAAAAAAAAAACATTCAAAGGTACCTTAATTACTTTATATATATGCTCCCTCCTTCCCGCAAAAGCATGGTTGGCTCATGATATGGGCTGAAAATAAGCCCTAAAGACACATTTAATGTGGCATTAATTGAGCCGAGAATAGTCCAAACGTGGGGCCCACCAGCTGGGCCCAAAACCCTAAATATAATATTAATTTCGTAATTAATATTAAGGGTAATAAACAGCTCAGCAAATAAGAGTTGGATAAGGATAATATCCCTTTCAAACTAATCCGATAAGGCATCCAATTCAATATGGAAACTGATTCCTACAAGGAATAGATCTAGAACATTCCTCAAAGACTTGCCCACCAAGTCTCCAAATCCTACCATAATTCTAAGGCTTCTCAGCCTATATAAAGGGCCTGACCCCCCATTCTCAGAACTACGTTTTCTTGGCTTGATTCTCTAATTTACAGAGATACGTAGGCATTCTGTGAGGACCGTTTAAGTCTCGAACGCAGAAGCAGCCATTAAAGCACGAAGCTCACGAACCCTAGCATTAAATATACAAACCCTAGCCGCAATATTTTCAACCTAGTTTTTATTCCACAACATTTGGCGCCGTCTGTGGGAACAAGACATCAACCATGGTTACCACTCGAAGAACAACACCGATCTCAACCGAGGCTACCTCCGGAACCATCGTTCCACCAATCACTGCTCCTCCTGTTGGTACAGGGCCAGGGTCTGTACCCCCATTGACGGAAACAAACCCTCGTAGTCAGGCCTCTCAACCACAAGGGACGGATTCCCCCGCTGAAAGACCTCAACCTGAAATCGTCCCTCTAGGACAGGAAACTAACCCGCTCCAGATGGTGGTCTCTCCTCTCCCTCTGAGTAGCCGCCCGCCGCTTCACAGTCTCTCCACTTCTTCGCTCCCTGTCAACACTAACCCAATGTATGGGCTACCTAATTACCCCCAAGATCCAAGGGATCCAGGACCAAGCGGTCATGCTCGGTTGATCCATGGGCAACAACAATCCCCTTATCTTAGAGGCCCGGCTCCTCCTGAACCAGGATACTATGATTACTCTGGTCCTTATACCGGAGACTCGTCGTCTGAAGACGATGATCGAGACGAAGCCCCAAGGAGGCGACGCGCTAGTAAGGAGCCTCTAGGGAGGAATCCATCGAACCGAGATGGTCCTTTAACAATCGTAGAGAAAATTAAGGCTTATGAAGCCGAGATTCAGAAGCTGAAGGACGACCAAGCAAGGGAACTAGAGAGACAGAACCCTAATCAGACTCGACCTCCTCCGACTTCAGGAGGGATTCCCTTTATAGATCTGGAGAGGTCTTCAAGGAGACACCGAAGGGCTGAAGTCCCAACCAGAGGAACTACCAGGGTGGAACCCCCCAAGAATAATCCTAAAGATTTGATGCTACAAGGAGATCTGGATGATCCGACCCCTCCATTCACTGAGGAGGTAATGAATGCACATATTTCCCGAAAGTTTAAGATGCCCGCGATCAAAGCTTACGATGGAACGGGGGATCCCGCAACTCATGTGAGAACGTTTACGAGCGCCTTGTTACTGCAGCCTGCCAACGATGCCCTTAAGTGTAGGGCGTTTCCCCAAACCCTGTCGGGCATGGCGCAACGTTGGTATAGTCGTTTACCTCCAAACTCTATTAGCTCTTTCAAGGAGTTGAGTACCGCTTTTGTCAGTCAATTCATTAGCGGAAGAATTCATGAGAAAAGCTCCGCATCCCTTATGTATGTGACACAGGGAAAGAATGAGAACTTAAGAGATTACATCAAGCGATTCACTAAGGAAACTCTGAACATAACCGATTTGGAAAATAAGGTGGCCATGGTAGCCTTGCAGCATGGAACCACGGATCTCTTTTTTAAGAGGTCGTTGGCAAAACACCCCCCTGAAAGCATGGATGAACTTCAACGAAGGGCGGACAAGTATATAAAAGCTGAGGACAGCATCAAGAAAGAAGCCACGTTGGGCAATGGAGGGAACAAGCGAAAGCAAGAACAAGAGTACGATGCTAGGGACAAGTATCCCCGAGCTAGCAGAGACTCTGAATCTGCTCCAAAAAAGAACTCTGGTTCAAGGTTTTCAGAGTATGCCAGACTTAACGCTCCAAGAAGCCAGATCCTGTTGGACATTGAAAAGGAAAAGGATTTCCGATGGCCGAAGCCACTTAGAGGAGACCCAGCTAAGCGAAATAAGGAGCAATACTGCAGGTTCCACAAAGATGTGGGACATGACACCGACGATTGTAGGCAACTCAAGGATGAGATTGAGTTCTTGATACGAAGAGGGAAACTAAGTCAGTTCACCAAGGGTGATGACCGTGGGAACCAGAGAAGGGACAATGACAAAAGAGACAATGAAAGGAGAGATAATAATAGGAGGGATGACAACCATGATCGCAATCCCCAGCCCCGAAGGGCAGTTATCAATATGATCTGGGGAGGCCCGACAGCAGCCGGCACGACTAGGAATTCTCGGAAAGCTTATGCTAGAGAAGTAATGCACATTGTGGGAGAAGCCCCGAAGCGTGCTAAAACCGAGATGGTAATTGGTTTCGATGATTCAGACTTGGAAGGGGTGAAATTCCCCCATGACGACCCGCTGGTCATAACTCCCGTGATTG